>JAGDQO010001260.1:600000-1138980 GCA_018342035.1 Solanum appendiculatum
GGTTAACTTCTTCAGTTTTAAGAAAAAGTCCTAGGTTTGCCTCTAATCCAGAGATGTATACATTCTTTGAAACTTTTCTGGTTAGCCACAGATAGCTATCTGGGAAAACCAAAACCTACATGGAAGCAGAAACAAGCCCTGGTAACTAGTTTACTAATTCTACTGTGTTCCTTGTTAACTTTATGATATTTAAGCATAGACTGTTCATTTCACAAATTAATTCTCGAGCATGCAGATGATCCAAGTGTGCATATATTACTTTGCAGTATGTAATTATCTAGTAAGCATAGATCCACCATCAACAACTACCACCCTTTTCATAATTTCTTTCAATCATTTAAGATGCAATTGACTCTGTGAAACTTCTAGTACACTTGCGCGTTTTCCAAACGAAACAACTCGTGCAAGAAAGATGGTTTCTCCAGCATTCATCTTTCTCCTTTTTCCTATTGCATTAGAAGAGTTTCAGAAAAGCAAACACATCCTGTCAATGGATGAATATCTAGAGAAATAATTGCTTAGAAGGCAACAAAGTCCTAAAGAAAGGCCAGCTAAGAAAAGATATCTAGCAAATAAGGCTATCAACTAATAAAAAAAATAAGACTATCAATATTCCACCTTCATGATTGATCATGAGCAACCGTACGTTTTTTTCAAGATCCCAGAAAAGCCAACAGTCTATTAAATATCCCAGAAAAAGCCCACCGTAGTTGGCTTTTATTGGTACAACTAGATTTCCTTGAACATCTCAACAAGAAAAAGGTTTATTGATTTATGGTGAAGTATACACTAGTTCCTTGAAGATCTTTATCCTGTATGCTTGCCAAATAGGTCAACTAAAGTAGAAGAGAAACTAAGAGCAAGATGTAACCTTTGTATTATCACATAATCAGTAAATCATTCTAGTTGACCAGCTCCAAAAAAATAGCACCTGTCATTATCTTTTGTTTATAGAGAACAGGGTTTTTTTCCTAATAACTTCCTAAAATATCCCAACCAAATCTCAAATGTATTTTAAAGCATTTGAGTCTATCTGTTCCAATTCAATTAAAGATTCCATATGATCAGACAAGACAGATAAATTGTTAATGAAACCAGTTGTTAAAAGTTAAAACTAGTGTAACTCGCCTAATCTTATTTCTAACAAGATAGCCTAGTTCATATTTTTCTTCTTAAGAAAAATTTTCTTTCCTAAATATTATGTTTAGGAACCATACCAACAGTATGGATTGTTAAACATATGTTTCAAAACCTGTTACTGTATCTAAAAGTATCATTCCCATTAGAAGGTCTACATTCACCATCAATTATGATTTCAACAATGACACATAAGGCAGATTATAGTATTTAAATTTGAATCTAAAAGTATCATTCCCATTAGAAGGTCTGCATTCACCGTCAATCATGATTTCAACAATGACACAGAAGGCAGATTATAGTATTTAACTTTGAACACAGCGCTCAAAGATTGGATTCAACTCCATTTAGAATAAGAATGTTAATTAAAGGTGCTGCCATTACATCACCAATGCAGAATGAGAACCACAGATGCTGATTGCCACATTGGCATTTATCGCATCAAAAAATCTAAACTTACTTCAGTAGTTAAATATCCAGAGCAATTGCATATAACACTTATTACACAGCATACTAATACATAAACTGCTTCCTTTCGCACTTTTGCATCAGTACACATCAAACCTTGTTGCTACAAAATTCTCATAAAACTTCTACACAGTAAAGCAACTCCACAACAACTCTATGCTATGGATAAATTAATACAGCAACAACTAGAAGTATAACAAAATCAGATCAGAGTAGAACTAACTTGATTAAAAGGAAACAAAACGTACGTTTAATTAGGGTTCAGGCGACGTGATCCGCGATCAACACGTGCCGTACAAAAAACATACAGAAAAAACGAGAATAGTAGAGTTCACCATATATACATACCAGCAGTGAGGCAAGGATCATCGGCGGCCAGAGGGATTGAAAATCGCCGGCGAAAGAGAAAAGCTATGTTGATATGTAAGAATGTTTGTATAGCTAACGCCCTTTATATATAGGGGCAGCGAAGGAGTCGGCGAAATCTGCAGAGGGACCAAAGGGAGGTAGACTGAGAAGTAGGGAAAGTGTGAGAAAATATATTTAACAATTTTGGACATCTATGGAAAATAAATAAATCATAAATGTATTTATAAATAGAGAGATTAACAAAATCTATTTTTGAATTCAGAATTAGTATTAAATTTTAGTTGGAATATTTTTTTATTACAGATAAAGTAACGTATTTGTGTAGTAATCTTGATTTGGGATTCTTACATTTTATTTTTATTTTTTTTAAAAAAAAACACATCCTTTCTTCTAACCAATAGTCAATATAAAAAATGTATGTACTGCCTTTGTATTTTATTTTCATGTTTTTAGCAATAGTAAAATGTCAAAAAAAAACTAAATTAATTAATGGCGGAGAATTCTAACTACAGTAAAACCTCACTAAATTAATATAGGTGGAATCATGAAATGTTATTATTTTGTAGATGTATTATTTAATTGATAAATTAATATTTATTAATTTAAATAGTATTTTGAGATTCAATGAAGTTTAATTTTAATTATATCAATATCATTATAACTTACTGATCCATGAATCATATTAATTAAATTCACATAAAAATAAATTTATTATACATAAAGTACAATAAATACATCAAAATCATTGTATTTGTATCTTATTAAATTATGTATCATATTTATTAAATTCATATAAAAAAAAATCATTATACATAAAGTATAATGTATGTGTATGATTCATTGTAAAAATAAATTTACTATCCATAATGTTTATTGTTTCTTAATAATCAAATAATATTAATTGTATCTTTACTAAAAACATTCAATGTATGATGGTGAGAATAAACTATATAAGCAACATAGGAAATTTCTTGAAACCATATCAAAAAATGGCTTCTCATTTAAAAGGTGTCACAAAATCAACAATGACAAATCAAATACGTAAAGCATTATGTGAGTACAAAAGAGATCATTCCACATGTACTCAAAAAGATTTGCAGCCGTGGCAACACCGAAACTTTTAGATGCAATAAGAAAAGTTAGAAATGAGTTTCAACTAGATTTAAATTTTAACAAAAAAAAAATACAATAAAATCATATTTCTCGAAATTGTCTTAGATATATTCATATTTTTTAAAGAATTGTTAATTTATAATATTAATGGAACCATATATTTATATAGGGGTCTTTTAAAAATATATTATCTTATTATCTTATCAAAATGGGTGATTTTTCCCATTGACCCAAGTCGGAACCAAAGAAAAATATTATCTTAAAGAGATTATTAATTTATTGAGTATTAATTTAGTGAAGTTTTACTACAAATAAGATTACACTTGTGATATTGTTTTTCTCAATTTTAACATCTTGGGGGTCGCTATATTTATTTGTGTAGGTATTAAAAATGCATAATTTATTTCTTTTCAATACATATTAATATACAATGTACAATTTAAAAGTTCTTTCTTATTTTTACTTTTTTAAAAGTATTTTTAAGTGTTATATTGGAATTTTAATTCATATTATGGCTAACTATGCAGACTTTTTGGAGATTGTTTCAATTCTCTATTTATTTTACCAAGAACTTTTTTTTTTACTTATATTTTGAACAAACACCAGCACTCATCCTCTTATTATTAATTAATTAATAATTAATAATTAATAATGTAAATTTCTTCCACGATTCATGTGTTGTGTTTTCCGGAGCAATAAAATAAAATAATAATAACATATTAGTGTAATTTCACTTGAAAAAATAAGATATACGTAAATTTATTCATAGTTAGTTTTAATAGAAATTCAACACAAGAAAAAACTAATATATAATAGGCTACTCTGTTGCAATAGGGTCATTGGCATGAATCATGAATGTCCCTTTTTGAGATGGTCTTTTTTTTATGTCCCTCAAATTAGAGATTTTTAATTTTTATTCTTCAATATTTTAAAATAATAAAAAGTTTGCCGAAGGCAAAAAGGTATGACAAAAGTTAGTCATACAGGCAAAAAAAGTTCAGAAGACACAGACTATGTCCTATAAGACATAAGTTTAGCATAATAATATTATGTCTTAAAAAGTTCATAATTTCATAATCGATAAAATTATGCCTTAAGAGACATAACTTATTCCTACCTAAAGGTAAAAGTTATCTAAATTTATGCCGAACAAAACAAAAATTCTCTAAACTTTTATACCTTACAAATTCGATACTTTACAATTTATGTTAAACAAGACAATTTCTTTATATCTTTAATTGCGAAATTAGATCATAATTAAAAATACTTTAATTTATAAATTATTATTAAATAATAAATAAAAATAAAAATTAAAGATCACCACCGAATAGAACCAATTGTCCAAAAAATTCAAATTGTGATTTTTGGGATTCGATGGCAGACATAAAGTTCTTCTTCCGTAAAAGTACATGTGTTGTGAATTGTTATGGCCCAAAACAACCAGTTCTGACCCAACAGGCCGACACCAATGGGCTTACCAGACTCGGAGGGGTCATTTGGTTGGAAACAAATTATTTTAAAATAAGTTATTCACACCATGTATATGGGATAATTTATCTTATTACTATGACAAAAATGGTGGTATAAATAATCCAAGAACTACCGAATACCTCCAACCAAACGTGAGATAAAATAATCCTTCATTTTATCCTGAGATTATTATATCTTATACTTCACGGCTCACACCAAACAACAGTTCAAAAGTTTAAGAGCCCCTTGGATTAGCTTATCACAAATAGCTGATAAATTTTTGAATATTGAAACTAATTATATAAATAAGTAGTTACATTATGTCTTTTTGATCGATTTTAGCTTATAAGCAGCTCGACCATTTTATCAAACATGTAGAAAAATAAAAAAGTTTGAATCAGTTTGTTCAACTTATAAGCTTAGTCAAATACCTTTTAAATATGATAAGTCCAAAAACACAAGGACTAAAATAGAATTTACAAAAATATACCAGGACAAAAGTTTGCTATTTAATTACGTATAGAAAAAATTTATTGGAAAATGCTTTATTCCAAATAGTCATTTTCCAAAAGAGATTTAAATTCTACATCTCAAAATCAAACCAATTTTGGCGCGGCATTATGAATTTATGATAATGAACCAACGAGCAAAAAGCATTAACACTACAAAGACCAATGCCTCAATTGACGTACAATAGAATTGTAATTCACTAGTTATTTCGGATGCTCGCCAAATCTAAAAAATACTCTACCTTCGGCAATTCAAGGTAACAAAATATAAGAAAGTTATTTAACAAAGGAAAATATTCTCAGAGAAAACAACTTTTGCTCTACCAAACACAGAAGACCAAGAGATCTGTCATTTTGCTCAATATTTATATTGAGTAGGCAAAATATGCAGTTAACATAGTGATAGAATCTGTACATCTCAATAATGCAGTAACACTTATATACTCACTTAACAGGTTCAAATAACTCGAATCCAAGTATTAACTCAATGGAACTACCATGAGACATGGCTAACTTTCTATATATCAGTATATACTTCAACTTTAAAGCTGTTTTTGTTTGTAGAAGACATTATATACCCTAATGAGTTTCAGGACTGTTGCTGCCATTCCTGAATTGCGCGATACAGAGCATAATTGGGAATCAAATCACAGGTGTCGAGTTTGAGGTTTGTCATGGGAGAAGTATCGTGTCCGCTATACAGCCATCCTTTTATTGCATCACCTTCATATGTATAACCATCCGCTGCTATGTGTGGATCTTCCATGACATCCTGAAAGTGTTCGCGAAAAATATAAAGGCATCAATCGTACAAGATACATCACACTACACCATATAAGAATTCTCAGCAACCATCTGTACTTCATTTGATTCTTGAAAGTATCTTATACTAGCAGTGATAGAGGGGGGCCTTTTTAATTTCTTTCATGTAGAAGTATTCATCTTTTGTACCACTTGATAAGAAGTAAGACACTCTGATCCTAGTCGCTCGTTAGTGCAACCTAAATTCTCTAAACCGATAGATGAAAGTGATTATTATGTGTGTTCATATTGAATGATCGATCAACACAAGAGTGAGGATCTCACAGCTAGTCCACATGTTCTCACACAAAACAAGCATTGATCACAAAACTGAGCCATCTCACACAGACAATTCTGACATCTCCATTTAGGAGGTGAAAGAGTAACTAATTGAAACCATTGCCAGAATTTTGAACCAAAAAGCATACAATCATATATCTTATGCTTACCTGAAAAATAGGACAAACGAAATGAGGAGGAATTCGTTTTTGACCCTTGGAACCCTGAGATGAAGTATTCAAATCTGAGTGTGGTTTGCATATATCTCTCATTGGCTCAATTGTAGGCCAAACTTCTGAGAGCATATCAGCCCGATTTAAAGGATCTTTCTCACAGCAACTCAATGCTAGATAAGCTAACAGTTCCGCTTGTTCAATTGGCCAATCACCAGCTGAAGAGTCCAAAACTGAACCCAAGTTCCCACTTTCCAAAGCACACTTGACGTCCCTCACTATACCTGAGGCCGGTCTTGCAGTCAAAAGTCGTAAAAGTATGACGCCAAATGAGTAAACATCAGATTCTACAGTAAACTGTCCCTTGTCAATACATTCTGGGTCCACATAAATGGAGGCCTCTGGGTCATCATTACTGGTATTCTCAATCTGGGAAATCAAGAGATGGACTCCAAAATCACTTATTTTGCTGACAAATTTAGCATCAAGGAGAATGTTGGTAGGTCTCAAGTTCCCATGGGCAATGCAAGGATCGTTGGCATGAACAAAGATAAGAGCAGAGCATATCTCGACAGCAATTCTTATCCGATGTTGCCAATGAAGAGGGCGAGTTTTTTTGCGGCAGGCCAGGTGATCTTCAAGGTTTCCATTTTCAAGGAATTCATAAGCAAGGGACCTAGACTCTGAGCAAATCCCCATCAGTGTAACAAGGTTTGGATGCCTCACCCTGCTCAGACTTTCTGCCTGTAATGATCAAGACATTGTTAAAGTAAGAAACTGTCTATTTATCAAGCGTAAAGATGGAGGTCTGTAACGAAACTGAATGCATGCACTGTAATTGAGAATGGGAAAACTTTGGACATATTTTACATCAGAAAGCCTAAAAACTTCTCATGTTTTAAGAGTAAAGAATTAAGATGATAACTGAAGCTTTATGTCTCAAGCAAATTTCATATTCTGTCAGAGATCTGAAATCATCTGCATCTCCGTAATAGGGATATGTATACTAAATGCAAGAATTGTCCAGCTCTTAAGATCAAGGGGAAACAAATTGAGGGTATTTCATCTGTTCATCACTCACCCTTTTACAAATGTACAAGGGTTCCTGCAAGAAAACCAAAAAGAGAGGGGGCGGGGGGATGTAGGAAATATGAAATGAAAACTACTAAAAATTCACAAGTTGGGAGAAATTGTGCAATTTCAATCTCATTGAAACTACAATTTTAAATGCTAGGGACGAAATGTATATTATATAGGGAGGCAGCTAATACTTACATAAAAGGGTACAGTAGGGATCATTAAACACAATTATATAACAAGAAATTGAATTGCACACATGCCACAAATTAGCAACTCAAGATTCTAAGTGATTCACCTTATGTTGGAAATCGGAATCACTGAAAGAACCACAAGCTGGCAACATCTTTATAGCTACTTTTACATGGTGAATAATCCCCTTGTAAACACTTCCGAATTTTCCTTCTCCAATCTTTGAGGATGGATCAAAATTTTGTGTAGCCTCTATAATATCAGAGAAAGATATTGAAAAGAAGTTTTTGATACAATACTCATCGTCATCATCTTGTACGAATTTTCTAAATCTGTTTACTTCTTTGATTGCATTGTCACGCTCTATCTGCATCTCATCCCTCTGCTTCCTAAAGGATATTAGGAGCTCTACTGCTTGAATTATCTTCTCCTCTAACTCCTTCCCTGCATAAGAGGATTCAGTTATTTGACTTTCTAGTACAGGCTTCTTCTCCTGGATCATCTGAAGTTCTTTTAGGCACAGGTCGTGCTGAATCTTCAATTCCTCAATCTCTAATTTTTGCTTTGCAAAAATTTCCTCCTTTTCTTTTCTTTGATCTTCCTTTTCCTTGGATAATTTATATGACACTTCAGCCTGGGACAATCTAACGTCAGTGACAAGAATGTAATAAAAACATGTGGAATTCTATCACAAAGTGTTAGTGGGGTGGAAAAGTATATGATCCGAACTCTACGGGGAATTTCCAGGTCATATCACTACAGCTAACTAGCCGGTGATCATAGATTGATTCAATTGATATATACATAAATACAAGTGTGTGTGGGTGTGAAGCAAGAAATCCAAACTAAAATATGTTAGTATCATTATAAGACAAATATAGTCATCGTGAATCTGCGAAAAGAGCAACTACTACCTTAGAAAAATTAAATAAGATCAGAACCGATAATCATGTCGTAGAAAACTACATAGGAGTCTTAGATATCTTTCACACTATTCCTAAGTTTCTGTATTGTTTCTTAAACAGACAACTGCATTAAATGAAAGGGTAAAAGTGAAAGCCTGAAAGGGCACTGGAGAGATTCAGAGAGATAGATAAACTTGAAAGAGGAAAGCAAGACTCACCATGCGGATAGCCTCCATAGCATCTTCTTCAGCTCTCCACCGTTTTACTGACTCTTCAAAAGCCCCCTGTTTTGAGTTCTCAGCATTCATCATAGCATGCTCCAGTCTACTCCTTTCATCACTAGAGGCTTTTCCGTGAAAACTTCCTTCTTCCTGCATCAGATAATATATAAATAACAGCTTCATATTAATCAAAAAGAAAAAAAGCTATAGCTTCATAATTCATGTCATAGCAGTGCTCCAACACAAGTCTCCAACAAGATAATATTATGTTGTTACACTCTCTCTCTCTCTCTCTATATATATATAATAGGATGGACAGAAAGAAACTCTACATTAATGCTAAGGAAATTCTAGAGCCAGTAAATGTGGAGATTAAGTGATGAAGGTTCACAGTTCACACAGATCACAAGTTCAACTCTTAAGATTTAAATACACAAGAGCTTTCAGATATTGGATACAAGTTTGCAAGTATCTTCGTCTGAGCAAATACAATGCTTACCAGCAAAGGTTGAGACGTTGCACAATGCAAATGTGCTTCGTGCAAGGGCGAATAGTCTCCCTTGATCTCTACTTTGACTATTTTGTTAGCTGGGCTTGATGCATTTTCTAAAATGTTCAAATCTTCATAACTGTTGCGAACATGATTATGCATTTTGGCTCCTCCGTTATCTTCTGGAGAAGACAATGACTCCATGCTACTTGAAAGAGAGTTATTCATAGACCTTGCAAGACAAAGGGAAACAAAATAGGAAGTTAGTCAGCCTTGGTAAACTGTTCACCAAAAGCAACAACCAAACCTCAATCACAAGCTAGAAGAATAAGAAAAAAATGGCAGCCCGGTGCACTAAACATCCCGCGTTCACACGAGGTTAGGGAAGGGCTGAACTCCCTTATGTGTGATGTAGGCAGCCTAACCAGACACAAGTACAAGCATCAATAGTTAATTCCACGGCTCGAACCTGTTACTTATGAGCCAAAAGAGACAACTTTAACGTTGCTCCAAGGCTCCCTTTCCCAAGCTAGCAGAATCATATATTTTTAATCCTCCTTATCCAATTCATTCCCTTTGGAAAACTGTTTGTCAAAAGCCATGTGCAAAGCTCTTGCTCATACATTATCAATGATTTACAGAATTTCCAGGATAGCTCTCTTCTTTCCTTTTTTTTTTTTTTGGGAAATTGGTAATGTTGTATTTCTACCACCATTTCTTTTCTTTTTTCTTTTTATGAGTGGGACTTTAAAATGACATCCTGTGTCTGTTTTTGGAGGGAAACAGGGATATTAAATGCCAAGTAAATTTAGAACTTTTAACTTATAGCAACACTGACATAAGAAGCAACAAAGGCTGACACATGCATATTTTAAAAAACTTCTTCCAGTGTAACCTCATTTACATCCAAAACAACACATACCACCCTTATTCAAAGAAAATAATCCGAGGGGTTCTAAATTTTCTAATAATCATGCATTACAAGCACAATGTGAGCTTTTTTCCTTTTGATAACCGTGGTGTCCGGGCCAGCTTGTGCGCACCTCGACTAATTCCACAGGATACTTGCTGCCTCCCACCAACAACAGGAACCTGAGACCCCATGGTTCTCTTCCCACCTCATTGACCATTAGGCCACACCCTTGGGTGCAAGCACAATGTGAACTAGAACAATGTAATATGGAAAAAGAAATGAAAAGGACATGTGTGATTGCAATGATCACTTGTTTTAGCACTCGGACCTGTAATATGTGTGGACACAAGACTGCAGAAAATGACTAGTCAAAGGAATGAATATTCTTATAACAGAAAATGAGTAAGTGAATCATGCAACAATAGAATAACATATATAGGCCATTGCTTTATGTGTTATCATTTAGATGTTTTGTACCCAGGAGTCATCATACCTCGTATGTATCAGGCACTCGCTGCAAGTAAACCAAATTTGACAGTGCATTGGTGCATGTTGGCACACAAATTTAGCTTTGCTGGACTTGAGCTCTGACAGTTGCCTGCAATCTAGAGAAATCCCAATCAGCAAAATTATGGTTATCAGAAATCTAACATCAAAAGAAACACTTGATTAAATCTTAGGACTTAATTCAAGCAAAGCTTGCTGGGTTTAGTAGTTTGCAGAGTAGCGGAGGAGCATGAGTTTAAGTTATCAAGCAACCATTCTCATTCTATAACAGTTAACATTTAGCAGTCAAATGAAGAAGCATAACTCAACCCATTATATTTTTAAGCTTTAAAAGTAGTCCTACACCAGAAAAAAAATCATAATTTGGGCAGTGACTGTGTCGGAACAAGGAGTCCCCGATATCCTTCAACTCGGTAGGGTAAATACCTATTTGGAAAAGGGTAAAATTATGAAGACATACACAGAAAAGGAGAGTAGTAATACAAGGAGAAAAAAATAGCTGAAAATTCCAAATAAAGCAAATGAAAAAGAGCTCATGAAATGAGATGCCCAAGTCAGTAACATAGTTATATGTGAAAACCACTTGAATTGACAATCATTCCTATTCAATTTGTCCTGTTCCATGTCTGATAGACTTCAAAGAAACAAATGTGTCATACTTTGAGTAGTGAGTCTCTGCTGCTGCTCCCATGACAAGCCACCGAATTTTGTGTTCTTCAATAATATGTATTATCCCTTTCTCCACATTATTTATTTCAAGCCACACCTTACCCCCTTGTATCTGCAGAAGGGAGCAGTGATCAATATTTTGAATACCAATAACTCAACCTTTTAAGCAATAATTATTTCTTATTTCTTGAACCCCAGTGTAATCCCACAAGTGGGGTCTGGGTGGGGTTGGGGATGGGGGTGGGGGTGGGGTGTAGGATGCACGCACCCCTACCTTTATGGTTTTAAATTATAACCTATCTCAACATAATTTGCCAGGCATGCAAACCCTTCTGATCTTTTTCTGCGAAAATGCTATTACAATCTTTTGAAACACAGCTATTGGAAACTATCTTCCGCATAAGTTTCCTCTTAAACAACTTCCTTGGACTTCTTTTATTTATTTTTTTAATAAGTAAACAACTTACTTGCTCTAAACTGAACTCCAACTTTTCTTTCATAACCTCTATCACAGTTACTTTCCTCAAAAGGAAGTTTTGTAGATAGTATGTAACTTTAAAGTCACAAGGGGCTTACAAGCTGGATGTTCAGCTTTTCCTTTTGCAACATCCAAAGTAGTCTCAAATATTATATAACAAAGTTGTCATATCAGGCTCGCTTCTACAACTTCTTTGGATAATTTTTTTCTATTCAGTTCCTAAACAACTAAAAGTTAAATCCAGTGGATCCCTATGCCATTTAATTTATAGTTTTTATCAGTAAAATATGTACTTCCTTAAACCCTTAGATTTTGAACAATGTATAAACTCAACATTGTTTTAATAGGTGTGTTAAGTGAAAGAGGAGCACTCAATATGGGACAGACGGGCTAGTAACTCTGGCTTACGGAATAGCTAACATGCTAAATAAATCTAACAAGGGATTTAGATAGAACTGTACCCCAGCTTGGGATATAAAGAGAAGATACTGGTTTAGAAGTTTGTGCAGTCTTAGGCGATCAAGTTCTTGGCATGCCTTCACCACGTGCTGTTTCAGCTTTGCACCTGAAAGCTTCCCATCCTCTGCAAATTCAAAGAATTGTGATTCATTCATCTATGAATATGTGAATGACTATGGTTTTCATGGGAAAAAAGAGGGAGCCAATTGGCAAACAGAAGTTAATGTATTCATTATAGCAACAAGAATAACTATTTATCACAAATGAGATGATCACTTGTATAACTCTTGCAAGTCGTTAGCTCTTAACTTAAAGCACATAGTGCCTTTAGCTAGCCCTCTCCAAGATTTAATAATCCCAGCTTGAAATAGAGTAGGGAAAATATAGTACACACTCTCATCACTCCAATTTTAACTCATTTTGCACTTTGGCAGTTTCCTAATTAATATACATTTAGCTAAAAGGACAAAATGATAGTGTGTTGCCATTTTGCTGCTCCATTTATCTTCAAGCCATAATATATCTAACAACCACATTTTAATGTAGCTCAAAGTTTGCAAACAAAGGTATAATAGTTGTAAGTCAACATATAAAGAGCATATTTCAGAACTGCAGAAAACTGCTATTTTCCAATCAAACTTAACATGCTGCAGTTCTATCTGTCCCAATCATGTGAAGAGTCCCATATAGGTCATATAAGAGATGAGTGGTCTCTTTAATATGGCTTGGGAATCCTCACCTCTTGAGATAGCTTTGGGGTTAAGTTAGACCCAAGATACATCACATCTCCAAAAAAGAAAATGATACACACTGAAACATCTGGAGGCTTTGCATAGCCAACCTCTGAGAGTGAAAATACAAGAGCAAAAAAGACACTTCTCCCTCGTATGCTTAAACTGATAAGAACACTTTATGCGTATCAATCAATCAATCAACAAATGGCGTCTCAAAACTATGTCAATCAATAAATGACGCCTCAAACCCAAATTAGTCAGGGTCAACACGAATTCCCTACATATTCCATTCTTGGGGCATATTTCATTCCAATACTGATTACAAACTAAAATGAATCCTCATAACAAAACTTGCATGTTTATACAGTCTACTGCACGGAAAGACTCATGCTTTATGTTAAATTTGATTTGTTGAAGAAACTTGTAAGCTTACCAGGGTGCCTGCTTTTGGACGAAAAAAAGGCTTTCTTGTTACTTGTTAATATGAAGAAGAGATGAGGGTGTGGAAAATTTATCTGTAAAAATGACCAAGTCAAGTCTCCATTTTTTGTTTTTTCCCTTCTCTATTTCCTTCCAATATCAATGATAACAACTTAACAATATTGACTCTTTCTTGCCACTTTCAAATTCTGTCTTTACTGTTAAGACATGTTTGGTCGACAAATCAAGTCTATATAGTAATCCCCTTAAACTAAAAGTTGCCACACTCTCAACCCCAAACAAGTCAGGGTGGGCAACATGAATTCTATATTCCACTCATTTGGGGCAATTCAAATTCCAATAATACTGATAAAGTACAACAAAATACCCAGTGTAGTCCCTCAAAGTGTTTTCTAGGGAGGTTAGATTATATGCAGACCTTACCCCGACCTCATAGGTAGACTCTAAGCTCAAGAAAAAACAGTCCAAATCAGTCAAGATAATACTGATAAGTAACTACAATGAATGTTCACATATCTATTGCACAGAAAGACACAAGCTAAAATTCATTAGTTGAAAAAACATGTAACTGTGAGCTTACTGGATGAAAACAAATGATTAGGTTGATGAACATGAAGAACACAAATACTCCTTCCAGCAAAACTCTTCAAAGCCCAAGAAAGTACAGATTTTCCCTCTTTCACATTCTTTCCCACAGCTACAAATACAGTATTCTCCACATCACAGATCCCTTCAGCTTTAATCATATCTTCACCACTCATCACTAAAATTTCACCAAAAATTCCAAAACCCCTTTTGCAATTTCCTTCCAAAAAAGCTCACTCAGCTCAAGAAATTACTTTCATGGGGTTGGTTGAAAAACCTGTAACGGATCCAAGAAACGTAAAGGGGTAATCATAAAGCACTTTCTGGAGGAAGTGAAAGTGGGTGACTGCTTTTAAACCGAAAAAGAGTCTTTCTTGCTAGTGTAAGACAGAAGGAGAGATAGAGTGTGGAAAATTTATGTGTAGAAATGACCAAGTAAAAGTCTCCATTTTTTCTTTTTTAGCTTATCCATTGGTTTGATTTCATTGTCAATGTTTACAATTATGGAGAATTCCTACTGGTTCTTGCCACTCATAAATTCTGTCTTTACCGTTCGGTTATGGATAAAGACGTGTTTGGTAAACGAATCAAGTAAATTTGGTAGTCCCTTTAAACTACAAGTTATGACAAATTTGTTGTTTGGCTGATAATTAGTAAAATTTTCAGCTGTATTTAACAGCCGTTTCGTAGCTACTTAGAGTTATGGAAGTATTATTAATATATAGATTCTTTGTATAATTAAAAGATGCATAAAATAATATATATATTCATTCATAATTAATCTTTACATTACTTATACCTTTCTAACTCTAACCAACTATTGGAGTCGTTTGGTTTGAATACAAGTTATGATGTGATTAGTTATGATATGATAAGTTATGTTGGGATTAATTAGGTGGGATTAGTTATTCTGAAATTATTTCTAATTAAGTGTTTGGTTTGTTGTATTCAAATAATATGCATTGCATAAATTTTAAGAACAAGTTATTTGTTTACAAAAATACCCTTCTTGAATGTGAAAAGTGAGGTATAAAAAGGATTTAAAGGAATATTTTGGTCATTTACTATTTTATCTCGGGATAAATTATTCCGAGATTACTATACCACCCAAGGTAAGGGATAACTTATCCTGGTTCTAATTATTAATATCGAGATAAGTTATCCCGACTTGCGAATCAAATAACAAATTAAATGACAGTATAATTTAATCGCATGACTATTTGGTGTTATCCTTCACACCAAACGACCCTTAAGGATTCGTTTACTTATTAACATTTGTATCTATTTTATAAATTTCACAAAAATACTTTGTTACAACATTTTATTTGTAGTTTTAGTTTATTTTTTAATAATTATATTTTAATATGCTTGATTACAGATATGTCTTATAATAAAGGGTGTAGGTTTAGAATTTTTGTAACATAAAAGGTGTAGTGTTTAATATAAAAATATAAGATGATCTATTTGTGACTCTGTCAATATAGTATATGAATGTCTAGTGTAATTAATTCTCAATTTTATAACAAAAAGTCTATGAATAAGTATTTACCAATGTTTAAACTAAAATTCTGTCACATTCACGTGCCGTTTATACTAAAAGAAATTATCGCACTTGTTCATGGATCAAGATATATACTGTTTGGCAGAGAATTAGTAAAATTAGGATTTTATAATTTTCAACCAAAAGCTGACTAAATCTTATTAGTCAAAACATCTTTATGATAGTTACTATTTGCTATAACGATATTTCACGATAATGATTTAATTTTCTCTGAAATCGATTTTTTATATTATATCTTACTTATATATAATAACATTCTACTTATAATAACAATGCAATTTATTGTAACATGTATACTAAAATATTGTATAATAATATTTTGTAAGAAATAAATTATATATAAAATACAATATTCATGATAATCATCATTAATGTCATGCACATAGTAAATTTCAAGTATGAATATCTAAAAGGAAAAAAATTGTATGTAAAATGGTGTCTATTATCGGTTATGGTCATAATCTCAAAAGAAATGACTATTTATATTTGTTTTTTTTTACATTCATACTCTTTCTAAATTTTTTTGGTTAAATTGATTAACAAATATATTTTTTTTAGTACATAAAATTACTAAACTATTTTTTTCATATTTCTTTATTTATATTAGCTAAATGAGATTTAAATATCAAATGTCAATATGCACATATAATAACAACTCACTATATGAGAGGTTTGACTGTTGTATCATTTGATGTATTTTTACTTGATTTTTTAAAGTCTTAATTTGGTACAAAACTGAAATAAAATGATATTCTTTTTCAAGTTAAAGTATGTGAAACTTGTTATGAAATTTTATATTTATGAATATTATCTTTTTATGGTTAGTCTTGCAAAAGAAAGGAGAATTTCCTAATAGGAAAGAATATATTAAAGCTTGAATTCTTTCCCTAAAAGTTAACACCTTTATATTAAGCATAAATAATTTGCAGCAACCTGTATGGAATTTAATAGGAGTTAATTTTTCAATTATTTATGCTGCAAGTTTTATGTAGCACAACTCTAGCCTCTTTAAATTCCATGCAGGTTGTAAAATTGATTTACTTTTTAATTTTTTTATTTATCAAGCTCTTCTATTATATGGTCATCTGGATCATTCGACTTGATGACTTCACCTTTTTGTCTTCAGTTTGTGTTTGAAATACTCTTTTAGTTTTTTTACCTAGTATATGATATTCAAATTGGAGCTTAATTAAATTTGAATTCGCGCCGAGAGTCTCACACTGGAGGTAAAGCACTCTCTAACAAACGAGACTCCATACCTAGGAGACTTTTACTTTACTCTTTTCGTTCACTTCACTCGTCCTATCATAAAATTTTATTTTATTCTTAGCATTAATTACTTAATTTTCAAAATCTAAAATTATATGTTGAATAATATGAGTTTATAATAAAATATTCATATTAATATCATTTTATAATAAAATATTCATATTAATATCATTCTTTAGAGATGTGTAAAATTTAAAGAGATCAAATAAATAATGAACCCAGAGGCAGATGAAATGTTCCCAAACACACCCCATGGGCCATATTGTGGACGCTCTAACGTTAGCATTAAGTTTTGTGGGGTGACAACTAGGCAAAGACTTTCTTTTTAGGATGTGTTTGCCATGAAAAATGCTTTCTCGAAAAAATAATAACTTTTTTTTTGGTATTTAGCAAATATATATTAAAAATAAATATTTTGATCAGCCAAAAAAAATTAAATTGGAAGAAAAAAATTACGAGGAAAAGGACTTGTGGGCAAGTCATGGCAGTTAAAGATCGGGTAGGTGACTTTAGTTAAGCAGCATGTCAATATAATTAGGAGATAATAACACAGATGGTCACTCAACTAAGATTTCTTTTCTCAGAGAGTCACTCAACTAATGATTATTCATTCAAAAAGTCACTCAACTTTCTTTTATAACCTCAAAGTCACTCAACTAATAGTTCTTCTCGCAGAAAGTCGCTCAACTATAAATATTTTACCTATAAAGTCACTCAACCTATTTTTAATTGATTTTTTCATTAAAATTTTGTTCACATAATTCTTTTATTCAAAATCATAATTGTAAAAAATATTAAAAAATCATTTAAATCATTTAATGATCCGATCCGCTTAAAACTTTTTTGTGCGTCCCCCTTAAAATCTGTTATGATTTTAAAAAAATAATTTTAAAAAATGACATATCTGAAAATAAAAAATAAACAGGAAGTTAAACAAACACATGGAGAAGAAATAGTCAAACTTGAAAAAATATAATATATATGATTGCAAAGAATTAATGATGCTGGCAGATTATAATAATAATCTCTTTGGGGATGATTGTTCCAGGATATTGTTGTTGAAGATCAATAAGAATATAAGATGTCCTCGTGGTTCCAAATTCAGATAATACTAGTCATTAAATGGTTTAAAAGAATATATTATTTATAATTGTTATTTTAAATAAAAAATTTATCTGAGCATTCTATAATGAAAAAAATTAATTAAATAGGTTGGGTGACTTTCTGTGAGAAAAACTATTAGTTGAGTGACTTTGAGGTTATAAAAGAAAGTTGAGTGACTTTCTGAGTGAATAACCCTTAGTTGAGTGATTTTTTGAGATAAAAAACCTTAGTTGAGTGACCATTTGAGATATTACCTCATACAATTAGTACCAACTTCTTTGACGGGACTAATTTTTTAGTCGATTACTACTATAATATGCTTATTCGAAATTAAGTTATTCATACCTTGTATTCACACTAATTAAACTTATTGGTTATCACTATAACTGTTAAGTAATATATTGAAATTAAAAGTGTATTAATATTGATAGTTACTCAATTGGAAGAGATCGTAATTTGAGTATTTTGATGAAATTTAGTGATAAATTTAAGTGGTTGTCGTTTGAAGTTAGCAAACAATTCTCAAAAGAAAGCATTTAAAAATTGTGTCATTAGATTACCGTACCTAATGATCACATGTCGTTTGAAGTAGCCTTTCTTTGATCAATTTTCAATACTATTTTAATTTGTAAAAAAACGTGTTTACATCATATATTTTGATTCGTTCTATTGTAGTTGAGTAATAAGACAAAAATAAATTAATCCATAAAACTTTTTGTGGTATTTATATGACCTTTTTTTAAAAAAAAATCAGAAATGTCTCAAAACGGTTTAATATCATTTTGTCAAAAAATTAATGAATGTCTTATAGAACTCTCACAAAATTCAAAAAATTCAACTTTACTATACTATTCAAAATTCCAAACTTCTTTTTAACGTAAGGTCCAAAGTTGGCCCATAGGAATATTTCATTCATAATTTCAAATTTAATACAACATAGAGATTGAGGAACTAGTCCTCTTATCAACTTCAATAATTATCTCACTAAACAAGCAGAAATCAAATCTAAATTATGAATACGAAGGAATGCTAAACCAGCTCTTTTTTTCAATATTTTTACTGTTGCATTGTAAAATAAAATCAAAATAATTTAAAATCATTTTTAATCTTATTTTTAAGTATGATAACCAACCGTGATGAAGATTATATGAAGAACGAGAATCAAGATTATTTTGCTGAAAGATTCATGTCAAGAAGAAATTTGTTAGGATTTGTCTTTAATTCTTTACTTTATATGGTATCTATAATAACTATATTTTATTTCGAAAGAGCTTTCTTGGTGAAAAATGACTCTTTTATATCTTTTTTTTAGAACTTTTGGACTTCTATAAATAAATAAATAAAAACTTCATACAATAACACAATAGCATCCATATAATTAGTCCTTACCATAGCTTGACTTAGGCGAGATTATTTTCTCATGGTCTTATACCTTTTGTTTTATGTTAGTTTTCCTTCATAGGTAGGTCAATTAACCAAACTCATATAATGTTTTAAAGTCCTTTTCAATAGCTTTTCTTTGTCGTAAATTCGTAATATGATTTGCTTTGTTAGCTTGGCACAATGTTTGAATCTATCTATCTATATATATATATATAATATTAAGATGCACATCAAAATTTAGTTACCTGAATCCAAATATACATTTGAATATTATGATGTTATATTAAGATATAAACAATAAATTTATTTGTGTAATCAACATATTAATGTATAAAACTTGTCTATACTTAAAACTTAATAAATATAGAATACTAAATTATTTCAATATTATATCAAGAAATATTTTTTTACAAAAATTATATGGCATTTGGTGTTGATAATAGCTAGCGATAGTAAGTGTGAGTGTCAATTGGTGATGGTGTTGATGGTAGGTAGTAGCTAGTGGTTGGCGGTAGTGTTTAATGTGGTTGTTCGATGCTTGTATTTGGAGGTGACCGTTGATAATTTTGATGGATGATAGTGATAGCTAATGGTGGTGATGAATGATCTCGATAGTGATAGCTAATGGTGGTGAGGAATGATTGCGATAGTTGGCAATATATAATGATAGTTGATGGTAATGGTGATTGGTGTTAGCGATTATAAAGGGTGCCTTGTAATGACAACATCTTACTATGGTAATTGGTGATAATGATAGTAGTTGATAATGGCGGATCATAGGTGGCAGTATATAGTTTATGGAGTAGCGATGAATGACTGTTTTTATAATAAAAAAAAACTGAATAGATATTTTAATGATGTTAAAACTTTGAAATAAATTTTAATCATTCAGATATGTTCACAACCGTGACTAAAATTTAAAAAAAGAAAAAAGAAAAAAAAAACACTTAGTTTTGTAACCAAAATGTTCCCGCGCCAAACAGTTATTATCACCTAACCGAAATTCATTTTTCATTGACTGGTAGTTTCCTTGGCAGGACAAAGGCTTCTTCTTCATTACAACTTTCAATCACAAAACCAACTGAATATTGATCTCATGGAAACACCTTCGCAGATTCGCGATTTCCACTCACAAAACAGTGCTCTCCTAGCGGAAATCGAGACTCTTGGCTCATCCAACCAAAGCCTCCAATCCGAATTAACGCAAAAGGATGAACTCCTTCTGCAAATTCAGTTGCAAAAGGACGATGCTCTCAACCAACACGTTGATCTCTCGGAGGCCATCAAAGAGGTATCGAAGGAAAGAGACACACTTCGTTTCGCGATTCAGAGACTTGAGGATGATTTTCGTAGGAGAGGAATGGAATTTTACGAAGAAACAGAGAGAATTAGAATCGAGCTTGAGGTTTCGAGGAAGAAAGCTGAGGAACTATTAGATGAGAAAAAAGAGCAATCAGAAGTTTGTTCACATAATTTGGAGATCATACAATCAGCGAAGCATGGCTTACTGAGGTTAGTTGAGAATCTTGATTTGTGTGTGCATAGATCAGGAAATTCTGAGTTAAAGCACGAAGAGAAAGGCAAAATGACAAAACTGTTGCGCGAAAAATCATCGTTTTCTGTGGTTCTGGAGCTGGTGAATTTGGTCGAGGAAAAATGGGGAGGGTATGAGGAAATGAGGAAAAAGGACAAGAGAGAATTGGAGAACAGTGCGGCGGGTTTAGAAGAGGAGAATCGAGATATTGGTAGCTTGCTTAAAATTGCTTTGGTGGAAAAGGAGGCAGCGGAGAAGAGTTTGAACAGATTAAGAGGCAGTACTGAACAGAAGAAAGCAGTCATTTTGCAGATTGCAGAGAGAGGGTTGCAAAAGGTTGGGTTTGGGCTCGGGTTCGGGTTTATGATGGGAAGTGCAACCAGTGAAACATCTTTAGATAATCTGGATTCTGATACCAGCGTCAAGTCGGATAATGATGAATGCCAAACAGAAGCTGTAACTCTGGTAACTTTTTTGGCTCAGATCCCAAGCATCTGTACAAATATAGGGATACTTTAGATGTGTTTTTTATCATTAACTACAAATGTAAAGACGTAAATGTCAATCTAATCTAGAGCTGAACAGCGTACACGCTTATTATGAGTTCAGGACAAATTTCATATTTTCATTAATGCCTCCGCTAATGCTGTAACAATTAACAACTTGACATAACAATTGAGATAATGACTATTAAGATCCACCGAGGTGCACTATTGCTATTAATCAATGACATTAAATTGAGATTTTAGAAGAGAATGGTTCATCGCCTTGTTATTATTACTCACATACTATCCTGTTCTCTGATTCCAATTCTCGTATTATGTGTTGTTATTGTTCTCTTCTACATTACTGTATTTTCCTTTCCATACGTGAATTTATTAAGTTTTACCTGAATGGATGGTTTATCGTAAACAAGCTCTCTACACACCATCCTTCCCCAGACCCCACTTGTGGGATTACACGGGGTATGCTGTTGTTGTTGTAATGGTTCATCACGTTGAAGGAAGTCTTTTTACAAGCTTGATTGGAAATCACTTGGCATGTTTCTGACACAATGTAATTTATTCACCAATGCTTACCAGGCCTCAACTATAGAAACAATAACAAAGAAGTTAAGAGTTGAAATCATACAGTTGCAGAGGTCATTGGAGGAATCTAGGTATTCTGCTGGCAAAATACAGTTTTTATGTTTATATTTAGTTGTTATCATGTCCGCCTTCAAATTCGGTATGGATTTCCTCTAGCTTTTTATTATACTCTGTATTGCATGACCGCATCCAACGTAATGTTGTATTAGATCAAGTTTGCATAAGATATTACTCCTTTCAAATTTTATAAGTGAAGCTTAGATGGTGAGTGAGAGCATGAAAACTCGAATGAATAGTAACAACATTAACTAAAGGTCTTTTTTAGCTGTCCTGGCCTAGCCCTTCCAAGGAACTTACTGTACCTGAATGAGTCTGGGGTCTTGTGATTAATTATCTAATAACTGCCAGGTCAGACATGGAGTCTCTGCAGCATCTATTCGACAAAAAAAGTCAGAAACTAGCAGAAAATATGATATACATTAAAGAGTTGGAAGATAAAAAGATGATGCTTACTCAAAAGGTTAGTTTCTAACTAAGGTAAGACATAAGAGTATGTTCAACTGTTGCATACTTTTTTCTCTGTTATGTCTTCCAGGTTGAAGAACTCATGATAGAAAATAAAGAGTCTGAAGAAGAAATTTCTAGATGGAGAGAGGCTTGTGAAATGGAAGTGGAAGCTGGAAAGAAAGCTATCAATGAGCACAAAGAACTGGTAAGTTTGCGCGGTCAGTCGAGCTCTTTTTGCTTCTACTTGCGTTGTTTCCTACCTTAACATTGTCACAAGTAGGAAAAGCGACTAGTCCACCAAATTGCTGCTACATGTACATCCAAACTAGTATAAACAACTTCTAATTTGTGACAGGTCAATATTCTGAAACAAGAATTAGAAAAGGCCAGAGCTGCTTTACATATTTCCAATTGCAAGTTGCAGCTGAAAGATGAGATAGAAGCAGCAGCCATCGCTGCCAGGGAGGCAGCTGAGAGATCTCTGCAGCTTGCAGACAGCAGGGCTACTGAGCTACGAAAGCAGATTGAGGAGCAGACAAGACAATTAGAAGTAGCAGAGAAAAAGGAACGAATTAATCGTCGTAGAGTAAGGCATGCATGTTGGCCTATGCGAGCTCTCAAGTTCTGCCCTGCTACTAATACAACTGGTGTGCGAAATGTTACACAGATGCTACCAGAAATGCACGCATTTGTCCGTAATATTTGAATTTTTAGACTTTATTTAAACGTTGTTCATGAATTTGTATCCATCCTATGATGGCTTTCACAAAGAATAATAGTGAAGGAGACTGCTACTGTTGAATAAATCTTGTTTCTGGATGGTCGTTTCATGAGACAACTCCACTAGAGCTATTATAAACAATGGGAAAGATAAACAAAGTCCTTCATAGCTAAGGCTTGCGTTTTGGAAAGCAAGTAAAAATATTTTTCATGAATACATAATGGAACATAAATAAGACAAATGAAATATTAATATATCAAAATCACAAAATGTATATACTTTTAACAGCATTAAAGGAGTTGCTGGCAACTTAAAGTTGCAGAACTATTGTTTACAATCTAGATGAAAAGCTGTCCAGCCATTCTTCTCATCAAACCATTCACCTGCAAAATAATCAAATTAGAAAACTAAAGAATTAGGCATGCCTTACTTGAATGCAAACGAAGTTTAATTCCTTCATTGATTGAACACTTGAAAGTCCTTTAATTCATCCCCACATAAATTGTTCTTCCAAAATCAACTGAAATTTCTATTTCTTCATGTACTTTTTTTGCTTTCACTCAATCCATCTCGTCTTCCTTTTCTGCTTTTATTTTTTCTATTTTTGAGAGGGTGAAGTGCATGGATAAAATTAAGGAATTAAAGTAAATGGCAGTAAAAATTAGTGAAATACCTCCTTCGCCGAGAGACCAACTTCTTGCAAATCTTCAGGCTGAGTAAAATTAATAAAACATATCAATATTTTTAAATACAATCATTATTTTCGTTTTCTCTGTGTTGCAAAACCATGAATTATGTTCCAAGATGCTTACCCTTTTAAAAGGTTCAGGAGATTCTTCACGAAGTTCAAGAATGTAAGTTGCTCTCTTTTCTCCAATGCCCTGTGTGAAATATGACATTAACTTGTAAACCATTATGAACAATGATAGGGCTTCATAAAAAATAGTATTGGAAACCGAGGTTACCTTAATCCTTGTTAACTCTTCCCTGAAAACACAAATGAAAGAAACAAGAATGTTAGATTAGCCAATGGTGGGAACTTGTGGTGGTTTGGAGCTGAAGATAACATAACATTAAAATTGCTACTTTTAAAACTTGCAGCTTCTACTGCTTAGATAATGTTTACAATTAAACATGAAGCTGTTGCAGAAAAGGTGAAATCTGGACAGCAAAAAATAGCTTGAGAGGTAAATATCAAGGTTGTTACTTAAGGTAACATGAACCTTTAAAAATTTGCAAGTTTCCACTTTACAACTTCCAAAGAAGATTTTAAAAAAAGAAGTGAAATCTGGATAGGTAAATATAGCTTGAGAAGTATATATCAAGTTAATCTTATTGTATTTTGGAAAACAATAAAAATATGATGAGAAAAATCTTATTCAGCAAAAATTTGACAATCAATATCAAAAAGAAAAAGAATGATAGGTTTATATTGAGAAAATGTTCACTTACTTGCTTGCAGTATTTAAGAAATTCAGATATTCTTGGACAAGACAATTCTGTACAATGAAAAGGTGATTGAATGAGTTGAAAGTAGCATCAAACAACAAAATGTTTACAAAACTATTAACTAAATTTAAATCACTACCTTTACTCCAGAACTGCGGGTATGAAATTTCTCCCAAGGAGTACTGTACTTGACAATCTCCAAATTTCTCATATCAGTTTCAGTTTTTGGGGTTTTAGGTTCTATAATGTCACAACTTTCAAGGTTTCCATGGGATACATCTGATTGCTTTGGCATCACTACATGCAAAGGAGTTGAAGCCTCCAACAACCGTAAATTATTCGTTATTTCTCTAAGTCTTGCACTTAGTGGTGGTGATCCAACTTTGTCTATGGTTATGTCTTCATTTTTCTTCTCTATACCAATAGTACCTGCAAGGTTATAGCATATGTGAAAAAAATTAAAGCCAATGAAAGTTTATATTAGAAACAGTAACCAACTTGTGACACAACCTACCATCATTTGGTAAAGAAATTATTTCTTTGACATCACAATGAACTTCAGGAGTAACTTCTAAATCTGTTGCTTTATTTGGTAGAGAGGCATCCTGAGATGCAAAGATAATTCTCAGTACACAAATAACTCCAATTCAATAAAGTGCATCAGTAGCAGTGTAGCACCCTTACAGAAAATGATTGAACTAAATTATTACAGTAAAACCAAATATTGCTTTACCTTTTCTATTTTTTTAACAGAGATTGTTTCCTTGAAAGCACTTGGGATTTCCTGAATCTAATACATTAGTTAAGCCCGTGCATTGCCCTTAGAACAGCAAAAAATAGAAGGAACAGAAATGCATTCACAAAATTTAAGAACACTTACATTTTCTGCTGATAATATCAAGGCTCCAGAACTATCTGAATCGGACTTATCTTGAGAAGTCTAGCAATACATAACAGTATAACACCTTAAGTTCAATGTGGCATAACTAAACAATGAATGATATGTTAACATCTTTAATAAACCAATGCTTCAACTGATTAAGTCCAGTACCTTTTTATGGAAGGAAGAGGTGATGGTTGAAGCATTCTTTGATAGAGGCTTAAACTTTGTAGCTGAGGTGACTTCATCCTATGAATCAATGACATGTTAAGGTATGAATCAATGACACAATGAATTGCTACATAGACAATTGCCAATTGATTTCAGCTAGACTAGAATAATTTCCATCATTTTATTGAACCAATAAACCCAACTGAAAAGTTAAACGCAACATTTCAGAAGCAAGGGTTCTCTTTGTGCAGTGAAGAAGTTTATATTTCACACCCTAAAGATCGGATGAGTTGACAACTAAAGTAGCGGGCTTGTAGTAAACTATTCTTTTAAAACAGTTAATCCAACCAATTATACAGGAATCAGAACCAAAAAGGATAAAACTATGTCTGGACAACAACAATAGATGCATGGTTTGGAAACTTACCTGCTTAGAGATGACAGCTTTTCTCTCACTGAATAATTTCCTTCAATGAAAGCGCAAAAGCAAATCGTTCAGTACACATCAGTCAGTAAGAAATAGAAGCTACTTCATTATATGATATGCCATGAAGCAATACCTTCCCATTAAGTTGCTAGCAGAGTTGTTCTTTTTCCCAGACAACGGGGTACCCATTAGTCGTACTTGTTGATTAGTGTGCTTTTTACTTTTCATTGCAGAGCTTGTCAAAATCTGGCCAGTGCTTTGACAAGACCGTGAAGCCAAACTTACTACATAAAGAGTATCTTGGCAAGGAATAGGATTCTACAACAAAAAAAAATGAAAGGCTCAGAAAAGGAATCTTCCAAAGCAACTTTTGGATCTACAGTTCTACACAGAATATCAACCATGTAAAAATGAGAAGTCATTACCAAGCAGGTAAGCAACAAAACATGATTGGAGCCTCCAAGAGATTCCTGCAGCATCCGAGTGAGTTTTCCTTCTCGATAAGGCACACGCTTTTCATTTGTGTTCAGAGCGTACACCACATTCATTATGGCATACAAAGATTTGTTTATTCTAGTACTTTCAGTAAGAGAAATTCCATCTTTGCTACTTCTTCTGGAATCCTCATAGCCTGAGAGCACAACAATACAATGAAGATAACTAAAAAGCAATTATTGAGTATAAGAGAAGATCTCTACAATTTTTAGAGGTTTAGGGCTACCAGACCTGCCAAATCCACAAAGTTCATCACATTGGGACATTTACTGCCCTGGATGTCATCAGCAGATGCTATATGTATCATTAAACCTTTATGACTCCTTTTGGGCATTTGGAGTGGTGTTTTTTGCGCTGAATAGCATGGTGCGGTCCAACAAGCGCATAGATCATGAAAGTGTGAAATAGAATCCACAGTGGTCTGCGTACAAGTAAAGAAGAGAGCAATCTTAACCTTAACAATGTGCAAATTGTCAATATTTCACTACCATAAGTGGATTAGACTACTTTAACTTGCCTTAGACAGCCCTTTGAGCTTTATTTTTCCTTGAGAATCTTCAAGAACTTGAACTTCAGAATGATTAGGATCCAAAAGATCATAGACATGATCCTGGAACACCTCATAAAAGGAAACGAAGACCACTATTGCTTGCGAAAGGATCTCAGTTATTGCCATTGCTGCCAAACCTTGTTTGTCCACAGAACCCTACAACACAGAGAAACAATATCCTCAGTTTCAAAGTAACAGAAAGTTATTAGAGAATTATGTTGGGTAAATTACACAGAAGACAGACCTGGATTGTGTGGGTTTTTCCACTGCCTCTTGCCCCATATGCAATAATGGATGCATTTCGACCACTGAGAACTTCTGATATCAGTGGTTTTACCTCTCTTGAGAATACTATACCATTATCGTCGTCTTGTTCATAACAATTATCTAATTCATATACATCTTTACGGCTGCAAAAAAATGATCTAGACAATCTCAGAATTTGCCCTCCCATAAAAAAGATATCCGCCTAGGCAATTAACTCAAAAAAACCAAGCTCAATTCAATGCCAAAAGAAACAAATCTATGCACAAAATACATAAACAAATGGGTATCTACAAAATTTACCCAAGAAATCATAGAATCTCACATAATTAGGACTAAAACAAGACCTAATAGCTAACATATAGTCAAATCCATAGGCCAACATACTCTGGAAACATTAAATATCCAAAAAATTAAAAATGAAACTTGAAACCATCTAAAATTAATGAGTCACCACAAACATTACCTATTCCCTTCATCTCCGAACGAGATTGTAACTTTTCCAGACGAATCAGAGCCGCTCTCTTTGGACTGAGAAATAGTGACCCACGGCTTCGAACCTCGGCTGGGAATTTCAGATTCTTGATCGGTAAATCCTCGAATTTTTCCAACAATTCTCACCCTGCGTGAGATTCTTGGAACGGCCTCGAGTTTCAGGCGATTTGAATCGGGCGTCGACAAAGCCATGGAGAAATTATTCAATTTACAATTTTGAATGGAATTTGGATGAATTAAAAAGAAAGTGAATGAGTGATGGTAGTATTATTTTGTCAAAAGAGAAATAGCCGTTAGGGTTTGATTTTCAAATTCTTCGTCTCTCCAATCTGGCGCTCTTCTACGCTCTCGTTTGTATGACACGCTACATGTAATGCTAATCCAACTTTTTTTGTTTTTTGTTTTTTGTTTGTGTGACTACAAAGAATTAGAATTAAAATTAAAATTAGAAGCTTATAACAAAAAAATACTAAATATTAGTAAAAAATAGTATTCATTTTAGAATGGATTAAAAAAGAAAGTAACCTAAAATGAAACACAGACAGTAACTTTTATTTTGTAATTTTAAAGTATTGTGATAAATTTTGTCCTTAACGTAGAACTGTAGATTTAATCTAAAATATGAGATTAAGATTAACAATTGAATTTATATTTAGGTTCAGGAGAAGCAGAGTATAATGATTGTAATCAAGCACTAAAATGTTATAAACTTAATTATGAATATAAGAAAATAAGCAAAGAATGTTGAGTATATTTTGATGCAACTATCTCCAATCGAATTGTTGAGTAGCTTGACGAGAGAAAAAGAGTGTTTAGTTTGTAACATTTTGATAGATTGTTAGTAGTAGTGAAAAAAAATCAGATGAGGTATAAGTGAGGTTGAAAGGGTATATTTATAATTCAATCCTAAGCAACGTTTTCCCCTAATTTTTTACTAAAAGATTAGTATTCACACGTTATGTCCATTGTATTTGAATGGATATGAAATCATCATAATAGATCTTGAATTTCCTGAAGCTAGTTGATCTATGAACCTTGTCATATTTGATCACTGGAGATCTACTAGACACTTGACTTCTGAGCAGAGCTATTTCGAATCTGTGCAATATGCTCAATTTAACCTCAAAAGAGATTCACGAATGGGTTGACCGGGCGTTCCTTTGACTCTTGATCAAATTTGTCTTACCTCACTTGATTCTAATCAAATCGCTTCGTTTTGTCTCTCATTCTTTCACGTATTGAATCCATATTTGATCAATGCACTTGACTTTTCAACATTTCGATTAAAGTGACTAAAGTCTTTTCTAAATGGTGACAAGTACATATCTTATTATCTTTATATCAAACGAAATTAATTAATCAAAATCTTCTATACAATAATAAATAGTAAATTATTTTTGACATACATAAAGCACTACAAAATTCCATTTTGGAAATGAATTTCAAGATAAATGATAATGTGTCATTTTTTACATTTCAAAAAATGTAAAAGTTAATATCAAAATATTATGAAATTTATTTCTTAAAAATGTAAAACATTCAGTGAGAATGAAAAATATTAATCAAAGTATTCATCTATATGAGAATTTAAAAATTCTCCATTGAAATTCGACTAGGCTTTTCTAGTGTTTCTGGTTATTTTTCCAAAATTTCATAAAATTCAATGCCAAAGTTTATTACTTATTTGAAGAAACTAAAAATATTTATTTTTAACAAACTTAAAAGGAGAAATTATTTTTAACTTGATGGAGTACATTTTAGAATGTGGCTTATGAGTTATGACTTTTAGCCTATTTTAAAACTCATACCGAAAAAATAAGACACTATTTTAACTCTCTTTTTTCAGTATCTTTATGTTGGGCTGGTTCTGGTTCTGGTTCGGGTTCGGGTTCGGGCATATGCCCAAAAAGTCCAGTCCAGAAAGTTTCAGAGAAGGAGTTCCTTCTCAGATGTCTCTGTTTTTTTTGGTCATTCCAGATTTTTCGTAAAAATGGAGGGGAAAACGGAGAAGGAAAACCAGAGCGTGAAGAAGACGGCGTGTGATGTGGAGGCTCTGAAGAAGTGTTTGGAAGAAAATAAAGGCGACTATTTCAAATGTCAGTCTCATATTGAAGCATTTAGGTCATCTTGCTCTATCAACAATCCTAATTCTTCTTCACCAAAGCTCAACTCCGGTGCGGATTCTGATCCTGTCATCACAAAATCCTGAAATTTTATATTGTTAACTTTTTTGTTTCCTTCTGAGTTACTGCTTTTTTACTTGCAAATTGCAATTAGGTTGTTTTTGTAGTAATCATTAACGATGCACTATTGGAGGTTATTCTTTTTCATTGATAAAGTTGTGGACTTGAATGCTAAAAGTTTGGTTTTCTATGAAAATATTGAGTTTTTCTAATTGTGTTTGGACAAATGGTGAAATGAGTTTGGCTTACTGTGAAAGAAGAGTCTTTCAAGTCAAATTGCTGCTTTGATAAGTGTTTGTGATTGTGCCCATGGATGGAGCTGACGTTAAAACACCTGTTCTTGTAAACATAATTGTCAGCTTTTTTCGTACTAATTGATACGTCAGATTTCTACTGGGAAAAAAAGAGACTTTTGTGTTTTGGAAATGTTTGGAACCGAGTCTAGTTGTAATCCTTGGCTTTGCCAACAATAGTGTAGCCAGGAATTCTCCAAAGAGGATTGAAAAGAACACAAACTTGCACAGTGGGTGAATGCATTTAACCATTTTGATTGAAATACTATATAGGAGTATATACAAAAGACTTTGTTTTTACCATATTTGCTGAGTGTAACGTTTAAAGTGGATTCAACTGACCCCTTCAGTACACTTGGCTATACCTTTGTCTGCCTACAGATATTGGTCTATGACTTGAACAATTCTATAAAGCTCTACCGCTTTAGTATGAGTTTCTTTCAAGTACCTTCCGGAAAGAAAACAAAAACAAGAGTTTCAGAGGGTTGATAAATATTGCTCAAGGGGTAAAATAACATTGTTGGTAAGTAGGTCCAGCAAAACCTTCTCAGTTGCTAGTTAGTCATCAATGATTAATAAATATTAACCGATTTAGAAATTAGCAATCCTAGTGGAAACAAAAGTGGAGGGGTACAATTGATCTGTTTGCTCATAGATACTGTCAAGGACTAGGTGTTATATTGCCATGTTGATGTATTGGCTTATCCGAGAATCATTGCATTCCCAATACCTAAATTCCTATTTATAAAGCTAAAATTATTGTGGTACTGTGGATGAAAAGCGAGTAAAAAAAACTGTACTGGAAAAGTTTGATGTTGAGGGGTGTGAGGTTTACAAAGTAATGCCTGCTTGATCCTCATCTACCATAGGTAATAGATCAATGTCTTTTGTATGCTCACATTTTATGTGATGGGAACTTTCACACAAGCTACTGCTTAGACTAGTGACTTAAAAATTGAACCACTTGTTAGTTATTTGATGTCTAGGTATCCACATAATATTACTTTAACAGATAGTGGTTTTAGATGCATTAGTAATTTGCCAACTTGGGTGGTGAGTTCCTAATGACTGTCAGATAACTTCAATTATTGCTGCAGGTTTAGTCTTTGATGCTTTTCAGTTTTATTCCTTATAAATTATAGCCACTGTCCTGTATCACATGGACTTGGTGTGAGATGCATGAATCTTTGTTGGATTTATGGATATTTAATGGCGGATTTGGGGACAGCAAATGTTGCTTATTTTTAACTTTCAAGTTGGGACATTGCCAAGGACATGAACAAATAATATCCCTTCACAACACTTTGAGCTTTTAGATGAAGCGGTTCAAGCAAATGTCGTATCAAAATAAGTCCTGAGTTCTAGTCATACCACCACCCATTGACAAAATACTTCACATGGTTGGTCAAAAGAATCGAGCCCTGAGAAGAGGGCATGTCATTGACCTAAATAAATAAATATATAAAAGTTCCCTTTGTAGTAATTTCCCATCCAGTGGATACAATATAGTAAATGCCCATGCAAATACCAGATCGGAAAGAATCCATAGCTGCAAGTGTTGCATGTCTCACACTTATTTTTTTCTTCAACAGAAAATTCCATAAAGTGTAGATCTGGTCGACAGTTGGATACTTATTGAAGTCCCATATCTGAATCACCACTCGTGTCTATTAAATTTCTTAAATACGAGTGCAGTGAAAGTAGTGATATATGGAAAAAAAAAATGAGAAACATACTAAAGTATCACAAAACCCCAATTGGCATGACTTGTTTGCTACTTCAGCTCACTTACTGCTAAAAGTTAATTTTTAGCTAGCTTTGTTATGCCAAGTATGTGTCGTGGTTTCTTCCTAAGCAGACTACAATCAATCTTTCTGGACGTTCAGCTGCCAGGGCTTAGTGTTCTCTTTGACGTTGTGGTTTTTCTTTATTTCATTTTTGTTTGCTGCCTCTGTGTCATTAAGCTATGATTTAGGAATGTTTGTGTATATGACAGAAGTATGTATGTTTGTATGTGAGTTTCTCAAAATGAGATTGTAATTTACACTTAAATCTCACTTCACATTGCAACTGATTTCAGTTTATGCCCTTATATCCAGAAAAATTGATCATTTACTTGTTAAAAAGATACGCACGCAGAAAGGCAATAATATCAAATTGTCAAGTGACCAAGCATGCTTAAGAAAACGATCTTCATATATTAGAGGACTAAGTAAATTACTTTTACCTTCGCTTTGCAGTTGTAGAGGACCTCAAGTAAGCAACTTGAACGAAGATTGGAGGACTGAAATCCATGTCTTTTGCTGCTAGCAGTAAAACCACAAAGAAGATTCAAGTATGAGTCACCGCGTTGTTTGTAACATTCCTCAATTAAGGATATAGTTTTCTTATCATTGCTATGTCTTCAGCTTTAACCTCTTTTCAGATACTCTCAGTGATCTCAGAAATTTGTAGTTTGTGATAAGTAGCAAGAGAGAACTAATGAGGAAAACAAAGTGTTGGTGGACAGGCAGTTGAAGATTATATTGGCTGCTTTTAGTGTGTACGTGCAAGTATTTCCTGTCACAATATGAAGAACTGAGTAATTTAAAGCTCCAGTAGCAAATTTTAGTAACAAAAGGCAGGCTGGTCATGTCTTGTTTTTTTCCAATGAGAAATCATCTTATATAAAACTGATTCCAAATAAATGAAGAAACTGGAGTTAAGGGCAATGCTAGATCAAGAAGATAGTGCTATTCTGCTGATGGATCTAGCCCAATGGTCCCCCTATTTCCTCCGCGACCTGTAATAGTTACTTGTTTCAATTCATGTGACATTATTTATTTAGGCAGGAAGTCTAAGAAAGGAAATGAAGACTTTTGGAGCTTATGGTCAAAAACAAGGTTTAGACATCTTTGTGGTTATAAATCATCCCAATAAGAGTGAAATAAAAATTCTAAAGCTAAATTGTATCTAATATAGAAAGATGATATTTTTTTGGACAATTTAAAAAGGAATTATTGAGGACATAGATGGTAGTAAATTAAAACTTTGAGATGAGATATTATAAGTTGTTTACAAAAGTACATTATCAAGTGCCTCTGTTCCTTTAGAAGTTGCCATAAAAAATATTCTTAATTTTCTTCTAGAAGATGCAGAAACTTCGATTGTAATCAAATGAACTCAAACGCAAGTAAATTGATCCTTGTGTAAGTTGTAACTTTTTGTGTAATACTGACCCTTTGGGTCAAGACTGACCATTATGTTGGAGTGGTAAGTACTTCTTCATCCTTAATTAGAGGTCTCGGTTCGAGTTTCCTTGGGTACGGAGTCGTTTTTGTTAGGGAGCACTTTATTCCCAATGTGGGATTTCCTGGCGTGAATCTAGATTTAGTCAAACTCCATTGGAATTTTCCGACGTGAATCCAGATTTAGTCAAACTCCAATGTGGATACCTGATGGAAAACCAGAAAAAATTGATCCTTGAACAAATCTATTCCCACTAACCATAGTCTATCATGTTTCACTTCTAATTGGTTTTTCCTCTCTTGGAATATAGAGAAGAAATATAAAATATGCCATCAGGGGTCTATGAGACCAGCTCTTTTGTTTTTTTCCTTCTTCTCTTTCACGTCTTTTGAATAAATACATAGAAAAAAAAATGGCACAATGTCCTCGATTGCATATAAAATATGTGTTTTGCTTAATTGTCGTGTTTGCTCGGCAGAGTAATGAATCACGAGTTAACCAAGTCAAACCTTGACATTGAAGAAAACCAAAAACAACTCACCAATTTTGACTCCAAAAAAAGTTATTTACACTCAATATTTGGCATCAAATTAATAAATACACCACATTTTTCTTGTACATAATTTAGCTATAGTTAGGTGATATATATATATTTTTAAAAAAGTTCTACTCATCAAAGTGTAAGACGCAAAGCCTACGAAATCGACTTTCTTTTATGACAATTTTTTTTTAAGTAGTAATTATGATGATTTTAATTGTTTAGTTCGATGTAAACATCTTTGCTGGCGTATTTTTCCGTTATAACAAGCACTCTTCCATCAAATGTGCTTGTTGCCTCCTATTTGCTTACAGCGTCTTAAATTCATTGACCTTATTTTTATTCTTAAAATAAAGGAGAGCTGTGGGGGTTGGTGGGGTGGGGGTTGAAGAGTCGGCAAACTCTAAACAGAAATTGTCAAACCTTAATAAATTGCAAAATGTCATAGTAATTTACTAGTAGCTTGTAAAATATTATTTTTAAGTACAAGTTACATGCTTTATATTCTGCAATAATTATTTATTCTCATTTCTCTGGTAGGATTACTTGTTTTCACATCTGTCTTTTCCACATCCCTAATGTAGCAATTGAGATTCTTCTGTGTCATTCATCACGGAGTGGTTTGATGTGAGGTATAAGGTATAATGATTTCAAGATAAAATGTAGGAATATTTTATCCCACGTTTGGTTGGAGGTATTAGTAGCCCTTGGATTATTTATCCAACCATTTTTGTCATAGTGATAAGATGAGTTATCCCATATACATGATGGAATAACTTATTCTAGGATAACTTGTTCCCAACCAAACGAATTAGGAGATAAATTCATTGGATTTAGAGTCAGTGAGTTCAGAATGAATACAACCAAGCACGAATTGCCTAATAGTTTATACATAGTTAACTGAAGGGATACTCTTTCCAAGATATAGCTGTCCTTCTATATAAGTACATAAACACAACAGAAAGAACTAAACAGAAGAAACTAACTTATCTGCTGAGCATGTCTGAGTCTCAGACTTCTGTAAAACTTCCCATTTTCGACATTTCGAGGCCATTGATTCATCAAATTCCCTCAAGTCCCTTTCTTTAGCTTGTAAAGAATGGGGCTTTTTTCACATCAGTAACCATGGAATTCCTAGAGATTTATATAAACAACTTCATTTCCTTTCTAACCAAATTTTCAATCTCCCTTGTGATGTAAAGCTCAATGCTGGACCTTTATCAAATATAAGAACCTATACTCCTCACTTCATTGCTTCCCCTTTCTTTGAAAGCCTCAGAGTGTCTGGACCTGACTTCTTTGCTTCTGCACAGAGCACTTCCCAAACCCTGATCAACGAGTCAATTCCAGAATTCAGGTAAAATCAAAAACCTTAAAACACTACATCTAGCTCGCATGCATATCGACTATTCATCTAGGTACTTGTTGCCTCCTAGAACAAGCACCAGGTACAGGTAACTCTGTCCATCAAAGCTTTGACAGATGATTTTTGTCTCTAATTGGATTTGAACCTTGGTTTTCACAAGCTTTCATTGACTCCTAGACCACACCGTTGAATGCACTTAGCACTACACTTTCTGTTTTTTTGTTTTTACATATCATAAACATTACTTTAAGATTGCTTGATTACATGACTTTAGTCACTCTGGTAAGATTTTAGCATTTTTAATATTTTTCTTATGTCCCTTGTAGTCATGCAATGGAGGTATATGGGAGCAAAATGGAAGAAGTGTCCAAAAGCATTGTTGAGGTCATACTGATGAGCTTGGGTCCTGAATTTGAGCAAAAATTCGCATCGGAATTCAAGAATTGTCATGGCTATCTAAGAGTAAACAACTATACTCCACCCGAAAGCACGGAAAATGTACAAGAAGTAGAAGAAGAAGTTGAAGGGCTAGGGATGCACACTGATATGAGCTGCATAACAATAGTGTATCAAGATGAAGTTGGTGGACTTCAAGTGAGATCCAAAGAAGGCAAGTGGATGGACATTGATCCTTGCCAAGACACACTCGTTGTGAATGTTGGAGATCTTTTGCAGGCTTGGAGTAATGGGAAATTGAGATCATCTGAACACAGAGTTGTCCTGAAAGAGCCTGTGAGTCGATTTTCCATCGCTTTCTTTTGGTGCTTTGAAGATGAGAAAGTGATTGTTGCACCACAAGAGATTGTGGGGAAGGGAAATTTGAAGGTCTATAAGCCTTTTGTTTGTGCTGATTATTTGAAGTTTAGAGAAAGCAATGAGAAAGGCAAGTTTGAGAAAGTTGGTTTCACTGTCAAACATTTTGCAGCTAAATAGTAGTCTTGGTTACTTGATTTGTAGCATTTTCTTTTGTACAAGTGAGGTTAAAAACAATTAGACTATTTTGGTAATGGAAATTATTTGTTCTTCTCTGTCAAAGTCCTAAGTTATGAATTCCATATATGATACTTCTTTTCTTGAGTTTTATGTTCTATGTTACTGACACTGTAAAGTTATTTTATACCATCAGATCAAATTATTTGCAACAACAAGCACAACTGATATATTTGTAACATAAAATAATCAACTTGTTTAACATGTTGAGTTACACAGCTAGTTCAAATTCTTTGGACAGTTGGTATATGTTATAAGATAAAGTCATAAACCCTTTCTGTTTTTCCCAATTTATCGGCACATGAGTTTGCTTCAACTTAGTTGGTGGCAACTCAGTTATGTTTGACCTTTTGCAGCTTCTACAAGTCAACAGACACATTCTTGAGTGAGGTTTAGTTATACAGCAACATATCCGTGAAATTCCGTAGGTAGGGTCTGATAGGGTAGAGTGTACACAGGCAGCCGATCTTAACATTAACTCGCGGAGGTAGAGAGACTATTTCTAAAAGACCTTGACTCAAATAATGTATATCAAAGCAGTTTGAGAAAGAAAATATAAAAATAGAGAAGACATAGCAAATGATAAAATAGGCCTTCTCAACCTAGCAGGAAATGAAGCATCTAAACCTGAAAGAAGAAAAAACCTACCAGACCACCAAATGTTTGGGGATATAATTAGTCAACCAAGAGAATTTAGGCAAAATTCTCTCATTGGCAGACAAGGGACTTTGTTTAATCAGTTCATTGGCAGCTAAGGGACTTGTTCTTAGAAAAAAAAGTAATGTCACTGATTATTGCAGGGGAAAGGCCAAGTCTTCAGCAGCTAAGAGCCTACAGTCTATCTTATGCTACACTTGCACAATATACTTGGCAAAAGAAAAGGAAAAAAAAGTAATTCCGGACTATATTAATCAGAAGATTTTGTCACAAACAATGCCAGTAAAGGTACATATAATCGTTCCGTAAAGAATCAACACGCATTACAACTTTTCCTACATGTACCATAATAATCAGGAGAACCAACCATGAAAACAGGATTCCTTTCACACTCTCCAGTAGCAGCCCATCGAGTACAGTTCTCATCTTCATCGGTACAATAGGTGTCACCATCTACTTGTAGTGGATCCTTTTGTACAGTTATACTTCTGAGATAAAAGAATTTGATGGCATACCACATTTCACCATCAACAACAGGGCATCTTGCATGGGAGCTACTCCTGTCAGGGGATGCATCGAGGTGGACATTGAAGAACACAATTGCATTTCCTTTAGTTGGTCTCAAGGTGTCACTACTCTTCATACAGTCAGACAAGATCTTATTCTGCACCAGGAGTTCGAATAAATTAGAATAAAAGCACAAACAGCAAAGATGTTATTACGAAACTAAGTACAACAAAGCACTCTCTTTTACCTCTGACTCAGGGAAGAGGATCTGACCACCCTGTGTCACATTTGATAGATACAAAATGACAGTCGCCATTAATGGTTCATTGGACTTGAGTGTGGAGTTCCTCTCAAAATAACCATAATTGCCCTTTAAACTCTCACGCCCAGAATGCAGAACATGAAACGGTTTGCTGTTTCCTGAAGGCAAGGATGATAGCGGTCAGTCATACAACACTGAAAAGGCAGACTCAAAACCTTCAGTAGGGAGGGGTACCTAGAAAGAAAGAAATGAAACTTATATGTCTGGCAATGGAAACTACCTTTAGGCAGAAAGGTCCAAGCTGAGATCCTTTCTTCGATCCTTAAGGAAGTAGGATCCTAGAATTTAAAGAACAGTAAAAAGAAACATGTTATGAGTACTGAGTACGGAGTTTTGTCAACATGAACTGCTTTCTCTGCCAGCAAATTTAGTGAGCATGGAGTCCACTGTCATGGTAACCAAAGTTTTTAGAACCCTAATGCATAATTACTAATATCTTCAATTTACAAGATTAAACACTATCTAGTATGTACTTTATCTGTTAAAAGATGGTCTAACACAAATGCTTGGTCACATCTATGCTCTAAAGAAGCATTAGCTCATATAAAGCACCATGTAGATAACAAGAACTTACATTTGCATCTAAAGGAATACCCGTGGGAAACTTCACTGCATCCACTGAAGCATTACCAATTGTGGAGCTATTTCTCGTTCCATGCACCTAAAAAAATGCATTCATGCGAAGACACATTTTAGAAACTTTCTAAAGAAAATGTATAGCAGTACAAGTTGTGAGGAACTGATTTACCAAAGAGATTAAGTGATCAGTCTCTTCTGCTGACAGAAAGTCTCTATACAAGAAAACCCTATTTCAAGAAAAAATAGTCGTTATTCCTCCATAGTCCATACAGAAAATTATTCAAGTAATCTCATCAAGAAAACCAGGAAGCCAAACAAGCATGCCTTCAATACACCAATGTAAACAAAGAAAACTTTTCTTCTTTTTTTTTTGGGTGAACTTACTTAAATGCAGAATTTTGCATTTTTGAAATTTCTTTACATGCCACAACATATTGAAGAAGTAACAAGGTTAATGATTGAATAGACTACCTGACCTTGGTCGCCACGAGAGTTGAACAACGCGTGAGGGATCAAATCTATTAGAGTGTACAGGATGGCCCAACTGTATGATGCCATCCCCATTCACCTCCTCAGCCCTCAATTCTTTTCGGCCTCTGAAACAAATTGTTGTAATCATGTAAAGCACCATTTATTAAAATCATTCCGAAACCAATGGTTATCATTGCTCTTCTTACATTTAATCATTTGCAGCTTATAACTTGTTGAGTAATATATCTCCTACAGTACAGTAGAAAAATGTCTCTCTTGAAAACCACAAGTATAGGCCAACAAGATAAATCAGCTTCTTTTCCAAACTCCCAATACTAAAAATCAGCATTTTTGACACATTCATAGAAGCTGCCAACTTCTAAGCTCAAAAGACGGAAACTTTAAGGGGGAAAAAGAACAGAAAAGGGGACTTTATCTACTCTCTCCGTTTCAACTTGTTTGTCTTACTTCTCTTTTTTGTTCGTTTCAAAAAGAATGTATTGGAGATAAAGGTTCAAGCAATTCAAGTAGTTAGTTGGTTAGTTGGTTCAACAAGTTAGTTAGTGCAGTTAGTTAGGCATCACTTAATTAATTGTAGAAGTTTGCTTATCAGTTAGTTACGAGCTGTTAGTTAGTTGATTAAGCATTTGATGAGCTGTATTTGAGTTGTATAAATAGCAGGTCTCCTGACTCACAGTATTAACATGCTTGAGTAATAGAAACTGAAAATTCCCAATTCCTCTCTCAATTTCAATAGAATGTTTTTTTTTTCTTTTTTTGGCAACTCTTTAAATTTAGCTTTCCGCATGAACATGTTTAAGACCACAAAATTAAAGAACATTTTGGTACATGTTTTCCAATCTTCCTATGTTTGGTTGGTCAAAATGTTTGGAAAACATTTTATCTAGGAAAACAAGTTCCTTAAAAATGAGGAAAATAACTTCCATAATGGAAGTAGCGAAAACAAGTTCATAAGTGATATTTCAAGTGTATTGTCTCCTCCCCATCCACCAAATCCCCACCCCTTGACCATCCCACTCCCTGCCACCTCCGAACTCCCACTTCCCACCTCATTCCGCCTCCATAATGTTTTGCAAGATAGCATATAAATGCTCTTGGAATAATATTTTCTTTCTTACTTACCAAACACAAGAAATAAGTGAGAAACACACTTGTTTTCAAGGAAAACGTAGAAAACATCTTCCTTCATAGCAAACACACCCTACTACGAGATCCAAAAAGTCTTTCTTTACTTTCTCAAAACCAAACAAACAAATTGAAACGGAGATACTAGTTTCTGCAATGGCAAAATCCCCTATTTAATTAAGAAAAATCAACCTGGATTACATGAAGATTTTTATAATTACCTCAATCGTACTGCTAAGTAACCTTAAAAACTATGAATATCCAAATAAAATCTACATCACATAATGAACCCAGATCAAGATACGTTTGGATTCAAAAATCATGAGCGACGTAGCGATTACTATAGAGTATTAAGGAACCATTACTGAAAGAAAATAATAAAATGCAGGGAAATTAGGACAATTTTACTGACTTTTCGGCGAAAAGAACCTCGGAACAGATCCCCAAAGCCACGAAGATGAAAATCCAAAGAAAGTTCGCCATTGTTGAAACAGAGCAAAAGAGGGATTTCCTTTTTGGGGAAATGCAGAGTCTTACTGACACGGTTGTTCGAATTTCCAAAGGGATCTGTCAAGTTTCGACTCCATGGAACTTCATACTCCTGCATTAGGTGGCACAATAACATGCTGCCATCTGTTTCAAATCTCAACTTATGATAATTTGAGTTGGGTCAAATCTCAACTTATTCAAGTCTTAACCCATTTTAAGAGAATTCTTAGGATTTATCTATCCATTAGTAACTATTTTTTTTTTAAAATCTTGAGTTAAAATTCAAATTGTGGTTATAAAAGTTAAGTACCAATATGTTAAAATTATTGAGATTGAGTGGGTCAAATTGGGCGGGTCAAGACCAAACCCACTTTTTAGCCCATTTGAGCCCAAAGTAAACTGGGGTGGGTCAGGACCCAACCCGATTTCTATTACAACCCATTTTAGTATCTCTAATTTCAACTCAACCCGCCTATTTGACACCCCTAGTCGCAATCCATAAATACACTAATTAATTAATGTCTCCAGCAGCTAGGCTATGGTTTGATAATAGATTAGGCCCTAAAATGGGTTCATATTGATATTTTGTCCCTATAAGAACAGTCTTACACAAATTTTGTCAGTATTGTATCGTATTGTATTGTTTTAATAAATACAGTGTTTGGATAGATTGTATCGTTCTCCATCCCTACATAATGTCACACATTCATAATTTAAGTGATAAACCTATAAGAAAAGTAGGATACAAGATAGAGCTATTGTGAAAAGGTAGAATAAAAGATGAAATGTGATTATACACAAAAAGAAGACCAATAAATACATCCACTGTTGCATGAAATGGATGTATTTATTAGTCACAATCTTATTACTAATAAATACACCCCGTGAAAAGAATCTTCACACATAATAATCTTACCGAAAAAAAGGACTAATAAATACATCCATTTTAGCATATGTTCTGAAAGTTCTATAGATATATTTACTGATACAAGCCACCACTGGCTGACACATCAAAAAAAAAACAGAAGAAAGAACCATAGTGTCAATCAAAATGAGATTAAAAGAATTATGGTTTAATCAAAGAATGATGAGTTTACAATATTGTGCATCACTGGGATCTTGATCTTTTTAATTTCATATGACCTGATTCATCCTTCTCATATAGACGCTCAATCAGTTCATCCCAGTTATCTTTGGTCTTGCTTCTAGTTGACGACCCTGTGGATGAACCCCGAACTGATGTATCAGACTGTTCTTCGTCTAGTTCATCAAAAGTTCCGTAATCAGAGGGTGAAAAAGCATGTGGAACAGCCAAGGTGACAGCCCTCTGTAGAGCAGCCTTATGCTCCTCGTTGTGCTCTCTAGTTAAAGTCTGTTGTCGCTCCATCTTTTGCTTTGCTGGAATTTCCATCACATGATCTCTCTCTTGCATTAACTGGATGCAAAAAATAAATATGAATGTGAAGAATTGTCGAAACCAATTTAAGCTTGAACACCTATTGTGCTGTAACACAGATACAAACAAGAGCTCTTTTGGAGCACATATAGCAAAATCATTTTACAATTCAATTGTAATCACAAGATACAAGCAGTTCATTAAAAGTATATTCAAGCCAAATCACTCTCATATTTCGAGTTCAAACTACTACCATGAGTGAATGCGACAATATTTGCATAAGAAAAATGAATGATTACCAAAGCTTCCCATAAATATTTAAAGATCTTATAAATCTATCAATAAGCTATGCATCAATACCAAGCAAGTCAAAGTTGGCTAAATAAAATCCTCTTTATTATTTCCAAAGAGCTTATAAGTTGCTAAAATTCTTCAATGCATCTACAGTTACAAGAGCTACATATTACAAGAAAGCTGATAATCCACAGGCTAAAGGAACCAATAGACGCAACCATGGTTGCTGCTTTAAGTTGCACAACTTAGGGCTGAAACTACTAATAAGGTGAAAGGCATGGACCACTTGTGCGGAAAAAAAAGAAGTTTACCCAATCTTTATCAAGACGCAAGAGAGCTGCAACTTGTATTCAACCACCCTTAAGAGTGATGAATTAGTTCCAAGAAGGATTGCACTGATAACTATCTTAATTCTTAACTGATGATGGAAATAGATTACAAGTGCCCTGCAAGGGTGGATTGGCTACAGACAATACCATCGATAAGATAAGGTGGAGAGCACATGATGTGGATACCAGAACATATTGGTGCTAGTTTGAGCTTTGAACCATCCCAATTCAAAGTTAGTGCAGCAGTAAAATTTCTGTTGTGTGTCTATTGCAGAATGCAGCAGGCATACACAAAACCATGAATTTATGGAATATCTATTCCAGATAGCCTACAGCCAAGCTCGCACATCTTTAGAAGTAAAACTAAGTCTGACCGTGTAAAGTACAAAGACAATTTGTTTGGAGTTACAAGCCATCAGTTGTCAAAGAAGTGCAGACAACTTACTTCCAGGGCCCTTCGTGCTTCTCTCTCTATCCAGATAATTGCATGATCAGAAGTAGCATTACAAGAGAGGACTATGTGCTCAAATCTCCCATCCACTGGAACTGCAGTCTTCACAACAGGTGGAAATCGTCCACATCTGTTTTAATGGACAAACATGGCAGTAGAGGAATCAGAGGTTGCAATCATGTACCTAACATAGCCCACAAAACACTGCAGTGTAAAATGGTGTCATTATTGATTGTATTGTACTATATAAACCATTACGGTGGTTTTTATGCCAAACCTGATGGAATAGATGCTTTTACTCAAAACAGAAACATAATAGTATTGAACTATAAAGTACAATAAATGGTTCTGATCCCCACGAAGGCAAAAAACACTAGGTGTTTTCAATTATTCAAGCCTTGGTGGGCAGATTACAAGGTACCTATGTTGGTGGAAATAGCAGGTACATGGTAGAATATTCGAGGTACGCAAGCTGGCCCAAACACCACATCATAAAGAAAGGATTATTCTTACACACCATCTTAGAACTTATTTTCCACATACATAGGCAGGCCATATTATATAAACAACTTAAGACAATTTCATGTAGCACATCCTAAAAGTCTGCAAATACCTAAACGGCTTCCTCTCAACAATGTGGTAGAGGCGACCTGGGGTGTAAAGTCTGCGTGGATCCTTGAGCATCTTCTCTTCTGAGATGCATGTATCTCTCATGCACCTTAGGCATAAGATGCATGGTAAACTGAAAATAAATAAGCAAATGAAAATAAATCAGGTTATTCATGAAGAGTAAACGTTAGCATGTAAAAAGGGATCTAAAGTATTGGACCCTCCACTTAGTGACTGCTATACTAAGGGAAGCTTGGTGCACTAAAGCTACCGCTATGTGCAGGTCCGGGGAAGGGGCGAACCACAAGGGTCTATTGTACACAGCCTTACCCTGCATTTCTGCAAGAGGATGTTTCCACGGCTTATAGGTAATGACACTTTACAAAAACATGATTCTGTTTCCTTAAATACTAAATTGGATTTTCACACAAACATAAAGTTTAACCAAGTTAACTGGGGTTTAAACACAGTGAAGAGGAGATGACAAAACCTGGAAGTAGAAACAAAAAGAGAAGGACTCAAGTTTCCAAGTTGATGGGATACCACCCATCCAGTGCCTCTTAAGATAGCAACTAAATGAAGAATCAGAAGTTCTTATCCCAAATGAGGGATGGTGTTGTCAAAGGTGCGGTTAAGCCGTGAAGCAAGGAGGCAAAAAACATGTTAAGCGTTTTGCCTCGCTTAGCGGGAGCTCCAGTGTCTTCATCAAGGCTCTAAGGCACAATTTTCCTTGATAATGAGCATATTCCTGAAGAGGCGACACCAAATAGTTGATATTTCTCTTTATCGTAATCTTTTTTCAGTTTCTTTAACCATATATTTGTTATTCATGTTTGTAATTAATAGTCTTGGACTACACATACAAATTTGTATTTTTTTTTCTCCATTTGTGTCTTTCTTCATTAAAGCAAACTTTACTTGCGCTTAAAGCCCAGTGGGTCTAACAGTTTTTTTTGCGTTTTCGCCTTTGATAACACTGTAAGGTAATGGACTCTTGAAAGCAAGTACAATATCAAAATTTAACTATGTTTTACCAGAATAGTGACTTGAATATATCTTCCAAGGGGGTTGCTGTCCGTGGCAAGAAATCGTCCTATTAAAGGAAGAGAAGATGGAGTTAGATTGAAAAAAATTGCAGCGTGCACAATGGGAGAAAAACTTCAAAGGCAGACTAAAAGACCAGTAGACATTTATAATTGACATCCAAATAGACATCAAAAGATAATGCAAACATCTGCAACCATTTTATACAATAAATGAAGCTCCTTGCTTCCTAGGTACAGATAAAGCCAATAAATCGACCTGATCACAGGCAGAGCATGATCTTGAGAGAGCTAAATTGACAAGGCAAACTACTAGAGCTACATGCTTCCACACCAAGAGTATCCATTTAGAGTGGTTAAGAATGTTCAAAGTGATGCATGAAGAACTTGCCTGAAGCACAATGGAGTTGATGACATCTGCATATCTCACTGCCAGATTCAGTGACATACATCTAGCTGGTGCAATAGCAAAGCACCTGATTCTTTTCCTATCAATATTGCCCAGCTTGTCAAGATTTTGTGCTATCACCATTGTCAATAACGCTGCTACACCTGACCCAAGTGAATGTCCGGTAATTGTTAAGGTATAGTTTGGATATTTCTCCAGCAATTGCTTCATGATCTCACATTCTGCATTTAACACCAATCCAGCTGCTTTTAATAAGCCATTGTGAACATACCCACCATCATATTTCCGTTTGCCCAGCTTATTGTCCAACAAGACTGCATAATCACTCTCCTTCGCCAAATTAAGACCTCTAATAGCAAGAACTATGTCAGCATGATCATGATCCAGATATAAGAGATATGGTGGCGCTCGACCACCGGTATCTGGATAGTTTTTCTTTATAATTAAACAATCTGGATTAATTCCATATCCTTCAGGTGGTTCCCACTGAGGCTGTCTAAGATCATCTTCGTATACAGCCAATATGTATCGGCATAGCCTAGGGACAGGTTCAAATTCTTCAGCCGTGGCAACGCTCCAATTTTCGCTGTCATGTCCTGCACTGTGGAGGCACCGCTTCCATGCCCAGCGGGCACATGCTACACAGTATACACACTCAAGGAGAGGGGGTAAACCACAGAGAACCGACATAATTGCCTAGGGCCTAGTTGCTAGACCGTTGATAAAGAATGTCCGTGAGACTAACTAGCAGCATAGTCAAAGTCTGCAAGATCAACATAGCAGATAATAAGTTCAAAGATGCCTTGATATAAAACCCACAATGGCCACCCACAACTTAACTAAGTAGTTCACAATCATTCAAACAAATATCAATGATTAGTCAATCAACTACGCCACAATACCAAACTAGTTGGGATTGGCTATATGAATCTTCAATATCCACTCTGATCCAATTGAGCTCATTTCATTCCAAACTTACAGTTTTTTCTTAGGAGTAATTAAACTAGGATTAATTTGAAACTATAGAATCTCAACAATCTTACACTAAACTGAAAATACAAGTCTCTAAATAGTCTGAAAAGACTTATTTCCCCAGTGACATTCATATGAAGAATCACTTAAATCCAAGAATCTTGAAAAACTCATGCAAAGAGTACCTAATTTTGAGCCAAAAACTAAATCTAAATAAGAAAGTTCTACATGCATCAAGAAAGAGCCTTTCTTCAAACATTTAAAATTCCCATTGATACCCAATAGCATAAACTATAATTAGAGGAGAATAGCAGTACAAAGACAACACCTTTAACACTTCAACATTGAAAACATAACCTAAAATGGGTCATTCACCTTAGGGCTACTGAACCTCAGAAAAGCAGAATTTGCATAAAAATTGAGACACCCAAGTAACAGATTTAGGTGTTGATGAGAATTCTGGAGTCAATGGTGTGGATCCTCACTTCTTAGCCATAGCATTTACCCCACAACTGAGCCAGAAATTGAAATAATCAAATGAAATCAGGACACATGTGTACCAATTATTGCTGAGTTGTTGAAAGTCAACTTGCTGAGTCTGAGTCGGCTAAGATACTCAGTGTTAAGTTTGCTACTTCACCGAACGGTAGTTCTTTGGTGTTTACTCTCCTGTCTCTTCTTAAATCTCCAAGAGTGCAGTGGGTTTAAGGGAAACTGACAAATTTGAAACACAAAATTGGAAAAGGGTTAAAGAAACGAAATTTTCACGTGTTGTACTTTTTATAGTAACCAAATCTATGGTGGAAAAGTAACACTGATCAGAGAAGCGAAACTCTACACATTCAATTTCTAGAACAACCCCTTTAATATGAGTATTGATTTTGTGATTGAAACAGAAAGAATATTAAAAACCTCCGGGGCAAATTATTAGTTTCATCTTTGAGCAATTGATACTCTTAAAAATATTTTTTTATTTGACTAAGTGAATTTAAAAATACTTTGATCTTAAATACACTCCTAAATTGTCGTCAAGTTTAGAAGTGTTAAAAACACTTCTCTTGACTTTATATTAAAAGTTTAATGCTTCTACAAGAGTTTGAGACCACTTGCAATGTCATGTGACATATCAGAATATATCTAAGTTTAGTTAGGCCTCATTTGTTTTCATTAAGATTAAAACGTCTGAATCTGAATGCACATCTGAATCATTAAGATCTTGTCTGTAAATTTGAACACTGAATGATTAAGACTATTTGTAATTAAACATCTGAATATAAGTATATATATATATATATATATAATTTTATTCATACACAATAAATATAATGATTCAAAAAATAGTGGTTAAATAGTACATTAACAAAATATTAGAAAAAAGTGACATTCTTTGATAAACATTAAGATATTCAATTTAGGATAAATTAGCTAACTAGTCAAAATCCTTAACATAATTATTAAAAATATCTACACTTTAAAATAATTATTAAAAATATCAAAATGTCAATATTTTAGCAAATAAAATGTATCATAATATAATTCATTTACCTTCTTTTTATTTTTCAAATTGGGCCCACTTTTTGACTAAAGGAAAAAATAAAAGATCCCATTATCCACTTTTCTCTCTCTAAATTTGTTACCCAAATTCTATCCTTTCTCTTTCTCTCTCTCACGATTTCTTCCCTTATTCCATATCCCCAAGTAACTTAAACCTTGTTTTTTTAAAATCAAATTCCTCCATTTTTCTAAGAAGTCTCATAAATCATTCAAAAGATTTTCAACCTTTGTCGAAGTGAATTCAACTTATTTGCGATTGTTTCCATTACAGAAGAAATTTTTGAAATAATCGATTGAAATTTCAAAGTGAATTCGAATGATTTCGTTGAACTTTGAGACTATCAGTGAAATACAAAAACGATCAAGTATTCATTAACTGACAATTCTTTAATTTGTTTGGAAGTGATTCGAAAATGGATCTGGATCGTATTTTGTAGGTTGGATCTTCACCTGAAAATCTTCATAAGTTACTATCCGAATATTTGATTTAAAGGTTAGACGGTCACTGAGGTATTCAATTTAGAAGTTTCGGGTTAATATCTCATCCAAGACGCTTTGTTGGACGGCATCAACAAATTCTAGTTATCTCTTCAATGAATTGAAGTATTTTTGCATCTTTCTCACATGTAGAAGGACCCAAAGGAGATGAAAGTACAGAATCACCAGTCATATTTCAAAGTAAAAAAATACATTTTTTAATATATAATCTGTTTGGGATACAAATAGTGAATTATTGAATTGTTTTGATTTTTTTGTATGTTGGATGCTCGGAATACAAAATAATTTGGAATCATGTTTAGTAGATGTTCTATAAATTAGACATTGAACATAATATATTTTTGGAATACATAACCGATAAGAAATATATTTTTGTCATAAAATACAATTTTTTTAAATACAAATTTTGATTGTTACTATGATTGAAAATTTGTATGTTTTGATGACTGGAATACAAATTTTGTTGGAATTTTAAGAAAGAATATACATTTTTGAAAGATATACAAACCAATGTTGTATCCTTTATGAACGAACACGAGTTTACATAAGTATATGGATACAAATATGTTTCTTAAATAACTACGAATCCATTTGGTATACCCATTGGAATGTATACAAACTAATAAAGAAATACAGATGTCATTATTCAAACCCAAACATGAAAACTATAATGAATACAAATACACATATCATAAATACATATTGGAATGAATACAATCAATTACTTTTGAAATTATAACTGATGAGAATTTTAAGGGATATGTTCCTTTTTAAAAAATATTCTCTCCCATGATTTTCTCATTTTTGTTATTAAATGATTGTATTCTTTCAAATCAAACAAATAAAAAATACATAAATCAGAAGAATAACAAACTAAAATATTGACATTTTTAATAAATATTGAAAATGTTGATAAGAGGTTCATTAAATGTTAAAATATTAACATTTTGAAAATTTTCCCTTTAAATTATAAATAAATATTTTAAGTTCGATAAAAATAAAATGGAACTACTTAGACTACATATATAAGTTATAATAATAAAAATAATTGTTAGAAAAAATGTAGTCATCTTTTTTTTTTTTCAATAACACATATTTATAAAGTTATTTTGCACTTTAATCAAATAAAAACTTTACAATAAAATTTTATCAATTCTTGATAAACAAGTGCAAGAACAAAAATTAAAAGTTAAAGAAAAGTAATTTGGATAATTAATAAAGTTGGAGGATGAGAGACTTGAATTTTTTTTTCTGAAAATAGAATAAGACTCTATCACAGATCTGATCATTCATACCCTATCAGACCCATTAAGAGATTTTTAAGTAAAAAAACAAACGCACTTAATGGGCTAATGTCTGAACCATTCAGATTCAGACGTTCATTAAGTGCAAACAAATGAGGCCGTAGTCAATGAGTGTTTTTAAAGTTGTTAATATTTGGAGAGGAAACTAATAATTTGCGTCAAATTTAGGAATATTTTCAATTCTTCTCTCATTAAAAAAATGTTAGTGATTCATATACTATCAACACACAGATGTAAAGAAAAAATTAATTTCAAAAAAGTGCCTTTCTTATAAATTTAAATTGAATTTTGGATTAAATTTTAAATGCATGATATGTTGAATAAATCAAATTATTCGTTAATAAAAATGAATTAATATTGAAGCTAAAATTATATAATTTAAATAAAGTTTAAATTACATTTGAGTTTGTCTGTTTAGTTGAAAAGACGACCTTAACTTATGCTCTTCAAGCCCAAGATGCTTTAAAATTACTTAGAAACCAAAATACCCTCAAATCCCTAGATCACGCCTATATAAAGAAGTTTTTATAAAACCAGAGATAGGGAGGAAATACACAGAAAAGCGCTGCTCTTAAATGGTGATCCACAAGTCTTCCACATATGAAGAATTTTTCGTCTCCAAATTGTAAGTTGCAAGTTTTCATATCTTCGCGATTGTGATCAAAGCTTGACTCCGTAGATTGTGATCAAATCTTGACTCCCCATTCATAGTGAAGTTTCAACAAGTATTTCATTGATTCAAGAACGAAGCAAAACTCTTGAATTGACAATCGTGAGGAGAAGAATCAGAGGATTATGTTTTTTTCATTAGATTTCATAAAAATTATAATCTTCGCATAAATTATTGAAATATAAATATCATTGTCTGTCGCTATTTTTCCTTTTTTGATTACTATTTTTTAGGAACGAAACTTAATCGCTTACAATTACATAATGATATTTTGGTGTTATCAATTCAAAAGATAAACATACTAGTAAAGTAAGATAAAATATATAATTATTATGAAAAATACGGTAAAACAATAATATAATTATTAAATAATAAGTAAAATCAATATAAAAAGGAAAAAAACAAGACAATGATTTGATATAATCAAATCATCATTACAAAAAATAAACTTTTTTGTTGTTATATAATCATATAACTTGACAATATAAGAAAATAATTTTTTAATAAAAAATAAAATAAATAATATATTTAAATTAACACCACAATACCAGAAATAACCACCAAATAAGTTATAGCACCAAATCAAAAATAAATAAATAAGTGTAGTATTACTAATATATATATTACTAATCTATATATAATTAAAAGGAAGAAAGTCTAGCCTAAGATTAAGCGAAGTGGCAGTGTAGGATAAAGACATGTGTTAGCTTTAGGACAAATTAGTTAAGTTAGGTAATAATTAGTTATTATTTGCCTTTAATTTTTATTTTTAAAACAATAAATAAATTCTGATAGTTATTTTATATTTTTCAATTTTTCACAATAATTTATTTTTTTTACCATCGTAACAGTTTTTAATCCTAGAATCTAATTTAATTTACTTTTTAAATATATTTTCTAACTTATATTACATTATTAAAAAAAAATTCACAATAATTATTTTTTTTTACCATCGTAACAGTTTTTAATCCTAGAATCTAATTTAATTTACTTTTTAAATATATTTTCTAACTTATATTACATTATTAAAAAAAATTAAAAACAACCATAAGAAAGAAAATTGCAGTGTTTGCATTAACAAACAAAAAAAAAGAAGTTCAACTCAAGTTCCTTATATAGCTTCAAATATAATATAAAATCGGCATGCTAATATTTAAATTATATTAGCATTAATTTTCAAACATTAATTAATTATACTAGATAAGATCAAAAAGCATTAATTCTCTTTGTTTTTGTTTTAATGAAGCTTATGGCTTTAGTATTTATTATATTTTATTTTGGTCTAGAATATAAATTTTTTGTATTTTTATTATTCTAGAAACAATTATTTTATATTTTATTATAATATTGTTATTTTTATTTTAAATATAGGAAAATTCAAAATTCAAAATTCAAAATAAAAAGGAAATAAAAATAGACAACAAAATAACCATCAACACCACATGCACGTTCTACCCCCATTCCCCTAAATCACGCACGCATTACACATATGCACAACATAAATAATATTTATTATTATTTTAAAAATTAATTTAAAATCTTCATTTTTTGGAAAAAAACATTAAAAATTGTCATAACCACAGCACGCCAAGTGTCAATTTTAGGATAAAATTGAAAAAAATAGTACGCAAAACTGATTTGATAGTAAATTTTAAATGGGTGGTTACGACCTCCTCCAACTTTGTTTTGCCTATATATTTGACAAATTCATTGTTCCCGAAAAGATTCATCAATTTATTTATCCATGTATTTTTAACAGGTACAAATGTTATTTTTCATTAAACTTTGATTTTCTTCTTCTTTTTTTTTGTCCACTATTCTATCATAATCTGTTGCTCAAAAAAATTTGTATACTAAAGCCATAAAGTAGAAGATATGATTGTATTTTCTTCACTTTTTTGTAAGTGGTTAGAATTTTTTATTTTAATCTACACTTAGGATTTGTCATAGATTAAAAATAAATGAAATAACAATACTCTTATTTGTTATCTAATTTAACAATTTTCGCAAATTAGCCACTCAATGATGGCCAATTGATTCAATTCTCTCCTTTATAAACTATTTTCATACTTTTTCGTTCACATATATATTTGCTTTTCTAACCCAATTAAAAATATTCTAAATTTATGTAGTAAGAAATTTTTTTCACAGATTTGATTGGACTATAAATTTTATAGGTGGTAAATCCTGTGTTATTCAATTTTTTTTTTTTTACACGAGGTACATATATTAAAATTAGGTTTAGGCATATAAATTATTTATATATTTTGATAAAATTTTGGTGGATACTTTATAATTCCATTAAGCTTAAGTTATTCAAAACATATTCACAACGATATTCTTACTTTTTAAAGAATACTCCAATTTAAATCATAATTTTATAATTAACAGACAATGATTTATTTTTTTAAACCAAAAATAAATATTAGAAAAATAAGGCATAAACTTTATTAAGATGATAAAAACAAAACACATGTAAAATATTATTATTTGGGTATATTTGATCTAACAAATTTTATTGTGCTTATTCTATTTTTTGAGAAAATGGGTTAATCTATAACAATTTAGCACATTTTATTAGATAATATAAGGATAAGATTTATTTGAATTTGAAATGAGAATTTTCTAATTATTTATAGACATATTACATACATTTTTTTGTCAGTATAACTCATAGAGACAATCCTGTATTAGATAAGAATATGTACACAAGAAGAAAAACAAAATGGTTTTTCGAGATAATATAATAAGTGACACACACACACACAAAAATCATACTCTCCCCTCAAATTTGAGAAATAATAATTCTTCCTCCTTTTTTTCCCTAATTGATTTTATTAAATCTCTATTCTATTCTTACATTATCAACCATTATTTTTTATATAAATTTTTTAAAATCAAAATATTTTTATTTTTAATTCATATATATAACAAGTTTTCTATTAAAATAATAATTTCATCCAAAAACAAGTTTTCTATATATATATATATATATATATATATATATATATATATATATATATATACACACCAAGTTATCTATTAAAACTTGCAATTACACTATTCTAAGCAAAATTGTAAAAAGTTTCATTTATCTATTTTTTTTATAAAGAAAAATAAATAAAAGGCATTGTATTAAATATTATGTTATACTTTTTCTTTATCAATTTTTCCATAAGAAAATAAATAAGATTAAATACTATATTTAATAATTTGTTTTAGAACTTGAATTGATGAAATAATACTTATATACAATGTTAAAATTAATGCCGAATCACTTTTTATGTGATTTGAATCAGGGATTTTGTTTAGTTTCATTTTGAATTAATAATTTTATACGGCTATATCATCATATGATGTAATATATAATTATTATATTATTTCTCCGCTATTTCATTACTTTAGCCTGTAATGAAATTTCATTAACATCTCTAGATAATTCATATCTTTTCTAATACCGTTCAAATCAACATATCATTTAATCTTACGATATCAAACATTTCACATGGAATGTTAGAATTAGTTAATTGTTAACATAAAAATATTTTTTATAGCAAAGCAAATGTAGATAATGATGATAATGATGATAATAATAATAATAATAATAATAATAATAATAATAATAATAATAATAATAATAATAATAATAATAATAATAATATATCTATGTATATATGATAGGAGAGGTGAAATCACCACATGTCAGTGCCACAATTAATTTCTAATTCTTACTTTTAAAATATCAATTAATTAATTAATATTAATTCAATTATTTTATTAAAGAAAGACACATATCATTAACTAAGACAAATAATGATAAATAACAATATATCAGATTTTAACTATTATTTATTTTTGAAAAACGTTTTTATAGTTATTTTAATTTTCTATAAATACAAATTGTGACAGTTTTGTAATCATAGTAATGATTATTAATTTGATTTCATTTCAAAATATTATTACTATTCCATGTTGTGTTTGCATTAAAAACCCTAAAAACAAAGATTATGTCTATATTTTAATATTTGTTTTTTTATTTTTAATACAAAAAAATGGAAATTATATAAAGAAAAATGACAAAAAGAAAAAGAGAAGAATTCCCCATTTCCCTCGCCCATTCCCTTTCAACTTCTCCCACGTTCACAGTACACTAATAATGATAATACTATTATTTATTATTATTATTATTATTATTATTATTATTATATATATATATATATATATATATATATATATATATAATAGCAAAAAAAAAACAAAAGAAATGTCACATGGCAGCACCATAAAAAATAAATTTTGTCATATTTTAAAATTTTGAATCTTAATTTTCGCTTTAATTTTTTAAAGCCTTTTGAATTTGCAGTTACTTTATTTGTATTAATGATTTTTATTTATTTTAATTATTACATTTCCTTATAAATTCAAATTCTAACTGTTTTAAAATTACAATAATGCTTATCTATATAATTGGTTATTTTTTCCTTTATTTTTTACAACTTTTTAAAAATTCAAATTTTGATAACTATTTTAATTTTTTTTACATTTTTTAATAGTTACTTAATTATTTACAGATTTTTTTTAAAAAAATAATCAAACTCTTATAATTTTTATTATAATGATGATTATCTTTTAATATAATTTTTAATACATGGCAAATTAAATTAACATCATTTTGGTAAATTGATAAAATACAATAATACAAGATGCATATTTAATCCTATTTTTATATATTTTTGTATTTTCATAATAGAATAATACATGATGGATATTTAATCCTATTTTTAATTATTTTTATTTTTATGTTTAAAAAATAGAGAAAAGTGTAACAAAACTACCCCAATTCCCCCCACAAGTCCACGTCCTGCACAAAACCACCACATCCTTTTGCCTCCTCTATTAAAAGACATGAACTGTTTTGAATCACTTCAAATATACGAACACACAATTTTTAATATTGTTTTATTTTTCTTTAGCTTCAGACAATTATTTTGCCAATTGGAAGTCTACATTGTTAAGGTGTGTGTATTTTTTATTACTTGATTTTTAAGTAAATATTATATCACAATATTTATATACAAAATTCATAACAAAATTATAAGCATTCTTGAGATTTTTGTGCAATTATCTAATTAATTGTTTTGGTCTTCATTAATATGATTTATTCATTGTCAGATTTAAATATTTATATTATATAGAGAATCAACTTTAGATCATATTTGTATTTATATAGTCAATTATATTTTTGAATTCATGGATGATTTGTCGATGAAGCAACAAAAGGTTAGTCCTACTTTTCTTTTATGTGGAATATTTTGAAGTTGTTGCTAAAATTTATTTTTAAAAGATAGTCTTTTTTTAATTTGTACTTAGCTTTACATATATATAATAGCAACAGATTAAATGTATGTAATGTAAAAAAGACATGATATTAAATATTTATTTAATTATATTAGTTGATGCATTGTTAATATTGGTGCATTATGATGTTTTATGATTATGCAATTAAAGTATTTTCTTTTGATAAAAAAAAAATAGATTGTTCAATAGATGTGTAAGTGCTCATTAATTAGGAGTTGATTACTTTATATGAAGCCTTTTGTACAAATGATCACAAATTTATGCATAATTCAGTAGGTAAAATTTGATATTTCTTTTCCTGAAATGTTCTTGATTGTTCCTTGGATGTTATATGTAATGTTTTATGATATCTTATTAGATGTTTAAAAATAAATTAGGAGATATAACAAAATTAATGTAATGCATGTATTTGGTAGAGATAGAATGGTAGTCGGTAGATGATCCATTTTTTGTGAGTAAAATGGAGGCGACAACATGACAATTTTGTTGCGAATAACTGAATTAATGTAACACATATTTTTTATTAAAAAAAAAGAATAATAGATGTATATTTTATATTTATTTAAATAAGAATCAATTACTACATGTAGATTGTACAACCATAAAGTGCTTGGTAATCTTTCATTCGTAGGTAAGTGTTCAAAGCTCACATAGATAAAAAGTTTAAGGTGTAAGTCTATCAAAAAAGACTTTTATATTATTGTTGTGCAGATGAACAATTTTTGTATTCAAGCAAAGTTTTCACTTGCTTTTTTTTGTTATCTCGGGAAAAAGTACACTAACAAAAAAAGTAATTTAAAATTTAATGCTATTTAAAGCTTCAAATTACTTTTAGTTTCTTTTGCATAAGATAGTATTTACATTGAAGGAATGATCCTTATCGATGTTGTGGTCACAATAACTGAAATAATTTAATAGCTTCATCAAAAGCTTTATCTTCATTAGCATTAAATAATTATAAGAAAATTCCACTACAATTTTAGCATAAGTGATGAAAGATGATATTAAGTATTTTTTGCATTTGTTATTTTTAAACCATATATATATATATAATAGGACAGTCGATGGGTAAGATAGAAGCTTACATTATTTTATCACAAAAGAATGAATATTTGAGTTGAATACTTCTATTGAGCAACTTAGTACTCTACATTAAGCCAAAGAATTAGTGAATTCATAGAGAAAAAAAACTTAAAAATTGGTTATACCCTCTCAATGATAACAATAATTATAAAAATATATAATAAAAATTAGTCAATGGACATCTCTATGTGGATTTTCGCCTTATTAAAATTAAATTTTATAATAAATCATGAAATTATTTGCATTGTAAATACATTAAATGAAAAATATTAAGATTTAAAACACTTGAGACAAAAATATAATAAGATTTGAGATAATATTCTATAACAGAGAAAGAAAATTTATAATGCACCAAATTAGGGACAAAGCTATTGAGATTTTCAAGGTACTTAAATCCCATATATGCTAAAATTATGTAAATATGATCATATTATTGTTTATTAATATTTTTTTCCATAGAAAATAATATGGTAATTAAATACTTATTAACTCGATATAATCTAATGTATTTAACAAATAGAATCATAATCATAATTTGATAATATCTGCACATCGCGCGGGTACTATACTAGTATATATAAATGGAAATAGAGGAGCTTCCCGTTAATATTAATTTACGGGAAAGCCCTCAGATTTCACATGTTACATTTATGCTTGCAAACAGTAATTGGTTTGAGAATTTAAATTGATATTAGCTTTACATGTGTGAATTGCTTAAAGTTTTGGGGGCCACTTCAGTACTTTTTCCTTTCCAATTTATTTTTCTTGGTTTTTTTATATTATATATTTAAAAATTACGAAAAAGTATTATCCTATAAATTATAATAATTAACAATTTAAAATATTTCTAAAAGATATTAAAGATGTGAATATTTTAATTTGCTTTATAGTTAGTACTTTCTCCATAACAATTTATTTATTTTACTTTATTTTTTAGTATGTTATATATTTAAAAAATATGAAAAAAGTAGTACTATAAATTACATAATTAACAACTAAACTGGAATATTTTAATTTGCTTTATATTTAGTATTTCTCTGTTTAAATTTATTTGTTTTATTCTTTTTTAGTATGTTAAATTTAAAAATTATATAGTACTATAAATTATAATAATTAACAACTAAAAATATTTTTAGAACATAATACAAATTTGGTTGATTCTCGGAATTTCACCGATGTCATATAAATTGGAACAAGGAAAGTAACATATATTATTTGAAATTACGTAAAAAAAAATATATAAATTACAATAATTAACAACTTAAAATATTTCTAAAACATATAAAAATTGATTAACTCCCTTAATTTCATTTGTGCCACATAAATTAAATCAAACAAAATAATATATAGCACGGTCTCTTTTTGTATGCACTGCCTTTGGAGTTTCTTTTCACAATAAACTCCAAAAATGGACATGCTGGGGAAAATTTATTACTACAAAGTTGGGCTATTACCGAAAATAAAAATGTTGGGAAAATTTATTACTAAAATATTAGAATTTGTAAATAATTTTTGTTATTTTACATTACACTACACTATATAATAGAAGAGAATTGAGGATCTTAGGGTTAGTCGGTCAATTGACCGGCTTGGTCTTCTTCTTCAACTATAAGAGTAGTTCTTTTTATATGTTACATATTTTACAAAAATAATGCTAAAAATCAACTTAAAATATTACAAATTTGGTTAACTAGTGAAATTTCACCCGTATTGCATAATTGGGATGGAGGAAGTAACATATATTATTTGAAAATTACATTAAGAGGACTATAAATCACAATGATTAACAACTTAAAATTTTTGAAAAACATATTAAAATGTGATTAACTCTCGAATTTCACATGTGCCAAATAAATTGGGACAAAGGTAGTAGCATGTATTATTTGAAAATTACGTTAAGAAACTATAAATAACAACTTAAAGTATTTTAAAAATATTAAAATTTTGAATAACTCTCAAAATTACACATATACCACATAAATTGAGACAGTGGAAATGACATACATTATTTAAAAATTACGTTAATTAAGAGTACTATAAGTCACAATAATTAATAATTTAAAATATTTAAAAAATCATAATAAAAATTTGATTGGGTTCAAAATTTCACATGTGCTACATAAGTTGAGACAAAGTGATAACATATATTAAAATATTATATATATATATATATATATATTAAAAAATTGATTCATTCTCCAAATTTTACATATGCCACATAAATCAAAATAATTAACAACTAAAAATATTTTTAAAAACATATTAAAAAATCGATCAACTCTTAAAATATCATATGTGTCACATATATTATTTGAAAAGTACATTAAAATATTACAAAAATAATTAACAACAAAAAATATTTAGAAATTTAGTTGACTCTCCTAATTTTATTTGTGTCACATAAATTAAAACAAATAAAATAATATATATTAGGCCCGGGCTTGTATCTAGTAGATCTATCAGTTCAAAATAAATAGGATAAAGTTTTGATTTAAGACTAGAGAAATATGGACCACACAAATAACGTATCAAATCGAAGGTGGGTTTGACTCTACTAATAATTATAAGATCCCTACCTACCCTCTAGAATATGTTGTTTTACGAGAAATTTTTTGAAATAACTATATTTTGAGCTCAGCTCTTATTATTAATTACATTGATGATCAATTGACAATTTTTAAGTTAAAAATAAAAAATCAAATTTAAATGATTTTTAAGTCAAAAAATAAAAAGTAGGGGAGAGTTACTTTTGGTTTTTGACTTATTTTAAGTCATTTTAAACTTATTTTAAGTAATTTTTGACCTTATCAAACACTTCCTAACTTATTTTAAGTTATTTTTTATATTTGTCAAACACTTTCAAAAGTCAAAAATTGACTTAAAAGTAGGTTTGACCAACTTTTAAGCCAATCCAAACACCCTCTAATTATCAAATGCGGGGATAGTTTACTTCTAAGAAATTGTGAATAATGTATTCACTAGTGCTGTTCAATTTATTTTGTATTTATTCGCTTTATATAGAAAAATTGATGCACTGAAACAGAGAAATCGATGTAACTCCAATTAAAAATATATATAACAAAACAGAAAAAACTTAAATTCTCTTATGTGTTGTAATTAATTTTTAAACTCTTGTTATTTCGAGTAAAATACATGATATATATTTGCTCGTTCGAATAATTTTCTAAAGGTAAATATCAACCCCAAAAAAACTTGACGAGATTTCAAGTTTTTTTTTTTTTTGTGTATGAAATTCCCTTATTGGGGTGGTCATTAATTTTTGTCCCTCAATTCTGAGTCTTTAGTTTTTGCTCCTAGTATACATTCAATAAAAATTTGTAGGCCAAAAATTCCTTAATTATGATCTAATTTCATTGGGTGAAACTAATTTTGTAGGCAAAATTTTAAAGAAAGTTTATCGTGAGACATAAGTTTTGTAGTATCTTTCGTATGACAAGACTTTATAGAACTTTTGTCTTGAGGCATAACTTAACTTATGCCCATGACATAATTTGTGCCACTGAACTTATGTAATGTGACATAACTTGTGTCGTTGCTCTTATATCTTGGGAGGCATAACTCGTGTCGTTGCTTAATTTTTTTTTTCCCTTAAGGCATAATTTATGCTACTAAACTTATACCTGGAGCCATAATTTGTATCAATGAACCAATGTTTGGGGCATAACTTATGCTACCTCGTGAATTTTCTTTTGTCTTGCATTTTTTTTCCGTTGTTAGAGGCATTTTAGACCCCTTTTTTTGTCACTTAAATTAAAATTTCGAAGGATAAAAATTAAGGAAAAGCTATATAAATATATAACTTAAAATATCATAATCTCTAAAATTTCCTATCACATAAGAAAATTACAAAAATCTCCTCTCAGATACATCCTTATCCCCTCTCGAATACATTCTTCTCATTAAGTAATGTATCATTTGCAATGTATCGGACAATCAAGGAATGTATCCGACAGCAATAAAAAATTCAGATTTTTTTTAACTGAAAGAACTTTTGAGATAAGATGTAATTAGCTCCCAAATGTATAATTTTTTACAAGTTTCCCAAAAATTAAAGACTACACCAAAATAAAGGCTTTGTGCAAATGGCCCATGAGATTTTGGTGAGCATGGTCCTACAGCCTATTGGGCTTTATTTTCAATTGCAACAATTGTGAGCAATGAAGGTCCAAGTCCAAACGGCCCAAACCCTAAGTCCTCTCGAAGCCTTTGAATTACTATATTACCCTTATAATCTTGCCTTGGTATATAAAAAACCTAAAAACCCTAGATTCAGCTTATCACCCGCCTCAAGACTCTCAGCAGATCGACCAAAAATCGAAGGTAAATTTTCATTCTTTCTTCGTTGTAAAAGCTTGATGTGATGTTGAAACCAGTAAAGGGATGAACAATTAGTTAATCATCTGCAAAAGTGAAATTTGAAATTGATTTTGTTTTTGCTGGATGATTGTTTGAGCAGGGGATGGCGCCGCCGAACACAGGATTAGCTGTGGGATTGAACAAAGGACACATTGTAACCAAGAAGGAGTTAGCTGCACGCCCTTCTGACAGAAAAGGGGTAATTTTTCCTTCATTTTCTGAGCCTATAGATTGTTGATTACAGGACTGGTTTTGGCTTTTAACGTTTGACGTTTGAATATCTGGTGCACCCTTTGGAAATTAGGTTTATTGTATTTGAATCACGAATACTAACTCAGGGGCGTTATCTGTATAAATTCGCTGTGCAAGTATTCTGTATTAAGTAACATTGATTTTATGCCAATCACGGATAAAAAATGCATGTGATATGTCAAAGTTTAGTGTTTGTGAATTCAGTTCATTCTAGAGGAGTTTAAGATGTGTGTAATGGAGGACATTCTTGGAAACGTCAGAGTTTAGATTGTCATTTGGCAGGATGGGCCTAAATGTATGTATGCCTAAAACATTAATGTTCTAGGTTTGTGTATAGATAGCATTTCTTGAAGTGTTTAAGAAGAGTTCTGTTTGGGATCAAAACTTGTTATTTTAGTATTTTACTAGAATATACTTAACACTCATAACTCTTTTTCTATTGGTACACAAAGACTCATCACTTCTATTGGTAAAATGTGTATGTAGTGTCTGATGTTGCTAAGTTAAAAGTTAAAATGACCACTGGCTTCTATGGCCTATTTTTTCTTTTTGAATTTTTGTTAGGTTCCTGTACGTGTGGTATAGAACAGTCTGTAATGGAACTAGTATCTACTACTCCTGTATTCATTGCATCTTCTTGATAAAACTTCTTCATTCATAAAAAAGGAAATTAACCAGTGTCCACAACAACATTGTGGGGTATGTGTACGTAGGTTCTTCCTGTAGTTCTTTTTCCTTTTTCAATAGAAAATTTCAGTTGTGTAGTGCTGCATTACATTTCAGTCTTAATTGAGGTTTCCAGTTTTGGATGTGCATGCCATGCTTTGCTTGCATGAATATTTGTTGAAGTGACATTTGATTCTGTTGCCTAATTGCTATGGTAATTCAGAAAACAAGCAAAAGAATCCACTTCGTCAGGAGCCTCATCAGAGAAGTTGCTGGATTTGCTCCATATGAGAAGAGGATTACTGAGCTTCTTAAAGTTGGCAAGGACAAGCGTGCATTGAAGGTAGCCAAGAGGAAGTTGGGTACCCACAAGAGGGCAAAGAAGAAGAGAGAGGAGATGTCTAGCGTTCTCCGTAAGATGAGGTGATTTCTTGTGATTATTGGGTTTCTTGAGAGTAAAGTCAGATTATTATTCCCCTATCTCTGAAGAAGAATGTGATAATCCCTGACTGATATTTCTTTCTGTTTCTCGTTGTGCAGGGCCACCGGAGGTGGTGAAAAGAAGAAGTGAAGCCTTTATCCTTATTTTGACAATTGAGGAACTGAGTTTATTAGTTATTATACATTATCTTTTTGAATTAGCTATGAAATTCTCTAGACTCTGTGACACAATTATGGCTTTGAATTTTCATTAAGATTGTGACATTTTGCTCTACTCTCAAGTTCAAGTCTACATTTTAGTTATGTCGTTCTGTTTTTTATATTTTCGGTAAAACTTTTTACTCCTGGCTCCTTGTGGTGTTGGCTTTGGTTACTTCCCTGTGAAGTTGACCTAGGTTTTCCCTACTTGAGGACAATGTGTTTAATCCACTAAAACAAACTCATACTTTGTATTGTTTTCCTCCTTCCAAAGGCCTCAAATTAATTTGTACCTTTCAAAGTGCAATCTTAAGTGATTAGTACACAAACCCTATAATTCTTTACTAAATCAAAACGCGAGGATTTTTTTGATATTTGTTGCTACTTGTGTGAGTGGTCAGAATTTTTGGCATTTTTGAAATGGAGCACTATACTTTTGTTACTAATAATAGCAGGATCGCTTCAAGGCACTCTTACCGTCTAAATTCATATAACTTGGTTTTAGTGGTCAGAATAAAACAATCGAAAGTAAGCTCTTCTCACATTGGAGAAAAATATGTAAAATCCTTTTCTGTAAATTAAAAGGAACTTTATACTTTGCAAGGAGGAAAATTTGAACTATTCATTTTTGAAATATTGGAAGAATACAACACTTATATTTTCGGATCACTTGTAATGAAATCAAGAGTTCAATCGGTTACAATACTCATATTACCTCTTTATTTACGTATACTAATAACCCTTGCAATTATCAATTATTGCACATTCTCAATATTATAATTATAGTAAAACTTATGTAGTTTTTGCTCAAGTCTGGTCACATCTACTCTATATTGATAGAGAGGTGAATGAATAGACGCAGCACTGGCTAAACTCTCCTTTAAAATGAAACGTCGAAACATTAGTATCCATAGTCAATCTCTCTTTTCTTTGTGTGTTGTGGGACTATCGCGTCGTCTTTCCATTCTTTTGTTAAGATGACGCATACAGTACAATTAAAAAGTTCAGTACTAACATAAACATGTATATAGTACAATTAAGAAGCTAAAATATCAATGCGCCAATGGAAGGTATAGATACCTCGCAGAGTTTCTTTTATTCCCCTCTTCTGGTGGATGTCAATGTCCACCAGCTTATATGGGCCAAAATTGACTGCTCCAATCAGAGAATTTATTGACCAAAATGGCAAAAAAGGATACAAGAGTCTTTCATATAACACAATTTTCATGTCTTGAATTTCTGTGAGATTTTCTCAACTCCGCCCTTGCAATCATCGGCGAAGCGCTTAACACCATCCTTGAGAGCCGAGCTAACTTCAGCTGAGCTTTGCTGCATTCCTTGAACTGAGTTGCCCATCTTCGACATGACAGCATCCTTTAACTCCACCGTTTGCTTGCCTGCCTTTAGTGCCCTCTCCTTAAGCACACTGATCAGCAACATTATTTTTTCAATAATCAAATGAATTGTCTCTCTTGATTTCCCTCTCACTGTATCAGCCATTTCCTTGAGCTTGTCCACTAATGTTTCAGCTGTATTAACAGTTGATTCAACGGACTCATTCCCAGCATCCTGCCATGTAACTCCAGCATTGGCTTCTTCTTGCAGGTCATTGTCAACTACCACTTTGATGCCTTGCTTCTGCCAGCGGTCTCTAGCCTCTTCCAAGGCTTTTGCTTGCTCTCTAGCTTTCTTAGCCTCATCTTCCGCCCAAGTCCTAGTTGCAATATTGAAATAAATATCAATCAACTGTAGATGAAAAGAACGATGGGGCAAAGAAGAAATTGCTGCAGCAAATCAAAGATGATATGCTAAATGTTTCAACATGTAGTCCTGTCTGATGGAAGTTCATAAATATTTGTCATTTTGCAATTAGGAGGGACCTGCGTGACTGAAGCAACAACTGTTACTGTCAATATCAAAGATGCTAGAGTTACCTATGGTACATACAGTGAAATAGGAATGGCGGTAGTTTCACATAAAACCTATACGTCAGAAAATGCAGCTTTTTTATGATACTAAAGCAACCAGAAGTTCAGGAAAGAAAGAAGAATTACAAGGACAACAAAGGTGATAGCTTAAACATGGGACCAATAGATATCGTAATCCATCACTTCAACTCCTCTGTTTAATTGGCAATGATGACTAGTGAGTTTGAACAAAAGATCAGCGTAGGCCAGACAAGGAACACACTTCAAAATTATCGGAAGAAGAAAATGGGATAGATTTCCTTAGCCCCTTCACAGAGAAAATGAATTACTTAGGACAGAGTAGCACTAGTAACCAATTCTAATGATGCATGATATTGTCACAGCTTCCCCAGAATACTTAAATATCAATATATTATTGAACTAATCTTCAGCCAGTGATAACAAACGACTAGTGAACTGTGGGATTGTCAGTAATTAGTAGGCAGGTTAACTCCTCCTTGGTGAGCCATTTGAATGTGGTGAATCAACACGGTAATTAAGATCCAACTAGAAAAACGTTTAAGATGATACATTTCTTACCTAGCCAAGGATAATGCTTTTCTCTCGACCTCCAGCTCATACTGAAAACGTGCTATCTCTTGGGTTTCAAATTCTGCATCTTTCCTAAGCTTTTCAATCCTATCTTTATTATATGAGATCTCTAATTTGTCACTCATAAGGGTCTGTAATTGCTCCTCCACCTCTCGTCTTAATCTGGAAAGAATTTCCATTTCTGAATCAACAGCAGCATGTTCCTTCATTAATGCTAAATTCTCTTCCTCCCGCTGAGCTCTCAAACTCTCCAACTCTCTCCTTGCTTCCTCAGCCAACTTCTCCACTGCATCAATCTTTTCCCTTTCCAATAAGATTTCCTTCTCAAAACTTGCATTCACATCTTTTTCAACTTCAGCTACCAGAGCATTATGGGCGGAAACAGCTTTTTCAGCCATTGACTCAGCCTCAATGCGCGCAAGTTCCTCACCAACGATGTCAGAAGCTTCACCGGTTGCTAGGGCAATAGCAGCTTGGGCTTTGGTCACAGGTTTATCTGGTTGGAAGAGTCTTGTGTACCCTGTATTGACAGGTTAGTGATAGCATTACTTAACCTTTCCCAGATCCAACATAATTCCTCATCAGACAAAATTAATATTACTCACCGAATGCAAGGGCCACTATTCCCTGTTCACTTGATGATATGTCAGCTACCAGCGCAGGCCATGCATCTGGATGAATCTTGTCAACATCTATGAACCCAGAGACTTTCTGTACAGACTGTCAAGGAAAAGAGATAGTACCAAATTAGTGAATAGTCAATTACTATGTGTAATAAACAAGATAGAAATCACCCAGTCTTCAATTTGTATGCAACCTTTTGGTCAACAATTGGCAGCTGTCTTTTCTCTATGGCCATCTTCCAGCTGACAAGATCTTGACGTGATAAAGGACTGCAATGCAGAACTTTAATGCATCAAGTAGGAAATGACTAGGAAATGTTAGTTGGCATCATAATACATTAACAATGCCATGAAGTTAATAGTTATAACATTGGGAGTGATATCATTCTTTTATCGCTAGTCAATCAGGGGAACATTGATCAGCAACTTAAACGAATATAAGATCCAAGAAAAATATAAGAAACCATAACCTGTACTAACATACAAAGTCGAAATAAGATACATTTTTGAATTCATCAGGGAAAGGGAAGTAGTATATGAGGTAGGCAGAGAAATCTATTTGTGGAAATTCAAAACAATCATCAGCTCAGTCTCCACCGGTAAATACTGTTGAATTATCGATTCTTGAGAAGCGATCACCTAAAAGAAGTCCACAACATTGCATTTGTTAGCAGGATTATACCTTTCAGGACAGAAGAAGACAGGACTTTGGTCATCCTCCGAAGATGACTGCATGTCACGTCTTGAGAGTTTGCTGGAAAGTAACCCTGCTTCGGCTAAACCTGAAAAGGTTCACATTCAGAAGACTGTAGCCCCAATGTCAAGCAGAACTTAACAAAGAAAATTGATGATTCGAAGTTCTACCTTGTATAGATGGGAAGTCTGGATCCTCAGGAGTAATATCATCAAAGGCAAGATCAGTGACATTCTCAATATACATTGCAGGGTAGACCTTTGAGACAGTGGTTCTGTGGTAATCAAAAGCACCCTTACTTCCTCAATAGGTATGTCACTTAACTTTTCAGTGTTTCAAATGTAAAACAAAAGACTACCAGTTATGTTGGGGAATATACGAGACAGGTATACCTTGATAGAGCACTACTAGCAGAGACCAACCAACGAGCATATTCACGCCGAGTGCAAAGATCTCCAGGTTGAACATCAGACTCAATAACCTACAACTTAAAGATTCAAAACCAGATGCAAAACACAAACTGGAACAACTGCAAGTAACACAGGATCGAACACTTTTCCCCTTGACCTTAACCTATGTACCATATATAGGTTTCTTCAACTAAAGAAGTACAGACCAAATATTCTTACTAACACATGTTTGACTTTTCATCTTAAAAGATATCAAGAGGAGGTACATGAATACTCTTTTTGGTGGCTGGAAGGCCAGGGAAGGTAGAAGTCGAATTCATAGTCTGCAACGTCATCTCTTTTTTGTTAATGATGGTGTTCAGGCCAACTCGATTATTCCACCGTGTACTTGGAACTCCCCACCAGCACAAGTATTCGTAAATTTGCCTACCGAGGCATAGCAGAGGGGAATAGATCACCTTAGTTCTCTTTTTATCCCAACAACAACATACACAGTGTAATCTCACAAGTGGGGTCTGGGGAGGGCAGTGTGTATGCAAACCTTACCCCTACCTTGGGAGGTAGAGAGGCTGTTTTCGATAGATCCTCGGCTCAAGGAGAACATAACAAAGCAGTTCGGGAAAAGAACTAAGGTGGTTTTTTCCCATGCCATAATATTGCAATCTAGCACTTGGAGATCCCTACATATCCAACAAAGGTGCAAGGCACTAGCGTACTTGATCTAGTTTGCTACTTATGGTGCTTCTCAAATTACAGTTCTAATTACGAGCCCACACAATTGACCAGTCCTCTGATTATATAAGTTTTGGTTTCTGCAGACTCGTTTAAGATATACCAGGCAGCCAACTTAAAGGCTTCAATCACAGCACGGAGAATCCCTCCTCAGACCTGATCTAAGAGAAAGATAAGAGGGACTGTGGACAAAGACTAACATGATGGTAAAGATAGTTGACAGAAACAACAATAACCACCCTGTCGTCAAAGGGAAGAGACATTCTGATGATGAACATTTATAATAAGAAATAATTCAAGAAGGATATTTTTTTTGATAAACAATTCAAGATGGATATTTCCTTATCAGTTTTTTTTTCTGATTTTACATAATACTTTTGCTAACATCTCTCATCAGCTTCTCTCGGAGAAAAACTTACCATGAAGAAAGGGATAAGTGAAAAATATCAACACGAAGTAACTTGAGCACTAATACCATGAAATAAAACTCTTTCCAGGAAAGACTGAACTCAATGATGTAATTAGCTAATACCTTCAAAGCTTGTAATGCTGAGAGCACCTGACCTTGGACTTGATCAAAGGAAGCAGGAACCAAAACCCTTCCTGGAGGTGCCTGCAGCGCTGGAGAAATAGCAGATGGAGCAGGAATACCAGCAGAAGTAAAGACATCACCAGGATCTGTTGAGTTAAAAGATGATCTGCTTGCATTCATATCCTTAAGAGCATTTCCAAGATGGTCATGAGCTGTTGTTGAAACCGAAGTTGTACCAGGCACTTCGTCTCTGTTTGACTTATACACTTCAAAAGATGACTTATCTCCATCACTTGGAACCTCCAGCCTTTCGCTCGGGTCAACATTGGTGGTGGAAAACGAGCTTTGAGTCTCTACATACACTTCGTGTGCAATCATGGGTTCTAGAAGTGCTTCTGATTGTGGATTAACAGCAGTGTTGAGGTTAGAAGGTTCAATACGAGGGGAGTTCAATGAAGTTTCGGAGTGTTCTGGTCCTTCCAAACTAGATAATCCCACCTGGTTATCAATTTTATATGTTGAATTTGAATTTATAACTGACGCAGCAGCAACTTCGTCATCATTATAGTTCTTCTGTTCTGGTTCAGTTGTTGGTTCTGGTTTTCCAGCACCAAGACTATCTTCTTCACTTACATAGCTTGACGTCACAAAGGTTGCTTCAGGGGATTCAGATATAGCTTCTCTAGCAGCTACTGCATCATCACTAGCTTTCCTGTCATCCAAATCATGCTGGATAGGGGTCTCATCAATGAAGACACCAACACTGGATGGATTGCCATCATCAGTATCCCCACTAATTCTACTGTCATTAGCTCCAACCTTTTCTGTATATAAAGATGGATCCTTGCTTATACCTTCCTGGAACTCTTCACCGCTGTTATCTTTGAATTCATTATCATCTAAAACTTTCTCCTCTTGAACTGTGTCATTATGATTGTCAGAATCAATTGACATTTCTTGCTGTGCTGTTAAGGGCTCCATCTGCTGTTTAATTCCTGTGTACATGAACTTGCAAATTATGAACCTAACTAGCAAGAAGCTCTCAAAGGAAAATATCACTTCTGAAAGGATGTGCATTTTCTAAAGTCACGAACAGCATAATTACGCATCCAAACACACATCATAAATCATATACATATTCTTCAACAGATTAGTTTACTCTATTGATTATTAGGCAATATCCCAAATATTAAGCTTCAGTGTAACCACCCTCCCCAACCATCACAAACTAGTGATATCAATCTTTCAAAAGCGAAAAGGGACTTGAGTGGGTTCCATAACTGACAGGTATATCAATCTTTCAAAAGCGAAAAGGGACTTGAGTGGGTTCCATAACTGACAGGTCCCACATACTTTGTGCAAGAAACCTCTTAATGCATACATGTCAAACTTAGGACATCTCAAATTGTTCATATTGTCTACTTATCATACACAAGATATTTTACAAATGTAATCAGGTTTTCCAGTCATCAATACTTAAGAAACATTCCACCACTAACTTTTGACAGAAATCACTTGGTCATCATAATTAGTAGAAAATACTAAACTCACTTGTTGAACTCCGTTTGCTTATTGACAATGCAGCAAAGGTAAGGCCAGACACAAGGATAATACCAGCTACTCCTGCTCCCACAAGCCCTGAAAATAAGCTACTTCAAAAGTGTTAATAGTCCGCAAAAGAACCAAAGACAAACCAGCTGTTTAAAAAATTATTAAGCATTCTGCTGTCATTGCACCTACTTCCCAATCTTGATGCAAAACTGGAAAAATAAACAGATTCCATTTGAAAATCACTATATGTCATGAACAATGCAGAATGCTTTCAGATATACGAGTTGTTCCTATATGGATTCTCAATATCCATTTTGCAAATTTGAACCCCTTTATTCCAATACTCAATATTTTATCTTAACAACAAATCAGATATTCCCCAAAACTATTTCCACATTTTCTACTGGCATACATCATTACCAACTGACTAAGTCTCAATTCAAACTAATTAATATCGTCTATTATAACGCACTCACCAGCGATGGACTTCTTCCCCTGTGACTCACTGGGTTTCTCAGCACCATCAGCTCCAGACCATCCAGCGAAACCATCTGCTGAAGAAGTCGAATTCACACCTCCTGAACTTCTTTTTTCCACTCCACCATTTGACACACTATTCATAGTAATCGAAACCAAACGAACCCCACGATAATCCAGCTTGCCAACACGCATTCCTGCAAAAACTGCCGAAGACTTTTTGCTTCTGAATGCTAACCGAAGCTGAAAAGAGTTTGGACACCATGTTGTAGTCAAAGAACTCATTTTTTTTTTTGGAATTTTCAACAAAACCCCCAATTGATAATTAGGGTTTATAATATAATAGTAATAATTGAGATTTATCAGTAATGCTTCAAATGATTTTCTTCCCTAATTTGCCTCTGAATATATGAAAACTGAATAAGATACCATTACAGAAATGGTGTTAAGAACTTTGGAAGTGAGAAAATCTAGGGTTTTGGAGAAAGAGCGTAGAGGACATCCCTTTGTTTTATCTTATCTTGCTTTTATCTTATTTAAAAAATTATACCTGTTATAAAATATAAGCAATATACTATAAACAATATAGATAAGAGATATGAGGATTAGAATGTAGACATATCTTATTCAAATGTCTTCAAGTCTCATCTGTGTCTTACAATGGTAAATGAACAACCCTATTTATCCTATTTATAGGTTGAGAAATCACTCCAGAAGTCACCATATTAAATGTCATAATAAATAGGTACATTTTTATCCAAAATGGTTCATAGAACCTTGGGGATATACATACATGAATATAAGTAAGTTCATGTATTGAGAATATGTACAATCCACTAATTCAATGAATTTATAACACTCTCCCTTGGATGTTCATAGATAATGTGCCTCGTTAAAATCTAACTAGGAAAAACCTAGTGGGAAAAAGCTTAGTGAAAGAAAAAGAGTACACACATCTCATAATACGCCTTGAGTGCTGCCTCATTCAAAACCTTACCAGGAAAACCCAATTGGGACAAAACCATGGTTAAGGAAAAGAGTACAACGCGTATTTTACTCCTCCTGATGAAAGCTTTACTTCTCAAATGTTGATATTGGCAATGCCTTAATAAATAAGTCTGCAAGATCATCACTTGAACAGATCTATTGAATTTTTATCTCACAATTTTGTTGAAGATCATCTGTGAAGAAAATTTTTGGTGAAATGTATTTTATCCAGTTTCCTTTGATGTATCATTCCTTCAAATGAGTTATACATGCAACATTATCTTCATGGTGGCTGGAATATCCCTTTTCAAAGAAGAATCACACATTTCCCAGCATCTGCATAATCAATAATCTGTATGTGCACCAATTGCACTAATACATGATATTTTTCAATCATTTTCATGAGATCGAAATTGATCTTTCTTTATGTTAAGCAATCTCATAACCATTGGGGTACTCAATGGAATTACTTTAAGACCTTTTAAATCCTTCAAGGATTTTCATATAACCTTCATCGTCTAGCTAGACATGACAATTACTCATTACACATATTCAAGTATTTCATCTATTGCCAGATTGAAATAAGCTTCATTGCATCCACCACAGGAGAGTATATCTCCATTTAATAATGTCAGGATTTTTGCGAAAACATTTTATGCCCCAAGGCACACACCGTACTTTATATCTTACGGTTATACTTTCGCACAATGATTCATTTGTACCCCACTAACATTATATATTGATCCATGAACTATAAGTCCAAAAACATCACTTTTCTAAGTGAAATATAATATACTTGAATTGTGCATTTCATTTGGCCAATTATTTATCTGTCCACACAATATGACAGATTTTTGAATTCAAGATCCTCGTCATCATTTGTAGCCTTGAGCGCTACTTCATATCAAAGATACCGTCGACGGTCTTTTGACTCGATTCCAATACTACATAACTTATCGAGATCTCTTCATATTCATCATTTCAGGTACCTGAACCTTTGCCAAGGTTTTATGAAGTGTTATGTCATCGTGCTTCTTTAAAGCACTTGCCTCATTATCATGACCATCTTGATCATTTGCTCCTCTCCTATCTCAAGGAGTTTTTCATTTGGAATCAATTGGTCTATCATGCTTCAGGCGTACCATAGACTCTATCATTCAAGGATTTCTCATTGGAGTATTTGCAGCTGAATTATAACATAGGGTCAGCAAATTCATCTTGCAATTAATTTGCATCATTATGCAAATGAATTATCTTTTGAACGTCAAGTTCACTTTTTTTTAACGAGGATCTAGATAATTCATCTTATAATTTTCAGCTGTCAATCATCTCTCCCCCTAATGTTAGAAAATCTAACATTCACCCCAACCTCATTTGGGGATCCATCTTTGTGCGTGGTGGAGCAATTATATCAGATATCGCACATTCAAACTTTAGATGAAAATTATTTGGTTCCTGACCCTGAACTAATTATAATGGGGAAACCTTGTTGGCTTGATGCATACATGTGTTGCTACATGTTAAATAAACTCATCTCATACCAAATCTTATTTGGGAGTTCTGTTCTCATACCCATGGTTTAGCTATAATTGGAGGCATACAATTTCTGCTAAACCAACCAGCATTATCAATATAATTTCATAATTTGGAACTGTGCTCTTAATTTAACAATTCGAGCAAACAACCTTACACAAATCAATTTGTAAGTTGACAACAAAGCACATGTGACCATCCCATGGATGCAAACTATCATATAGTTGCAAACGGTCCACATGGCAGGTGAACTGGCCCATATTCACCTTTTTATATGTTCCAAAATCTCAGGGAATACAATCTCAACCTTAGCTGGTATAATGATACAATGATCATTTTATCATGAGAACAAGTAGCACAACAGAATTCTTGAAGAACCTTTTATTTCTTCATCGTAAAGCCCCGTGAATTCTCAATTACTTTTGCATCACATTGGAATCGAAATGGCCAACCGGTCATGCCAACTGATCTTTATTTTTCTCAAACCTCCCGTAGAGGTGAGTTGCGGCATATATCCACCCATAATGATTTTATCACATCTTGATCCATTCTCTTTCAGAATGGCCGAGCATTCACGATGCTTATCACAAGTCACATTCTCTTCAAGGAATGGACTAATCATTTATATGTGCTTCATAAATTTGCATTATAAGCACATTGTCATGCGTTTAAAATGTATCATTTTTGCATGACCCACCTAAACATCACTTTGAAAGGTCAAGTGTACCACCGTTTCATCTTCCTTTTTTTTATGGAGGATTTTTATAAATTTATCAAATTATTAGGTCACATAATGACCACACATCCAATGACCTTTCATACCATTATGATAAGAAGTACCTTCACATTTTGAAGGACTATTTGGAGAACCCACATTGTTCTTCCTTTTATAATTACCACAATGATGACTATTATAATTCTGTCCATCAACGCCCTTATTCATACATTCAATAACTTGTCATCTTTCAGACTTATTATTCACTGCTATCACATTCAAATGATAGAATGGAGCAATTGGGCGGATTTCAAACTTACCATGTACTGCTACCACATTCGCTTCAAAGAATGGAGCAAATTCAATGGGACGAATCTCATGACTTTTCATCAAAGCCTTAGTCATCATTATGACATCACTATGGTGCATTGAAACTCAAACTCAATGTCTTACCCATATAAGGCGCGTTAGGCCATAATTCTATGGGACTTGAACCCAATCCTTATCATCAAGGTGCATCAAAACTCAAATTGATGTCTTACCCTCCTGGTGCGATAGAACTTGGATCTACCATCTTACCCTCAAACAGTTTTCATTATGGTGCATCCGGACTTTAACCTGATGTCTTACCCTTTTGGTGCGATGGGACTTGAATTCATCATCTTACCCTCAACCAACGGTATAATAGACCGAAGTATAACATGATTCACCCATTGAGCCTTTCAAAAACATTGAAATAAAATTCATAAAATATGATACTCAAACTCATGCTACCAAAATTTTATACCTTTTTTCCATTTAAGGAACTTTGTGGAGCAGAGAATATTCAACCAGTAATAGTATATGTCTTTGGTTCCTGGTCAATGTTAGTGACCGAACACTATTGTATTCTAAATTATAAAAAGATTCTAGAAAATGCATACCTAGTTTTATGCATATAATACATTCCTTGCAGTAGTTATCATTTTTCCTTCTTGATTCTCATAACAAGATCAACCAGAACGTGAGTTAAAGAAAATCTAAAACCTCGTGTTGATAACGTGTTATAAAATATAAGCAATTTACTACAAACAATATAGACAAGATATATGAGGAGTAGAATGTAGAGATCATCTTATTCAAATGTCTTCAAGTCTCATCTGTGTCTTACAATGGTGAATGAACAACCCTATTTATAGGTTGAGAAATCACTCCAAAAGTCACCATATTAAGTGTCATAATAAATAGGTACATTCTTATCCAAAATGGTTCATAGAACCTAGGGGATATACATACATGAATATAAGTAAGTTCATGTATTGAGAATATGGACAATCCACTAATTCAATGAATTTATAACAATACCAAACTTTTTTTTCTTTTTTTCCTACTTAGTACTACATACATAGAGCTATATAAGCTTCTAGCGGAGACTAACTGAATTACCAGTTACCGGATATACGCCTTCATTTGTTGACATACGACGCGTAGCATTTGTGCAATCCTGGAAATATACTCCTTTGTCTCATATTAGTTGTCAAGATTACTAAAAATACTTAATGTCAATATTATTAAAAATATTATTCCCAAAATACTTGTCAATTTATAAAATCAAGATAAAATTAATGTGTTTTTTTTTCTTCATCTTTCCTTGAATATGGAGTAATTGTTTGAGCTAAGGGTAAATTAGTCAAAGACGCTTCTTATTTATGATGTATTAAAGGATGTGCAAAAGAAAAATGTGACAACTAATATGGGACGGATGAAGTACTTGTCATTTCACAAAATCAAGATGAAATCAATTAAATTAGAGGATTGCTAATTAATTAGATTTAAGGAAGTTAAGATAATTTGGAGGGGATATAAAGAATTCATCCTTCGTTTGTTTCATGAGATAGAGTCTCAGGATAACAATTTTTATCAAGATTTTTAATCTATTAAAAAGAACGACAAAGAACCAAAACCAATGTAATGGAGTGATGCTAACTGATTGACTTTTGAGTTATAATCATGTCATTTTTACATCATCACGTCTCCTTTACATATTTTTACAAATAATCTTAGATAGTACAAAATAATTCTTAGCATTAAAGTAAGTGAAATTCTATCTGAATTTAGTATTTTGATAGTCCTTTGGGTTGTTAATCCAATTTGGCTTTAATCATTTATGCGCTGCCCCATCTTACGTAATGTTTGGTTCAGCCAACAAATACTTGGATCTTATGTAAAGTAGACATAACAACAATATAGTTGCATTAATTTTGTCAACATCTTTCAATTTGTTAAATAAAAAACCTGTTTCATGGGAATTGTTAAACCAAAAAATAGAAACGTGTATACTCGTTCCTAGACTCAAAATTGAAAAAAAAAAAACAATAAAGTTCTCAAAAAAACATTTCAACTAGGGATGTGAGTTTATTTTGTCAATAGCTTGGTTAAAATTTCTAAATTCAGCTCTGTTTTTCAATTTCTAGAATATGTCCAGACTGGAGATTCTTCATTTGCCAAGAAGTGAGTAATTCTATTTTTTTTGTTAACTGCCATTAGCATAAATACAACAGCCTACATTGCCTGCAGGAAATTTTAACAATTGTGACCTTTTCAAAACCAAAGTGAAGATAAGTTACAAACTACTAGGGAAACTGTATTATGGTTACAAGTACAAAAAGTTACTTTGCTCTTCAGATTTAGAGAGAATAAAAATGTGAGTATAGGTACTCTCGAATTTTATAGTACTCTTCCGATAATGGACCTTCAAGCACAATCTGCTGAATAGCAGCACCTCCAACCTACAAAAAATTTTCAAACAGAAGTTTCAATAAAGTATTTCAAGAAAAAGGCTTCATTTTGCTAGTATATGAAGAACACTTGAGGTACTATCAAAAGCGCTCACCTTTTGACTAGCATCTCCAACTTTGCGAATGGTCACATACTCCCCGCAACGTAAAGCCCCACCACCAAATTCTACCTGAAAATGAAATTAGTTGGTCTTAACATTTTGCTAACCTAAAGCCAAATCATGATTAGTAGTAGAAAATATAGCATAAAAGAAAAGAGAAGAAAAATGGAAAGACCTGAACGCCCTTGCTGGCAAGAAACTGCTTGAAATCAGACATTTTTATATCTCCGACGAGAACTGTTTTATGGGGTGGAGCAGGTCCGGAAAGAGGAAGTAAAGAGAACATGTCGTTTTCCATCTTCCCCACTTCAGCATCAACCCATGCTATTTCATAGTCACCAAGCTACAATTGCAAATGTAAACACAATTAAGCGAGGACAAAGGGAAAACAAAGACACAATAATGATCAAGATTAGTCTTTGTACGCAGCTTCCTGATCAAATGGAGCATAAAGTCTTACACACCAAAGACTTTAGTACAAACACTTGAAATATATATACCCATTTTAGTGTATGGAGTGTACAGAGCACCAGCATTTGAGAACAAAAAGATAGCTACTGAACTGCAAGTGTACAAAACTTATACGAAAGAGTACCTCGATAAAAACTTCATCAATCCATTAATACAACACATGAAAGGCATAGGCGTATGCAGGAGGGGGTCACCGGGTTTACATGAACCCATGCTCCCCTCCTGAAATCAATATAGTAGTATTATATTTTAAAAAAAATAGATGTGTGAACCCACACTAGACGTAACAAATAATGCATTAATGATTGGGTGCACCTCTTTGAATGAGGTTAGAAATTTGAATCTTACATCTATCTATCTTGTTGTATTTTTCTTTCAAAAATTACGTTACACCTCTCTAAGTAGTAATTGGTAGCACCTTTACGTTACACCTCTCTAAGTGGTAATTGGTAGCACTTTATATATATAGCTTTAATCTTTCAAAATTTTCAAGTTTTTCACATTGGAAATTCCTAATTTTTTTAGCATTGTAATTTTTTATATATATAACTAAACCAAAAGTGCATATTAAAACTAGAAATACTGGATGATATAACATACAATCAATGGGTTCAGTCGATCTCAATACCTCCGGCATGAAATATATATATATATATTTTCGTAATAGTGCACCCATCATGTCAAAATCCTGGATACGCAGTGATTGACACAAGTGTGCTTAGGTAACCTTTTGTTTTAATTGGATGTGCATAAATTACTAACTTCAGCTGCTTCTATAAATGCATCAAGATAGTTCTTAGTTCACGCAAAGTGGCAGAAATTTCATAAAGGAATCATTTATTGATGTTGTAACCATAATATATCCAGCTTACCTTCTTAAAAAGCACTTGGCTCATTAACTTCTCAGAAAGTTGGACCTATCATGGAAGCAAACATAGACCAAGGATGTTATACTAGTAATTTTGTTTACAAAGGTATAAACCACAAAAGGCACATATAAAGAAAGTAGACTAACCTTATAAGCACACAAATCTGAAGTCACATCAATTGTTTCTTCCAACTGGGGAGCATATACATGCGGACAAACATGTTTCAGACAATGTTGCTTCAAATGTTCAGTGGCTTCAGCTGATCCATGCACCAATACCTATAAAGCAGAATAGCTATTAAAACAAGTCAACTACTTGAAATTGCAAGAACTAATTGTTTCACTGTTGAAGAAGAAAAGTAGGACATGGACAGAATAATTTATAGGAAAACAGGCAGAAAGTTCAGGTAATGAATATTATATAGGTGTCAAAAGCAGAAAGATATAAACAATAGTATCCAAAAATGACCATTTATCTGCTATTTAAACTACTAATAAAAAATTACCAATTTCAATTAGGAAATAGTGAACCAGGAGAAGTTGTGGTCAGCATGAACTAACTGATCCTTGATATTAAAGGATACAAGTCATTACTCTATTGAGCATTGTGAACACTGAACAACATAGTAATCAGCTTACATTAGATCCTCTTATCAAATATATTTTTTTTTGATGACCGTGGTGCCCGGGCCAAATTTCGCGCACCTCAACTAATTCCACAGAATACCTACCATCTCCCACCAGCAACAAGTACCAAGTAACTCTGTCCACTAAGGCTAGGACAAATGGGAAGAATTATCTAATTTTTTTTTGAGGTTCTCAACCATTTCATTGACCACTAGGCCACACCCTTGGGTGCACCCTCTATCATAATTCAATGCATCACTTTTTTTACAAATGGAGGACGGAATGGATTCAATTAGCCCTTGCAGACGCTATTACCATTGCTTCCACAACTGTAACCCTCATTTCCAGTAAGTTTCAGACTAAGGATACTTAATCAGTCATCATTTCAGCTTTAACAGTGAATAAAAAAACTAGAATCAAAGTCTTTGCAGGAAATTTAAGTCAATTATGTGAGACTTTCAAAAATTTCGACTCAAATTGTTTGCAGTACAACGTTGGTGAAAAAGATATCCTTTGCTTCTTTAAGTAAAAAAGTAGCTACGAGTGGCACTGAGGTGAAAAAGATATCCTTTGCATCTACGATAATAGCTTGGTCAATAGCAATGAACACTTAATATATGTGAGCTATAGGTCTTCTTTCTTTTTGCTTCCACTTCTCTCAGCTGATAGAGAACAAAGGCCAGCAAGGTCAGTTGACTCACCGGGAAAGGTTGGATAGAAATGCTTTTCTTTTTCCTCTAAAAGTGCCAAAGTGGGGGTTGGAGGAAACAAACATAATTTTCTTCTAAAGTAGTTTAATAATGTCCAACAAAACCCTCTGCCAAAATATGTTAGCGTTCCACAAGTTTTTTGGCTAAGAAATAAAAATTTAACTTATTAGGATGAAGCTATGCCGCAGAGCTAAGTTGCTCGGACTCGGGTGCGGGTGTCCGATACGGGTGCGGATCTAGAGGTCAGATCCTTCATGATCTAATCTTTAAGATTCGGGGATATGGATCTATGTAGGGATACGGGTGCAGGGATTCGCCTAAAAATAATTAAAATATCTAAAAATAGAGTTAGAAAACCTAAATAATGAGATATTATGTGGAGAACTTGAGGAGAATCCTGAAAGGAGATTAAAGAAAAAGGAGTGACATAGAAATTTCTATGTAAAAGGTATTCCATTTTCTTCAATTCACCTTAGCTTTTGTATTGATTGCAGAAATCATTAAAACTGTCTAGACTTACCCCATCGATTTTGGTCAAAGTACCCAAAATCAGTTGACCAAATCGGACACGGATCCCACACTCACACCCACACCCATGTCGTGTCGACACGGGTGCGGCACCAAAAGTAAAGAGTCCGAGCAACTTAGCCGCAGAGAACTAGCTGTCCTCAACCTTATGGAAGTGTAAGATCAGAAGAATAGAGTCCCCAATTTTACTAAACACAGGGCATTCTCCGGTCCCACAGGTATAAAGATGCAATATCCTCTTATTTTTAAGAAAAACCAATGAATCACCAAAATATTTCAGGAGGAAGATTGGCCATGGAAGATGATCCAGAAATCAAAAGTTCCTTATAAAGTGAACTGTTTTACTAGGCTTCTGGTTAAGGAAGCAGTACTGACACATGAGAACTTGAATAAGAGAGACTTTCAACTATGCTCTACATTTTTCCTATGTGGGGAACAAGCTGAGACAATCAACCATCTGTTTTTACATTGTATGTGGACAGACCAGTTGTGGAAGATGTTCGGCTGTCTGATGAAGATTAGGTGGGTGAAGCCAGGGAACATAAAAGGAGTGTTAAGCTGCTGGAACAAGGATGACAAGGCAGCAAAAAAGGATGAAAGATGAAAGATTGTCCCTGCATGTATTTGGTGGACAGTATGGAAAGAAAGAAACAGTAGATGTTTTGAGGACAAGCAGAGCAACTTGCAGAAGTTTAAAATGAATTGTTTAGCTCTATTTTATTTTTGGTGAAAACAGAAACTATTAGATCAAACAGAAGATATCTGTGATGTTGTAGATTATTTATAGGAAAACAATAGATAGGAGTTCAAGTTGAAAGTTGTAGTAATAATTGTGAAAGGGGACTACATATTTTGATGTAGTATACCTGTGGATATATAGATTAACTGTTACCATTATCGAAAAAAAATCAGATCACTTTACTGGAAATTCTTTCTTCAGGCTAGAAGAAAGCCTATTATCCAACTATGCCAAGAATATATTCAGTGCATGCATGAGGAATATATTTTTTCCTTTGAATACTAGTTGATTAAGAAAAGTCTGAAAGCGTGTGAATATATGTCATAGATGCAAATTTATTAACTAAATATTAAATATCACAGAAAAATGAGAGCCATGTCATACAAGAGATGGAACTGTCAACACCTTGTAAAACACACAAGAACGATTGTGTTATTACTGATAATAGCTACTTATGAAAAGATGGTAAAGTGCATGAAAGAAAACGTAATTCCCTTTTATATTAAGTCCACATATTTATTTAGTATTATCAGTTAAGGAAAGAACTTCCATACAAGCTTTAAGGGCGCAACATGAGCAAGAATTGATTTGATTGAACGACCATCAGAACGACCTTCGAAGTCCATGTATAACAAGGAACACTTGACTTGGACCTGTGAAAGGAAAAAAGGGAGCAAGGAAATTGAAAGGAAAACATATTATAAGGATGCTAATCAGAATATTCAGTAATTAACATCATGAATGTTTGCTGATGAGCAAGTGCAATCAGAAAAAAATAAATATAAAAAGAACGAAAAGATAGCAGCACACCATCCGAATTGAAGCTATAGCATGGGTACTATAATATATTTGATGTTGGTCTAATGCTGAGGGTAAACTTGACAACCAAACCACGAACTGCTCCAATTCTTTTGAGATAGGTGGTGACTGGTAAGGCAGATTGTCTAAAAAGGACTTCTTTTTAAGGTTAATGGATAGTGGAGGTAACTGTATCTTTGTGACACCACAAAGGATGGATCATCAAAACTAGAGCTTCAGAATATCTGGAACACATGTCAATAGTCTAAGTGACATTTAACATTTTCACAACTGAAGCAACATTTTCTAAGAGCCATTGTAAGTAAAGAGTGAATTCAGATTCAGAGAGTTTGAAGATGCATCGATTGAAAGTCAAGATGACTTCCAGCTAGGACTAATCATATACCTTCTCCGTCCAATTCCGTCAAAAAGAATGTGAGGGTTTGAAGTATGAGTGTCAATCTATCTAAGCTACAGAGTGAACCAGGATATCGATTTCTCAAAGTCATTGAAATAAAATTATACCCAAATACTGTAAATCACAATTTCATAGTGAGAGAATTTTTAAAACAATTAAAAAATCTTAGTCAAAGAAAAAACCGTGTGATTCTCCAAACAGTGCTAAAGCCCAAAAATTTGGACAGGGAGTAACTTAATGCTCAACGAGATATTCCAGAAATAACATAATCTTTTGCTTCTCATCTCGAAACCATCACAGGCCTGAAGCAATTTCTGAAAAGCGCAATAGCAGAGCATCAAGTGCATTAAACTTTGATAAGAAAATAGCGGGCGTATTCTAGCATGGCACAGAATTTGGTTGCTCTATTCCACTGTCATTTGTTCAATTTGAAGGGACTATTTAGTCCCTGCATTGCAACTCAGAATTCTACACTCAGATGGAAAGTGGTTGACTTTGATAAGAAGGAAATTAAAAGGCAAAATAACAGGCCTGCTCTAGCATGATACCAAAATTAGATGAATCTATTCTAATGACGATTGTTATTTTGAAGAGACTGTTTAGACTTTAGACACTGCATTGTAATTAAGATTCTACTCTCTAATACGTTAGAGCAGCTTTCAAGTAAATTCAGCTTCAAGCCCTTAGCTACAGTCTGATGACGGTCAAAACTAAATCAAGAAGCAAACTGAGACTTACTGTTAACTCTGAAGATACAACTTTAGAGGGTGTTGTATCAAGGATTAGGTTAGCTGATCCTTCATCAAGTTTTCCATTTAAATCTCCATCAACCTAGCAGAAGATTAGAAAGACATCAAAGTCAAGGAACTAACAAAACAATTCGCCATAAAACTTTATCTAGTTGGATGGAGGAAAAAGGTAACAAGGTACTCACGATGTGGCAGATATGAAAATTTACCAATCTATAAGGAACATGTCCGTGAATTCTTGAGGTGTCAGCCCATGATAGTAAAGTTTCAATTAACTTTTTTTTTATCAAGTAATAAAATTTCGTGAACATTGGGGATAACAAATACTATTATATAAAGAGTATATCAAAAGGTAGAAAACTTCACAAAAAAGATATGGCTTTCTATAAACGACATCCAATCTTCTATACCTATAGGTACCTCATGGGTGCACCAAAAGGAAATAAGGGATAACAGGTTATTCCTCAAGTGCACAAAATTCTTCTCTATTACATCAAAAACTTTCCTATTTCTCTCTCCATAAAGTACACATAAGTGTTAGTGGAGCAACATACCGCACCATGCATCTTCTCCTCCCTCTTCTAACTTAAGGAAGAGACCTTCATTCTTCTTTACAAGACAGAAAGCAATTACTTGGATTTGTTTTTATGCTTTTAGCTATTTTGTTGATTCTTCTCCAAACAGAAAAGCCGATTATAGATCTAGATCTTCCTAGTATACTCTACTTATCAACAACAACTATACCTCAGTCCCAAACAAGTTGAGTCGGCTGTGTGAATCCTCCTGACCATATTTCCCCATTTAAATTTATCTCAGGCCGACATTATTCAAAATAAAAATAAAATGTACTAGAAGTTTTCTATATTTTCTATTGGCATAAAAAACTCAGATAGGGCAAAGCTCCTATAAGGCATACGAACTAAAATAAATGTACTAACATGACTAAAATATATTCCCGACTTATTGATATGACAATTTTTTCTCTTCCATTGTGTCATATCTTTTGCTAGTACTCTCCACTTATCGCATGACATAAATGATACACCTGGAGATAGCCAGTGTTATGAATTAAATAGCAGGAAAAGTTTTAAATCCCGAAATGTGATACGGACATGGCTCCTTTTTACCGTGGATGTCCAATATCCATCATATATAGTCTTGAGAACGTGTAAACTTTTAAAAGAGTTAACTTTATAGAAACTGTTTGGTCGCGAAAGCAAAATCGTTTACATGTAAATTACTCTACTACAAGCTTCATGCCCAAGTAGCATAATGATTGACAGGCAAATCACTCTTTCTTCCCATAAGAAACTTCGGGGTGGTTTGGTTCACATGCTATATGTGGGAATTGCAAGGGAGGGATCGTTTATGCGGTGTATAATAATGAAGAGATTGTTATGCGATGATTAATAATGTAGGGATTGTTAAAATATGATTAATCATGTAAAGATTTTTAGGCAAGGATCACTTACTTTAAGGGCATATTTGTCTTCAATATACTTTAATACCCGTAATACTAATACACGTATTCTATTCCATATTCTATCGCACATAAGATAATACATAGATTCATCAATAACTTAACATGGGTATTATTTAATACTGCCAACAAAACACTGCATAAAACTTTGCAAGAACTACTTTTTCTTGTACAGCCAACCGTGATGCAAATGTTATGCAAAGATTATATTATAAACTCTCTAACCAAATGACCCCTTATGACATATTTCAGACTGCAGGTTACACTTGTTAACCTCAAATTTGATTTTAAGCCATATGGAAATAATAGTAGCACCCTTCAAAAGCTATGACATAAATAAAAGTTCAGGAATGTGAGAAATTCTAGATCAGAAAGTAGTCAAGCCACCACTAATATGTATTCCCTTTTTAAAAAATATTGGGCTGCCCACCACTAATATCTATCAGATACTCTGAGGAAGTGCATGATTACATTTGAACAATCTTCAGCAAAATGACACAAAGTTAACTTTTCTCGACTCAGAATGGACTAGTTAAATTATCTGCACTGAACAACCAAACATATAAAGGGAATACTGAAACAAGCAGAGAACTATGCCACTGCTCAATTGGAGGCACATAAGACCAACTTTAACTCACATGCATTGACGACTGCTCCATGTTGTCATCTTTGACCACATAATCATCTGGATTGATGACTTCACCAAAGTCATCCCACTCAGAGGTGTTATCATAGAAAGGGAACATTGGGGCTACGCTAGACGATGGTGTTACAAATCCATCAATCAACACGTCCTTGAAAGAACCACTGTGCAGACCAGAAGCTGTAAATATGATAAGACCTCTGATTAGCTTAAACATGAAAACATTAAAAAAAGAAGTCTGTGCATGGATACTAAAGAGTCAATATGTTGCATGCCTACTTGTTAATATTGTGGTAGCTCATAGCTGATTCTCTTTTCTTAGAAGGAAAGAATAAATTTAGATTCTCTCTCCAATATAAAGTTAAAGATACGTGTGCCTTTTATTTGTTTAGCGTGCTTATTATAGACCATTATTCTGATTATTCCCACACCTTTCAAGTACTTCCTTATAAGCAGTACCATCAGAGAGGGACTATTTCATAAATCTCCCTTCAATATTTTAAATTTGTAGGTTTAACCTGAAGCCAACCAAAATTAATTCTGGTAAACCTTAACCAGCAATATGCTGCCAGATTCAGAAGTGATACACAACCAGCAGTAATCAGCTATAAATATTTTGTTTATCCACGTGGGTAGTGAGAGTCGAGGTTCAGAAGAGCATTTCAGATAGAGGATGTGGACGAATAGTGAAGTGGAAAGTGCTGGCGTTCCATAAAGTAGGAGAAAGGACCCCACAGAAGGAATTCAAAAGCGCACAGACAGACAGACAGAGGAACTAAAGTCTAGGATAAGCAATTTGTAGAGAGAGGCATGAAAGGGAAGATAAGTGTGAAGGATATTTTCATTCACGTATCAGCAAATTGTACTATACCATTGGAGGAAGGATGTGTGACATTGGTGTCAACGGCCATGGGGTCATTTGTGACGGCTTCAGCCCCAACTGGCGCTTTTGATTCCTCCTCTTTAACAAGAGTAGCTTTGAGAGCTTCTTCCCTTTTTATCCTGTTCTGCTCCTCCTCATAAGCAGCCAACTCCTCACCAACCAAGGGAATTCTCCTTGACATGGTAACTTTAACAGCTTTAGGAGGTGGATCTGATTGAAGTATACGTGCCAATGTGCCAAACTATATTCAAGTCAAAGGAATCAGTAAAAACATAAGCATGCATAAATTGAAAATATAAACAGAACCAAGATACAATTTCCACAAACCAAGAAGTTTTGAACGAAGATAATTAAAATTTTATCAGTAGTTCAGTACACATGGCTAAACAAATTTCCAACAATGAAATGAGCTATCACTACAAAACAAATTATTAATATCTCAACAAAATGAGTAACAGTGAAATTCACCTAAATTACACATAGGAAAATACATGCATCAACAAGTAATAAAGATATTTTAACAGACGAGTATCTTAAAACCTCAGAAGGGAAGAAAGCGACATGTCTTACTCTAAATTAGCATAAAATAGTACTGGTTGCAATCCCAAATCTTGAAACAGGATTAATTAATCAGAATATAAGCACACCTGCCCTCTCTCGGTGAACATAACAAGATTCTTTGGATCAGCTGCCCATTCAACAAAGAGGTCATGTGAAAATCCAGCTTCTAAACTAGCCATGGAAGCCATAACAACCTACATATCATATACAGATCAACTGAGAACACATAAAGATGGCGCTTCATTTACTAAAGATGAGTGAAGTGAACCTTCGGCCCAGGAGCTTCTTCAAGAGCACTCTTATTGATCACAAGCTTAATTTTCCTGCATATGTTGTAAACCCTCCATTAGACTTCTAATCAGTACTATTCTAAAAGGGGGAAGTTCCAAATCAAAATATTGAAAGCCAAAATAGCCCTATAAACTTAAGTGACTATAATACCCTTCAATTGATAAATAAATTATCCTTCATAAACAAGAAGGTTAACAACATTCTCTTCTTTGCAGTAAAAAAAATTGGAGAATTTGAGGAGTCGCATTGAGTAATTCAGTATAGACTAAATACAATTGACTGATTTAATAATTTGAAGAATTGTGTGATTCCAAAAGAATTAAGAATTAGCAATGCTTTTATTTGTCTCAGGTGCAACAAAGGATGGAAGTAGCACTGACTTCTTTCATTGCATGACCAATGCATATGCAACTGGTAAAAGAAAGTGTAGAAATATTCATGATGAAAATAGTTCGAAGAAAGAACATGTCCGCTGGCACAAGACTAGAAACACCAAGGTTTGGATGGAGATTTGGACTCCAAAAGGGATGTCAGAAGGTCATGGATCATTTGGGCACTGATAAGAAGGTGAATGCGTGGTTTCAAAAATTACCAGCTGCAGAAGAAATCATTCCCTCTCACCTGCCCAGGTAGTATGCAATTTGATGATGCAGTTGCATCTTCCTTTAGAATTCAAGGATACGGTGGTATGAGCCTATAGACCAGATCCTTATTATCTTATCATTGTCTATTCTGTACATTGTTTCTGTTTACAAATGCAAATACTTTCAACTCACAAATACATGTACTTCGACTAATTGTATCTACCTATGAGCTGATTTTCCATACACTGATACTTATTTCTGCTGTTCAGAAAATAAAGTTGCCAAAGAACCTGTGCAGCCTTGTGATGTTAAAACTAAGTGCAGAAATGGAGTACCCCACATGCTTGGCTGGAGAATCACAAGCAGCTGATGCAAATAACATTCATAATTTTCTGTCGGGTAACAAATTTATTGGCTCTTATTCACTTCTTTATAGTTTTTAATCCAACCTTGGCCCTTCTTCTGATACACTGGTAATACTTTCCATTTACCACAAGGAAGAGCTAACGCAACCTCCGGAATTTTGAAGCTGGATAACTTGGAATTGGATAGTCCTCCAGATTACCAACTTGCTGTAAAGTTTAATCCTCCCAGGTGCTAATTTTCTTTATTCTATATGTGTAGCATCTGTGGTTGACTATGATGTTGTGATCTACTCAGGATTTGCAGTTAGGTTATCATGGAAGTATCTTTAAATAGATGTATAAGTCAAATAAAAATATTTCATTCTAAAAACACTACATAAAAGAGTTGTTGTCCCGCTCACCGCACTAGCAAAAAAATTGTACATCTAATCTTATCTTTATGCTACAAATAGCATGTGTCCCCCTCCCAAAGAATTCAATTCTTCCCAAAGAAAATGAAGAACATCATTTTCAATTCATTTAAAAACAATATCCATATTATTGTCTTTGCAACAATTAATAATAAATAGAGCATACAGAGAAACAATCTAAGGTGATGGATTGCATTTGCCGGATTATGATTCACACACGAGCAACTATATGTTTCACTATAAAAGGATATCAATGTGGGGCAACAAGAATTTTGACCATGATAAGACAGACAATAACAAAGAGGATGCACGCTAAAAATATCATATATAGGCTACAAAAGAAATATCGGCTGAGATATGACCAGGCAACATGTTTGTACTTATATTTAAAAGTAGTGTAATTATTACAAAGGCTTAATACACATATTGACAGTTAAACTTGCACCTGCTTGTAAAGTCGACCTTCTTGTCCTAATTTAGTACACCTGCTTGGTTTATCCCACATAATCAATCCAACCAGGTGATATACTTTTAAGGGTATTTATTCATCCTAATCATGTGCTTATTACATACTATTATTTCACATTCTTTCTGGTATAGGACATTACACAGATCCCTATAGAAAAGTTATGTGATTCTTATTGATATGGAAAACGAAAAATGACATCTAAAACTAATTAGTGATTCAGAATTAACGGACATTGTTTTTAATTTGAAACTAAATTACCCAAACATATAACAATAATTGTTGATTTTAACAAGGTTGACTCGGTGGGCCATAAAATTTATGTGTCGCTTTATATCAACATTTTATTTTGGAGCTTCATACTCTAACAAGAGATGCACATGCCACACACGTGTCTAGAAACTAGTAAGCTTATAAATATAGAAAGAAATAAAACATTGAGTAACACATTCGTGCTGACTATTACAAATGTGAGTTAGAAGATGTCATTTGAAGGAAGAAAAAGGAAAAGGTGACAACAATAATTCGAGTATATTGCACTACTTTCCTTCTTGTTGAGCAATATTAGACGGATAAAAGTAACAAAAAATTTGCTATAGTTTCATATGTGACAGCAAGACAATCAATAAAAGGTTATTATGATGCTACATTCACCTTCCAAAATGGAGCATGTTATCCAGATTTGTAAACCCACTCCAACAAAGAAAAGAAGAATCACAAAATAAAAGACAGAGCATGTCTTCAACCTTAAGGAAGGTTGATCTGACACAACTAGATATTCTCAACATTTCCCATTACCCGTTTAATGGATGATTCCCCAAAAAAAATCATCCTAATTTCCCAAGAACCAAATGTGATATTTGAAAAAAATATCCAAATGAAATGGACAGATAAGGGAGAAAAACTTAGGAGGGTACTAGACTCAGTCTAAATCTTTGCATCAACTTTCTTTTATTAAGTCTGCTTGTAATCTGATAGAAGGGTGATCCCTTGAATTTATTTTTATTTTTCTTCTTCTTTTTTTTAAGACAAGTAGAAGGGTGATCACTTGAATTTCAGTTGATATTAGTTTTTAACAAAGGTCTGAATAGTTTGAGAGCTGAGGTTATTAAAGCATAGGCATACACAAGTTTCTTGCTAACTAACGACAAGCAACTTAAATGATATCTTACCCTCAGGGATCAGTAGCCTCCAAGAATTATAGACAACTGAAAGTAAACCCTAAGAATGATAGACAACTGAAATTAAACCCTATCCTTGGGGTTCAATAGCCTCAGAGAATCATCATTGAAGCAAGTCATTTCATTAACTAAAATCTCTGAGTTTGACAACATGTGAAGTATACTAGCCTTACCTTAAAAGAAAAGCATTATCGCGAGTGTGCTCAAAAGATTTTGCAATTGAATCGCTCATCCACTCAAGGAAGCTCTTTACATAGTCAATAGTACTTGAGGATACATATGATAGAAAGTAGATGGGAGTGGACAACTGTTTTTGTGTCCAGTGCTGCAATTTTCACCAAAACCAGAAATCAAAATAACTAGTTAATAAAAGTTGCAGACGGTAAGAGACTAAGAGATGAAATACTCTCATGTAATGAACCTGTTCCAATGTCAGGATGAGCTCCAAAACTCGACCAGCAGTATCAACAGGTAGTAAAACATTTCCCCCAACATTAACAGTTTTCTCTATGGCATCTGTAGGGAAAAGACAAACACATTAGACAAGAAACAAGAACCTAGACAAAATTATAACTTGCAGCAACATAAAGGAAGATATAAGCATCTTTTTACTTTTCTTTTTTTGAGAAAGTTGACTGGTATTATAAACAGAGAAGTACACCAATAGTGTACTCCTGTAGTAATTACATCAGAAGTATAGAGGGGCTGTCAAAAAAATCTAATCACCTATCTCCCCACAAAATCTATCTAGAAATAGGGTGATGTTCCCCGGGTCCTTAGGTACAGTATGGATACACCAAGAGTAAAAGGTCACTAAACAGTTCATTTAATGCTTTGGAAGGGGATGCTCTTGTTCTCAAAACATCTCTGATTTCTCTCCCTCCATATTGTCCACCAGATGCAGGCAGGGACTATCTTCTATCTCTCCTTGTATCCTGACTGATTTCCATCTCTATTCCAACATGCTAGAACTTCTGCAATATTCCTAGGCATGGTCCATCTAATACGCCTCAGGCTAATGAAACACTGCCATAGTTTCTCGGTCACTTTACAATGCAAAAAAAGATGGTTTATTGTCTCAGTCTCAGATTCACAAAAAAAGCATCTGGAGCGTAACTGTCCCCCCCTTTTCATTAAGTTGTCCAGAGTCAAAAAATTTGTCTTGCAACAAGCCATATGAAGCAAGCCACCTTATGTGGTATCTTTCCTTTCCAGATCATCTTCCATGCCACAATTCCTTGGTTTGAGTTGAGATGTCCAGTAACTTGTAGACTGATTTCACCTTGAACTTGCCATCTTTATCTAGCTTCCATATCAATTTGTCTTCCTCACAGGTGAGGTCTTGGCTTCTTCCAAGATGTTGCAAAATTGAGTCATTCTCTCCACTTCCCAGTCATTGAGGAGCCTTTTGAAGGTCAAGTTCCAGCCTTGTTCATTTATGACTTCTAGAATTGTAGCCATTTTCTGGCTTTCTGCTGACTAAGAATGTAAATGTCTGGGACTGTTGTCTCAAAGGTGTTTGTTCCACCCATATATCATTCTAAAACAAGGTTTTTCTCCCATTTCCCAGATTGATAACAAGAATTAGTCCACATTCTTGGCCACTGATTTCTAATAGTTCTCCATAGACCCACACCATAAGGAATATTAATATCCTTAGTAGTCCATGGTCCTTCCCTTCCATATCTTGCAACGATGATTTCCTTCCACAAGTCCTGATCATCTGTTGCTAGTCTCCGTAGCCATTTTAATAGAAGGCTCTTATTGTGGGCTTTCAAATTCTTAATACCAAACCTCCCTCTCTTTTGTTGGTTGTAACAGCATCCACTTGACCAAATGATATTTCTTTTCTCCTTCTTCATTACCTTGCCCTCTGATAGCATCAAGCTTTTTAATGATCTTCCCCGGCATAGGAAAGAGGGGCATCTTATGGGTTGGCATGGCCTCAAGAACACTGTTGTTTAGTGTGACTCTACCACCCAAGGATAAGTATTGACTTCTCCAATTAACCAACTTCTTTTCACATTTTTCCACCACAGAGTTACCCCTCCTTTTTGGCTTCTTCCCTTCCTAACCCTTTCCCCATTTGTGTCGTCTTCCCCAACCCCTTCATCATTTTCCCTAACCCTCTTCCCCTAATTCCCCCCCCCCGCTGTTTCGTCAACTTCCTTGCTGTCCCCTTCTACATTTTTTGCTCCATATCATTGCTGAAAATTATAGTTAAACCTCTCCTCTTTTGTCCTTTTCCTCGATATGATTGAGATTCGAGAAGACGCAAAACTCTGGGACGTGAAGAGTTTGGGAATGTGTTGTTTGTGTGTTGTGGCTAGGATTTTTGAGGTGGTAGCCATGATGGAGTATTCCTTAGCAAAGATGAAGAAGGGGTGTTGTGGTAGAGCTGTAGAGAAGGTGGTGCAATGGTAGTAGCTGATAGGGGCTTGGCTCTTTAGCTCGAAAATGGCATGGCGGCGGCAAGGGGTTGGCATGAATGACCTTGTTATGGGCCTACGTATGTGATGAATCAATCATAAAGGTAATGTAGGTGGCATTGCCAAGTTCACAAAAAACCCATAAATTGGTGCGCCATGGTATGGCATGGACTTTGGCGGCATGAGCAATGACAAGATAGCATGTGGCATGTGCCAAGGTCAAACCAAGTGTGGGAAAATCAAGGTGGACTAATGCCAAAGGTTAAAGAAGACTAAGACAAGGCAACACAAGGTGAAAGCTAAGGAGTGGCATGAGGAAAACATGAGTTGGCATGACAAAAGTGAAATGCGGCCAAGACGTGTGGCAGCATGACAGTGGCATTGACAAATGAGCAAACAGTGGGCATTGTCGCGAGTGACAGTGACGCCAAAGTAGGCCTTGGGTGCGCGCAACTAGCAACACACATAGATGTGAACGGCCGGTGAGTTTCCTTTTTGTAACCGCTTGTTTCCGGATTCCTTATTTCTTGCAGCTCCTTTGTAATTCCAATGTTGCAAGTGAAAGGTTGGCATATGAGCTATAAATATGCAACACTATTAATATTAGTTAGGTTCTTTAAAGACATTTAGTTACATAAATGGAGATTTTGTCAAAGTTTCCCGGTGTTGGTGCCCCCTCGACCTACAACATAGGTTCGCGTCGGGTTATCCTCTTACATTCAATTTTGTTTTATCATATGAGTACTATTCCACGGCATTCACTCCTTTTTTGTCAGGAACATTGCATCTTTTCATGATGCAGGTTTGAATTCTCAAAATTATGTGGTCATTCATTAGGTATACCTCTCTTATCTCCAACAGCTATACTGAGCCCGCTATAGTCTAGCGGGTATTTTTGAGTTTAGTTTGTGTGTATTAAGAGTTCAAGGTCCAAGAAGCTCCGTGTACATTGTGGGTCATGTATTTAAGATTATAGACTTCCCATTGTAATGAGGAAGATATGTATAATGTCTTGAAATGACTTTTAGGCCAATGAACCAAATTTAATGATTAAATTTCCACTCAAACTTATTTATATCATTGAAGCAAGCATAGTTTGAGTCTAGGAGAGAAAGGATATGTTGGTTCACTCAATCACAAGTTTAAGGCATTGGATGTTGTGTCCCACTGACAAACAACCTCTACTGCTAACTCTGTGATGATAGAGGTCATGTTGCTTATGTATGTCAGACACGGCCTCATAACCACATTCAAGCGCGTGATAATTATGTTGCATGCTTCCAGAATAAGTCAGCTTTATGGGTCGTTGACAGTGGTGCAACCCACCATATTGCCTCAGACACACATAGTCTAACCACTATCCAAGACTGCCACAGTTCGGAGGATATCGTCATAGGAAATGGCAATAAATTCCAATTTCCCATACTGGTTATGTGAACACTAATGCATCAAATCATCAATTCCATCTCCACCATATCGGCATATCATTTGCTCTCCAGCTATTAAAAATAATCTAATTTGTGTCTCTAAGTTCTGTCAATATAATAACACCTCTATGGAATGTTTTCCTCGTTTTTATCATGTGAAGGATATTACTGTACGGGCACCATTGGTTCAGGGATGGAGTAAAAATGAGTTGTATGAGTGGCCACCAGGCTATGATGATGGTCCTCCCAAATGCAGTGTCATTGTTTCATACCACCTGTGGCATCAACGATTAGGACACCCTGATCGTCGTGTTCTAAATAAATTTCTACATGATTTTTCCGTTATATAGTTTCTGATTTCAAAACTAGTACTATTTGTAATTTGTATTATTTAGGAATGAATCTTGGGCCTAACTCAATCACAAAAGCTAGCTCCAAAGTGGAGGATTGTCCAAACAATACTAAGAGTCCAAGGAGCCCATCCATCTCCAATGTGGGATTTCATTCATCACCCCACCCCACCCACCCCACCCCTCTGCAAGCCCAAACACTATCTGGTACTAGAAGTGTGAACAATCTATCAACATCAGGAAACAAGAATTGGGATGGGTCCTGCTATGATACCATGTTTATTTTGTACTTATCCACTTCCTTATCTTTAAGATTGTTTTCACGTAGGTTTCTCCATTAACTAGATTTTCTCTATGCTCATATTTTTACTACACTGGCCATACAAAAGACAATATAATGATCAGTAAAACTTAAGTTTATTTGCTACCATTATTTTTTACTCTTTAAAGGGAAGATGATTTGACAATCTAAAAGTCCTCCAAATACACAATTTAATAATTGTAAAACTTAAACAATGTGCTGCGTGTATTTGTCACTTTCCCTAACCCAATGAAGTCTATTCAAAGTTCTCCAAATTTAAAACTAACGATCTTTTTTCTTTTGAATGGGGATGCGGAAGAGCAAATGATAATCTGAAAGTCCTCAAAAAAAGCAAGTTAATAATTGCAGAATTTATAAAATGTGTCATGTGTATTCTGTAATTCCCCTAAACCAATGAAGTCTGAAGGACAAGCAGTTCTGAGATTAAAAAAAAATGAAAATGAAAAGGAGCAATAATTACCCAGAAACTCTTGGTCCCTTTGGCGCCTAGGAGGTTGATTGTTTAAAGCATTAAAAGCATCTGATATTAGAACAGCTGGACGAACAAAAGATTCTAAAACAGTTCCATTCAAATGCCTGAAAGGAAAAAGATAGAGATCATAATATTAGGATCACAGTAGAGTAGAATCATTTAACTGGATAACAAGACTGTTCTAATTTTACCTTTCTTTACGGTGATTGAAGTCAACAGCGTATATGACATCCTCCCCATCTTTTGTTATCCTCCAGTTGGTACCTCCTAACAGATGACCAGCTACCAGTGGAGCAATCACGATTCCTTCTCCTTTTCCTATAATAAAAACAGCAGTTCCATTTAGTAATTAGGAGATATTGTAACTACTGCAAAATGAGTTGGTGGTCAAGACTTGCAACCAAGCAAACTATTAAGAAGTAGTTGTATTTTTACTCATCAATGTCATGGGCAACTTTACCTCCTTGACAATATGAAGGATGATACTAGCTTATACTTGATATAATTAACCACAATACAAAATGGACATGAGTTGAACTCGATAAAAGTGGCAACAAGAAAAGAGACCTACCAGACATGTAATGATTTTGAGAGTAGGTTAATCTGGTCACATTTTGGAATGCAGAATCAATGTCATCCAAGGTGAATAAATCAAACTCTGAAACTTGCTGCACAAGAGGAGGGTGTCAATGGACTTACTTCTACACGATCATACACTCAAAAATAACAAACACAAATGATCTTGTCGGACACTGGACTTTTAGTTTCTCAGCAGCCAAATATTGTTCTATAGGTCCCGGAATCCCGATAGAGGCGTGTTCTATTACTTCCTCTCTCTTTTTTCCTTCAAAAATTCTGAACCCTATTAGTAGAAGTAAAAAGATATGAAATTAAGTGACACTCAAGTTAGTATATTTGTGACTGATAAAGGTTAGTCACATTCACCAATTTTATTTCCAGAGTTCTTACTTCTTCTCTAATTTGAAAGGGTTGGCTAGTATCGACGGACACGTTATACCAAGTAGATAGTAACTGAATCAGTAATATGCATTCCTAGTTTACTATGCAAATAAGGAGAGTGAAAATTAATTAATCCTTTCTGTCAATGAGTAGGGAAGGTATCATGAAATAATTATCCCTTAATACATATTTCCAAGTATCAAACATTGTTTTTTCTATAGCTTGACATAGTTCATTTAAAGCTAAAAATTTATACACAACATCAATGTCAAGAACAGATGCTCAACATACAGGTGAAATGTTCGATTATAAAGCATATAAGCTAAAACACCCCAGACTATAAACTAAGGAGTATCAACAGATACCATTTGCATTCAATGATTCATAGATAATGCCAGAGTAAAGCTTCACCTTCCGTGACAGATACTGATCATACATAGTTAGTAACCCTAGCCTGTACACTGGTTCTGTTGCATAAATAGGAGCAGAAAGACCTAGTTGTTTCATGGCATAGGGCAAAGCACCAAGATGAAATGTATCAGAGTGTGAAATCAATACAGCATCTACCGTTGAAGCCACCCTGAACATCAATACAAGATATATTGTTTCAGCACAGAATAGTTAAAAGCAATCAATAGATGAAGAATCAATCCAATAACAAACTATCTGTTGTCAAATGCACAAGCCAGCAAACGAGTTTACACTTTAAAATACTTATTTTGCACTGTGAATTAGCAAAATTATATACATTGAAGTGAAATGATAATGAAATTGTTTGTGGCAGACCTGGAAAGGGGTTGAAGAAGAGAAGTATCAAAGTGGTCATTCCAACCACAATCGACGAGGAAATTGAAGCCGTCGATGGAGACGAGGTAAGAGAGTGGGTTCTCATTGTATACTCCACAAAGTGGCGTCACCTGAACCGACGTTCCCATGCCGCCGCCGTCGCTCTCCGCTTCTCTTTGCTTAATCCCACAGTGAGTCGCCGGACTTGGTGAAGACTGGGATATAGCAGGGGTTTTTGTTTTCTGTCCCTCCTCTTTTTTCTTTTTTTTTTTTGGTCTTTTTACTGAAGGTATAGGAGATTGACAAATTATAATGAGGAAAAATCTCAAATGAGAAATAATAGTAATGATAGAGTAAAGTTTAGAATTTTAGATAACACATAAATATATAATGTAGAAATCTACCTTCGGTCGATTGGTTCAATTTTAAAGTTAATCGGTTCGATCTATTGGTTAACACTTTATATACATGCTAAATCTTTATAGAATCGTTAAAATATTGGCTTATCAGTTATTGATCGTTATCTATTTAACCGTTAAAATTTTAACACAAAAAAACTCATGGAAAATCACTTAGAAATAAGGTGACAAAACAAATGAATCATGCATGAGTTTCCAGAATGCATCTTGCTCAAGCACAAACACTATCACATTGTAGAATAACCGAAAGTTTGAGACAACCTAAAATAAAAGTATGAGACTAAATTCTAAGTCGAGGACTTTATATACCAAATGATTAGGGCTGAGCATAAATTACCGAAAACAGAATTACCGAACCGAACCAAAATTTTTGGTAATTTGGTATCCGGTAATTCGGTATTTGGTATGGTATTCGGGAGTAAAATTTTAGAAGTATGGTATTCGGGTTTGGGTTTGGTATGAGACATTTGTACCATTTGGTATTAGGGAAATACCGAATACCGAATTATTTACTTAATGAAAGTCATATATCAAGATATCAATTACTCATTAGTACAAATCCTAAGAGAAAGTTGAGGAATAAATATAAACAACCCAAATACATATGTCTTTTAGTTGTATCAATTTGCTTTTTTTATGTCTTCTTACTTGTTGATCTTTTATTATATCATGCGTCGACATAAAAAATTAGAAATAATTAGAGAAATAGTATTAACTTTGTAATACAATCGGCTAAAATTTCTATACGGTATTACCGAATACCGTACCAAACCGAAGTTTAATTTACCGATTACCGAATTACCAAATCGAAATTTAAAAATTTGGTATTTGGTATCTACTTTTAACTACCAATTACCGAATTATTGAACCCGAAATTTAAGAATCCCGAACCGAATATCGAACGCCCATCCCTACAAATGATATAAATATAATTATTTAATTTACTATTGGGTTATCGATTAACCTGTTAAGAAAAAGCTTCAAACCGTTAAGAATCGATAATCCGATAATAAAGAAAAATCAAAAATGTTATCGAAACCGTTAAACCAATAACCATTACCGATAAATCAATAACTTTTTCCATTTGAATTATCGATTTTGAACAACCCTACTTTAGTATATATGAATTATTTGTTACTTCTTTGAAAAGCACTTATTTTAATGTGGAATTATTTAATATTGCTAACCAAAAATTGAGCCCGTTTGTATTGGCTTAAAAAAGTAGTTTTTAAGTCAAAAATAAAAAGTCAAACTTAATTGACTTTTAAGTCAAAAAATAAAAAGTAGGGGAAACCTACTTTTGATTTTTTACTTATTTTAAGTCATTTTAAACTTAATTTAAGTCATTTTTTACCTTGCTAAACACTTCTTAACTTATTTTAAATCATTTTTGACTTATTTAAAGTTAATTTTTATATTTGTCAAACACTTTCAGAAGTAAAAAACTGACTTAAAAAATAGGTTTGACACTGATATTAATTGTGTTAATACAACTAACCAAATGACCTCTTTCATGTGTTTTTTTTTTTTAAAAAAAAAGGAGATTAAACTCAACTCCACTTTTTAGTCACTTAGGGTGTGTTTGGTACAAAATATTTCGATTTTGCTTTGTTTAATTGGTTGAGATATCTTTTCAAGAACCTCAAGAAAAATGACTTTCCTAGAGGAAGTAGAAAAAACAAGTTTCATGATTAACATTTCAAAATTATTATCTCCTCCCCAACCTTTTACCGCTCCTTGACTAGGTACCCGGTACCCCATGCCACTCCGACGCCCATCTCACACCTCATCCCCACCCCTATAGCGCTTTCCTAAATTACATATAACTACTTTTGAAACAATAATTCTAATTCATTCATCAAATATCAAAAAATAAACTACAAATTTACTTATTTTTCAAGAAAATATATTTTTAGAGGCATACTTTCCTATGTTCCAAATACTCTTAATTGAGATGATAAAGATAATGACAAGTCACGGAACATCTTCTCCTCACAAAGTAGTTGCATTCAAAATTGCATCTCTTGTCACCAATAGTTGGATTATTTTAACGAAATTTGTATGGAATTGTTATATTTTATTTAGTTAATATTGGGAAACTAAGGTGGATGTTTATGCTGCCAAAAAGTTACTTAATTGCATACAACAATATGATTCGACTATTCTTGCTATCGGCATTGCATACCCTTCAGGGTTACAATCATATGCATACAACAATATTGACATGTAAAAGTACCGGTTCGCTGCACATCCGGAAAAAAGACCAACCACAAGAGTCTATGGTACGTAACTTTACCTGCATTTATGTACAAGACTATTTCCACAGCTTGAATCAATGACATCCTACTCACATGACAACGACTTCACTGGTAATTCATATGAACCATACAGGAAGAGGAGAAAATGGTGGTCATAGCCTCCATCTCTACCTCCAAAATAGAACTACCAGTTTTCCCTAGAAATCACTGGGGAAAGGGGAGGAATAAAGATAATGCAACTCCAATAATAGAAGTATTAGCTTTTGCAACATAAGTCTGAGGCTCGTCGCTGTCTCAAGACAGGCAGCTAGCCTTGTAAATATACGTAAGACTTACAGCACCAAGAAAAATTGTAAAGATCCAACAGATGGGGTTGAATTATACCAAGTAAATTTACAGGTTTGGATGTGCCCTCCCTAGATGTAGCTTCATGCGAAGAATGCATGGGCTCAGACTTCAGTAAAACGAGTTTTCTCATTTATGTTTGACGGTGATCCTTCCCACAGCTCCGCTAGCTCCTTTCTCATCCATGAAATGACAATTATCGGCCCCAAAGTTGATGGTACCTATTTTAGCCAAATATAGGAAGTAAATGAGCTAAGACCAAATTGGATCATGCTTGTTAAGGAAACAGAACTTCTTTTTTTTTTTGATAAAGGTAACGATAAGGAAACAGAACTTCTTAAACTACCATAAGAGGATAATCTCAAGATTTATTTATTTTTTTGACAAGATAATCTCAAGAAGTTTTTGCAAAAGACAGCATTAAACTACTAAAAATTTGTTACAAGTTCTAGTCGCATTTAGTTATTTTTTTCATTTCTGGAGTTTGTAGAGCAAAAACTAGTCTACGGCTAGTAAAATTAATATGTGAACAATGAACTGAGTTTACAAACGTTTTAAAATTAGGGTGTCAATTGATGTAGGAAATTCACAACAGATTAATCTGTTCATGCAAGCATGAAATATCACTCAAGTCTTAGTGTGGCTCATGCACATCCTGAATAACTAGCACTCCCTGGACATTAAACACCAACCCAGTATCTTTAGGATATCATATTGCAATGCAAACTCTTCCTTTAGAAGGCACGAGATCAAATCTAAGGCAGCATGTAAAAGTATCACATTCACACTGGTTGGACACCACCTCGATGCTTTTGGATTTGATAAGGAAAAAAAAAAACAAATTTGCAAAGATATGAATACATTGATCTAAATGCACATTTAGGTTGACCTCCAAATGCACCATCTTAAAAACTTACTAACATGCAATGCTTAAACCCAAGCTAAGCAATTTAACATTAGCAGTTAAAATCAAAGTGAGAATACACATCACTTAACCACAGTTAAGAGATAAATGTGTGTCTTAAAGACACTGTCTAGCATTTATTAGTTTAGGGTAAACACCGGGTGCAGGCAAGTTTCTACCCATATATACAACACTCAGATTGAAGATTAAAAAAGAAGATATGATAAGCATCTAAAATTATACAGAGGGAAGTTGTCACTAAAACACCTATACAATGTATAGAAAGTATACAGACTTGGGTAAAAACAAAACATAATAGAAACCTAGGAATCAAGGATCCATGTAAGAGATGGTCCTAATTTGTTAGGAATAAGGTTTGGTTGTTACATCTACGTTAAGTCATGTGTATGCTAGTGGTCTTTCTAGTTTGGTTAGAGATTTGTAGGATTGTGTCCCCCTTTCTTCTTAGTGGTGGATCGATTTTGTGTAGTTGACTTGGTAGTATAGGACATGTAGGAAGATTTAATTGTTTTGGATATGGTAGACTTCAACATCATATTGGGTATGAATTGGTTTTCTTCCTATTATGTAGTTCTAAACAATTGTTTTAGTTTTTAGATTTGTTTCGTATTCATAAATGCTCTTGTACTAGTGTCACCAAGTCTTGAGGCAGTTTTGTTTTTGACTTATTTATTCCACTTTTATAAGAGTTAGTTGTTTGTTTTATATAAATTTTGCGTTAGTTAAATTGTTAATTGGTTAATAAAGAAATAGGGTTCGCCTACTGGGATAGTGGATGCCCTCACGTCCCAATGGGATTTTGGGTCGTGACAACACTGAGTTTTGGAAAATATCTAGTTTTAGAGAAACCTACTATGTCTTTGAAAAAAAATCATTCTGTATCTGAACGACATGACCAAATTTGAGTCGAACAGATATCAAGGATTCTTATAACCAACCCAAACTAGTTAGATATAGTTAAAGCACGTATACCTTGATCCAATGGATACCAAATGACCAACACATCTTTACCATGAATTTGAAGGATGGATATATGTCACTATGTGTAGATATACCGACGGTTTTGACCGAAGAAGAATGTCTTTTAAAAAAGTAAGCAAATTGTATTAATTTATGATTTTATGATTTAGTGTTGCCTTACACCTAATTTTATAAATAAAAAGAAGTAATCATACACTTAAGAGTAAACCTAATCATAACCAAATAGACTTCAAACTTACCTAAAAGTCACGAAGGTCTTAGGCGTCGGACTTTGACACCAACATAGATATCACGTTAAAGGAAATGACAACTTGCATTAACAAAGGACTATGTGTCTAAAGACCCAGGACCTCGACCAAAAATAGTATAGGAAGTTACCAACAACATAAGAAGGTGAAGCATTTAAAGAGAGAGTATAAAAAAAAATAAAAAATTAAAAGGCCACGAAAACAATTGGTAAAACCTAAGGTTACGGCTTAGACAACTTGTACCATTAGAGACCCAGGAATGAGAGAGGGAAATATATCAACTAGCGGAGAGAGAAGAGAGTTGAACAATTGAACCGAGTATATTGAACACGATGTCTAACAAGTTCTAACGGGAGATGGTAAGATCAAAAAGACTTGAAGATGCTACTCAATAAATCGAGTATCACAAAGTAAGAGAATAATTCTATAGATCTTAATATATCAGTGGTAGATGGAAACCTCACATAACACAGTTAGATTTGACAGAGTAAAAGATGTCATTAGAATATGAAAATAAGAAAACCTATAGTCCATGATATCCCCATTGAGATATGGAAGTAATTGGAAAAGTTGAAGGAATATGACTAAACAAATCATTCGAAGTTATATAAGTAGTGAAAAGATGTTAAATAAGTAGACAAAGAATACCTTAGTTCTAACATATAAAAACAAAGAAAATAATTGAAAGTTGTGCATAACTCTATGAACTTAAGGGGTCATTTGGTAGGATGAATTAGAAAAAATAATGCATGCATTAGCTTTGTATATTATTAATATTTTGTTTGGTACACTTTTTCAATCTTTGTATAACTAATGCACGCTCTATTTGGTATTATGTTATGTATAACTAATACATGAAAAATCATAATATTAGAAATGCAAGAGATTTTAATGCATGCATTAGCATAGTTAAAGACACAATTGTTTCTCAAAACTTTTTCCACATCATATCCACGGTATTTGTGGAGAGTATTTTGTAAACAAATATTCTATTTTAGAAATTATGCAATGCATGTTATTTTTAATACATCAAAAACCAAACATTGCATAAGAATTATTCTTAGCATTACTAATACACCGTATTCAACACTATTCTTATATACCCTACCAAACAACCCCTTGAACATATGAATCATAAGATTGAAACATTGGAAAAGACTGAAAGTCTAAAGTTAGGTATATTACTTTGTAATAGAGAAGCAACTTGATTTTATGCCAATTATATCAACACAAAAACTATATTTTTGCTAGGAAGATATATGAAAGTTGATCAGAAAAGAAATAAAAATCTCCACAACATTTATTGACCAAGCGATAACATATGATAAAGAGTGTTGTAAAAAGTTCTATAGTTAGTGCTCAAGCAAAACAAAATTCTATTATATATAAATCCATAAAGGAACACGTGTGAAAGAGCAATCACATATGTGGGAATAATGCCCTAAATATAAAAGTATTTCCACTAAACGTGGGTTTATACCAGAGATCTGCCTTGAGCTGATACGCATTTACTCCTGTACAGATGAACCAACCAATAATATAGAGAATGATGTCCCGTGATGTACATTATTTGCTGGTGATATTGCGTCAATTGATGAAACTATCAAGGGATGATGTACACTATTTGCCGGTGATATTGTGTCAATTGATAAAACTATCAAGGGAGTTAACTAAAAGGTGGAAATATAGAGAGACACTCAAGAGAGCAAGGGTTTTAGGATAAGTAGTAGTGCAACAAATATATGCACTACAAGACTTAGCTCTAATGAGGAGAATGAAAATGATATGAGATCAGTGAAACTGCAGTGCCTAAAAGTTGATAACTATGATATCTAAGCTCAGACTTTTACGAGAATGGCATGACAATGAAGATGCAATACATAGAATTAAAATATGATTTAAATGGAAGAGTGTTATGAAAGTGTTATGCAGTAGAAAGATACCTTACAAAGAGAGAGGTAAATTGTACATATCAGTTATGAGACTAGAATGACTTATGGAAGTGAATTGTGAATGTCGAGGCTCATCATTTATCCAGGATATGAATGTCATAGAAATGTGGATGCCAAACTAGATGTTCTGGCATATAGTCAGACAATATTAGAAATGGCCACATCCGACAAAGGGTGTAGGTAGCACAGGTATAGGATAAAATAAGAGAAAGGCTTACAGTATCAACAAAAAGAAGAAGAAAAAGGCCTCGAGATAATTTGGTATGTCCCACATAGACCTCCCGATGAACCCTCAGTAGATGCGACAATATGATGACTAAAGTGATTAAAATAAAGGGATTGGTAGACCTAATACAGATGGAGAGAATTTGTCTTGATATACCTATACTATCCCGGAATCAATGCGGACATAGCTAAGAACATAATAAGATGGAAGAAAAGGTCCCATCTAGGTGATACCAATTAGTTTGGATAAGCCTTTGTTATTGCTTAAACTCATATCGGCTTGGCAAGCGACAGGTCACGGCCCACGGGAGTCTTCTTATTATGATCAGATACATGTAGGGTCGTTTACAACAAGTATGAAACTTAGAAAATCTCTAGTGTTTAAAAAAATTACTTCATATCACGAAACGGTGTGCCTTTATTTCTCAGTCCAACACTAACACACCCGTAGGGATCATGGTTTCGTGTTACTTAGCAGACTCTTGAAAACCCACAAATAAAGAAAACTTGCAGCAGTGATTGGGAGGGGGTTTTGAGCTTCATGCAAAAATAACATACCAAGTATAGAAGTGCTGGTTGTGGCGAGTGAGTCAAAATACCAGCTGCTAAGGCAGTAACCAGTCCAAGGGAATATCCTGCTAGCGCATACCATATGTAAAACCCCTTGGGAGATGATATATCCTCCTTTGGAGGTGGTATATCCATGATGTTTTCAGAGTCCTTGCTCTTTCTATGGTCAAAACAGAGAACCAATGCTAAAAGCATAGAAGGAATAGCCTGAAAACACATAAAACAAATGAAAGCTTAGTCCACGTCAAACTATTTAGTGGATTTATGGAAGTATTGCATCGTGAAGGACTAATTACAAACAAGAGAATCTGTGGAGATCTTTATTGTATTCACTAAACACTTAATAAATGGAAACACATATCACGATTCACGTGTATATGCAGTCAGCCATAGATACTTAACATTGAATATTAGAGACTTATCTTTGGAACAATTGCCGACAGAATCGCACAAAATTTCAAGAATTGGGAAAAAGAAAAGTTTTTTAGGGTTTTTCCATGTTAAGCATGGTTCACTTTTTGTTCACCGTCAGTATAAAGTATCTTTGCACAAACACAGTTATTACCAGACAAACCTGCAATATGTGTTTGGTGGTGAAGGTTCCATGGACAAAGTAGGATTAGGGAGAAAATTTTGTATTGATCTTATCCTGAGTTATTTGACAGAATTTTCACTTGGGGGTGATAATAACTATATAACTTTCACAATTTAAAAATTAATTACTTACTCAGATTTAAAACCTCCATATGACATACTCGCTACTTGATCAAATTTACAAACTTCTACCTTCATACTTTTCATTGCTAGAAAATGTAACATATAAGCCTAATCAATCATCAAACTCTGTCAACATTAAATGCATATCATAGACTGAGGAAAAAGTGAGTATTTTCTTTTTTGATACATTCTTTCTTCTATATCCTTTTAGAACCCTTCCGAGCACATATGAAATAACATATATCGTATTTGCATATATTACCTAATCAAAAAATGCATTTGCATAAATAAAAGAGTAAAAACTGTTTTGAGGTTCTTTATTGATCTCCTAAGTAGTGACAGTAACTTTTGAACCCCTCCCCCCCCCAAAAAAAAAACCCTCCTCTTCCACCAACCCAATAATAATAAACAGAAATAGGGAAGAGTACAGAAATTACATTTACTAATTACTAATAACCAAGAAAACAAGAAAATATAGAGACTATGAGGAAGTAGGTAAATATAACCAACAACACTAAGAAATGAGTCCAAATTTGCCACCTCAAAGCTGTTATGAAAGCCCTACCAGAAACACAGATCATCAACCATGATCTCTTGTTTACACCCAAAAGATCCACTTAACTAACAGAAAAATATATGAAATTCCCAGTGCCTATGCAGCTACCACTCATATGCATCCCACTTCCTTGATAAGCTTTTGGGTAAGCACTATATTCCCATAGCTTACCCTAACATGAAAAAGGTCCATCTGTTCATCATACAAGCCAACACATCTAGAATTTCTGCAACTGCAATGCATGGTTCGACTACTCACAATTGTCTTCTTTTCCCTTCTACTTTACTACTACATTCTTGAGAGAGTGAAAAAAGAGCTATTAATGTCAGAATATGAAACCTAGTGCCTATATATGGTTCAATTACACACAACTGCTGATATTTTTTAACACAGATTTTTCAGGAATTCCAAACATCATTATTTATTTATTTTATGACAAGGAAAACCCGCAGCCGCTACCCTTTTGGTGCGCACAGGGTAACAGGAGAGGTAACCCGCACTACGCAAGCCCGGTGCGACAAGCTCGACCCAGAAGGTAAACCCCTTGAATTCGCTGGCAAGGGGTTTCGAACTTGAGAGCTCCAACATGGAAGTCCCAAGCCCAAACCACTGGGCCACCCCGAAGGGAAATGTCAAACATCATTATGCAAATCTCTTTTTAACTAGGTTTGTCTAACAGCAGCATTTTTGTTTGAAAAAAAAAAAAAAGTAGTAGTGGTGCAACAGTTGAGTCCTGATGCTTACGTTGCATGTGAGAAGAGACAATACTTGAGCTAGCAGGAAAGGGACAAGAGAAGATGCACTTATTATAATTAGTAACTGATGGTAGAGAATCGATTGTATTCAAGAAGGAGCTTGCTAGCTTTCTATTTATTGAGATAAGGGATGCTTGGTCACAGAATCACAATAAAGGAATCATCCTACCCTATATTAGAAAAATCATTATTAGACCATATTAGGTTCAGAACTCATTTGTCCAAGAGAACTACTAATCAGATCAGACAAACAAAAAGTGCATACCTTATTGTGAAAGTTATTCAAGAAAAGACAGGAACATCAACAGATTATGGCAAAGTCAGCTGCTGAGACTAGAAAAAAAACTAAAGTCACCTGTCAACTCTTTCTTTTTTGTCCCTTTTTTTTCATTTCTTTTTCGTTAGAGGTAGGCCCAAGAAGGGGTGAGCAGGGTCACCCGAAGAGCCAAGAATGAAGGAAAACTTCATCAGATTGAGAAAATTTGAAATGTCCCATATTGTGTCTCACCCTCTATATATTGTTATGCGGACAAAATTAAGATGCAGACAAGAAGAGTATAAAAGGAGACATTCTTTGGCCCTTTTACTTATTTCACAAATAGGAAAATGTATTTACCATGTCACCAAGACCCAGCATCATGAAATCAACAGCAGCATATCCAGGCACTACACCACCCAATAAATTTCTGGGGAACACAATCTTGACTGGCAACTCGAGTTTTTTGGTTATCAACTGCAATCCAGGAAGGCTCAATCTATTCGCCACTATGTGTACAGGATTGGATGATTGCTGGGTTGCTACAGACACCATGACATTGGCGCCAAAGAATCTCTCGGAATAGAAAACCCAGAATATGTCATATACAAACAAGCAGCCAAGGAGCATTGCACAAACCTTAATGTTAGGAAGGCGAACATGGCTCACAAAAGCAATACAAAGAGAGATGCCCAACAAATTATTCAGTATCCAATGACCAGAGACAAGCCACGCTATTACTGTGCCAATGCATAGCAACGTCAAAAGGCCTTGGATCCTAGTAAATGGCTTCGAACAACATCGAGATACAAAAGGGTCAGCTAAGCCAAACCGAGACTTGATTTGGGCAATATAAGGGAATAGGCAGAAGTAAAGAGATGATGCTGAGGCAATTGCAGTAAACACAGTGAGGATCTGTGAGACAGAAGAGAACAAATAGAACATCATAAGCAAGCTGCAAGAGCTCACTACCGGGATCATAAGAGCCTGAGACCTGTCTAAGGTAATTGATGCTTCAGACCAATCACGATTTCTCTCCATTTCTTTGCCATAGTTTAAAGCCCGGAACGCAGATGCATATGACACAGCTATGGCAGTCAGAATAAGTGCGATGGGTGCTGGTTCAAGCAAATACACTAACTTCCATAAAGACTCCATTCTTAACAAAGTTGTACACTTTACCTAGTGCTGCCTATAAATACTTTCTTTCGGAAGTATAATACAGTTAAAAATCAAACACTTTTCCTTATTTCATGAACTCCCAGATTTTGCTTTTCGAAAGATGCTTGGTTTCCAACACCTCGTGCACCTACTGTTCCCTCTATTTCTTTCCTTCCACTATATAGAAGTTGCTCCTTCACCTTGACCAAACGTCGCTTGAATTCAAATAAACTGCAAGGACAAAGAACTAAACTGATAAATATTTTCGGGTATAATAATTCACACATATACTTTACCTTGATCAATCAACAACAACAACATACACAGCGTAGCGTAATCCCACAAGGTGGAGTCAGATAGAGTGTACACAGACCTTACCCCTTACCTCAGAGGTAGAGAGGCTGTTTCGAACAGACCCAGGCTCGAGAAAAAAAAAACAACTGAAGTAAAAGAAACAGCAGCTAATTTACATTGATCAATCATCCTTCGATTATTTCTTTTATGAAAATGCTTATTTATATAGCTTCATCAACAAGATGAAATGAACTTTATGACTTTATCTGATAACAAGCCATCGGTACCGACAACTACAATGACATCGTATTCTACACAATCAACTAAAGGCGAATAATACTCAACAACAAACGATCTTGATGATGATAATTATGAAAATGAATGATTTATATCACACAAAAATATGCAAATTGGGGTTTTTAACAGTGAATTTATGAGATCTTCTTAATGTTGGACTTACCTTGGACGTGATGAACTTGCCGGAACTCGTCTTTGTCCCGCGCCTCGACGATCCGGACCGAAGAGGGCTTCTTTATCGAACGCTTCAACAGAAGATTCAGTGTATCAGTGTGAGTTGCTATAGTGAATGAATGAGAACATCGCCCCCATTTTGTGTTGGTTGGTAACAAATAAGGAGCGTTTGGCAATGAAAATCTTTTGCTTTTTTTCCTCGAGTTCAATTTTGAAAAATATTTTTGCCGATAAAATTTTGGAAAAATTTCAATATATTATTTTGTTTAAGGATTTAAAAATAAATTAACAACAAAAAGTTACGTTCACTTTAAAGAACTCACAAGAAAAAAAAAAATTAATTTTTTAGCTAAACACAACTCTAGTTTTTAAATATTATTTTCATATATATATATATATATACACACACATTATTATTTGTTTCTTCTGCTTTTACATTTAGACACATATTAGTTATTAAAATTTAGTATATTAGTTACTAAAATTTAGTCATTTTAATATGTGTTTCAATCATTTATAATTGATCACATACAATAGAAGACCAAGGATTAGGATTACAATACACAACCTCAAAGAATTTTCGCAACATCTTAACCACTAGACTAAACATTTAACTTGTGTCAAGAGGTGTCAACTTTTGTGTGTGTGTACATATATATATATATTAAATCAAAATTTAACCTCTATATACAATGTAATTTTCCGGCGAAGAAGTGTCGTTTGACACCCCTTGGGTAAGGGTGGGTCTGCCCCTGATCACATACATGTATGGAAAAAAAATTGAAAGGATGTTAAATGAGTTTGATACATTTGTTGTTATATTGACAAGTTGATTAATGAAGTTTGTTTGTTATGATACATAGAACTTATGTTTCAAATTTAAGTTTAATTGGAGTAGATTTGGGTGCTGAAATTTTAAAAATAAAATTATTATTTTTGCCAAAAATTTGTAAATTCACATATTTGAAAATTCAATCAATTTTTACATGTAGTTCAATCATATAGCATAACTTAAGTAAAGATTTAAAAAATTAAAAGAGTGTTATATAGATTTGTTAGATTTATTGTGTTTTACGATAAATTGGTGATTGTATTTTGTTCTTTATGATATGTGAAACATATATTTTAAATTAGAGTTTATTTAGAGGATATATTGAATGCTCAATCATGTGTCGAATTGTTGAAATTCAAAAATAAATTGTTATTTTTTTGTTCAAACGGACATATCTGAAATTTCATTTCAATTTTTATATGTATTTTAGTCATGTATGAATAAGATACAATTCCACATGAAAAAAATATTTAGACATACATGACAAGAAGTTTAACCAATTTTTTTATGTATCTTAGTAAAAAATGTTCAATATTTTACCTTTGCAAATCATACTAAATATCAGGCGAAAACTTTTGATGTTTGGCTTTTACAAGGCAACTTTTTGTGTCATCATATGCGAATGTCTAAAGTCATTGATTTCCAACCACGTTGTCTAAATTAAGTTTTTAGTACCTCTTAACTTTTTGTTTGGTTATAAAGTTTAGGATAATTAATTTTAAAATTAATAATTAGTATTGGGATAAGTTATTCCTATTTGTGAAATAGTAATACCAAAATAACTTATCATGGGATAAAATATGTAATAACAAAAGTCTCCCCTCCCCCCTCCACTTCGATAAAAAAAATTATACATCACTTTTACATTCATGTATCTTTACATATTTTTAATATATTATTTATAACAATATTCACTATCTTCACCTCGTTATTTTTATGATGGTATTTTTTTTAATAAAAAATAATATTATATAAATATAATTTTTACTTACGAATATATTATTGAATTTATTTGACTAATTTTTATGTTTATTTATAATTTAATTTCTCCTAAATTTTGATAGGTATAAACAAGTTCACCATCACAAAAATTTGATTGAGATTTTCTCCAAAAAAATAAAATAAAATAAAAAAATTCAATATCAACAAAATTTTGTACAAGAATTCATATTCCAATAAGCGGATTTCTGATTATTTTTTATAAAAAAAACGATTGTAAAAAATTATTAAATACGAACTCCTATTTCTTACCCAAAACAATGATCCACAATTTTTTTTAAAAGAACCGAATCACTATTTTTAATATCAACGACAATCGATCTCACTTGTTACTTTTAATATCAATGAAAAATAAACTCACTCGCTACATTATCATTGACTAGATCAAAAACACAAGAAAATCATTCCAAAAAAAATAAATTAATTTGTACAGTCCAATCTACTATTTGTATTGAAACAAAATTGAATGCACCCTACTATTTTTCATATTTGAATTACAAAATAAAAATAAAAAATGTCCAGCTACACAAAAAAAAATGAAAAAAAAAAAAACGGATGTAAGAAGAAGAAGCAGAAACACCATCTTTCTGATAACAACCAAATAGGAAAACAAATTGATTGAGAGAAAATCAGAAAAATAATATATCCTGTCAGTTATAGAATCCTATATTTATGGAAAGAATAATTTCTCATTAGTTTCGTTAGATTTTATTTTATTTTATTTTTTCTATAGGATTCTAATGCTAAGCATTGGAAAATAGAAAGTCATGTTAGAAATGATAATCTCAACTCTTAAAGATTATATTTATTAAATTTAGGGCAAACTACACAAATCCCACTAGTTTAGGTTCTAATTACTAAAATTCCCGTTAGTTTTAAATATTACTTCATCTACCATATTTCATGCTTAGGATACATGAATATGAATCCGCGAGATACATGTATCTGTCGAATTTTAAAATCGAGATACATATTTTATTTATTTAAATTAATTGGTTGTAACTGATTTCCTTAATTAGAGGAGTAATTGGGGATTTTCATAATATATGGACAATTAATTTGAAATTCAAATTCCTTAATGTAAGGCGGAAATCAAGGAGTGTATCTATGTTTAATAATTTCATTTTATTATTCTTTGAAATAATAAATTCATTAATATTATTAATAAAAGACAAAAACATGTATATCTTGGTCATTAATTTGATTAATTTCATTTTATTACTCTTAAAATAATAAATTCATTAATTTGATGTATCTATTATCAATATATGATGTAAACAACAAACTAAACACTTAGATACATTAGTATCATACAATGACATTCATATGTATCATAGAAGTATCTAATATTAATTTCTTGTATTTGTTATATGTGTCTAGTATTAATTTCATATATCTATTTATATGATCTAATACTAATTTCATGTATCTATTTATATGATCTAATACTAATTTCATGTATCTATTTATATGATCTAATTTTAATTTCATGTATCTTTTATATGTATCTAGTATTAATTTGATGTATCAAGTATCAATTTCATACATTATATTCAAAAATATGTATCTCGGATACATAGTGAGCATATACATATAATTATGTGTATCTAAATATGGAATGTAACTGAAACACATAAATTTAGGAACAAATCACGATCGTAGAGTATCTGTTTATCATTAATCCAAAAAAAAAGTTAAAAAAATTCAAAATTCTTCCTTTTTTAGGATCTGCAATTATTTCGTATTTGTTCTGTTAATTAAACTTGGAGAACATTATGAACTTTAACTCATATATTAAATCAAGATACATGAGAATAATAAAACAATAGAAACAAAATCAAAGATACACTATGGAGACTCTGATTAACTAAAAAAAAACTTACATTACCTCTATTGCTTATGTAGACTAAGCTATAAGCACATGCAATAACGAATTGAATTAGGTTAGTGAAGAAGAAGGTAATGGTGGATGAAGAAGGGGGTAATTAGTGAGAAATTGTGTGGATGAAGAAAGGGGTAATGTGTTTGGATACAAAGAAGACGTGGGTTGGGGGATGAAAACGGCTGAAATTGGTTTTGGATACAGAGCAAACGTGGGATTGGGGAAGGAAACGGCTGAATTGGATGAGAGAGAAAAGTGTTTGAATTGTAAAAGTTTCATTAATTAAGGAGTTATAATACAAAGATAATTATTAATAACCATAATAAATGGGATTGTGTATCTCATGTAACTTTTTAAAATATATGGTATATTTAATAAAAAATGGTATTATAAGTAATATTTTTAAACTAGTGGTAAAATATGTATTTATGGTATAGAAGTATGTCTAAATAGGTAGTTTAGCCTTAAATTTACTCGTACATTACTTTTACATTCACATATTTTTAATATCATTTATAATGTCATTCACTCTTCGCCTTGTTAATTTTACAATAATATATTTTTTCATTAAAATATAACACCATATAAATATAATTTTTATTTATGAATATATAATATGTTGAATTTATTTGGCTAATTCTTATGTTTGTTTATAATTTGATTCCTCTTAAAATGTTGACTCCATTGATTGAATTACATATTTTTAATTAAATAGTCTTTTAGTCACTTAAAAACTTGTATTTTATGTATTAATTAAAATGAAAATAACTTTAACATTTTATAATATAAGAGTGGTATGTGCTTAAATAGAGTGACATAAATAATAAAATATTTTTAATTTAACAATCCTAAGATGAAAGTTTTATTTTTTAACTAAATAAGATGAAATTTTTACTTTTAAAAATACATGACACAATATGAGAATGCACACATAAAAATGTCTAAGCTAAATAAGGTGAAAATTTTATTTTTAAATTTTTTAACAATGAATAATTAAAGCTTGCAAAGAATATATATATATATATATATATATATATATATATATAAGGTGAATGATATTTTTGTAATCAAACAACTTATTTTTAAAAATTATGCAATGTACATTATATTGAATATGACAAATCAAATAATCATTAAAAAATGATCATACATCTTGAAATTTTAAAACACATTTCACGATAGTTAACATTTCATGAGCTACCGTAGCATACTTTTTCTGAGCATCAGTCCATTTACCGGAATGGAACCTTATCAGATATTCATTTTTATGATTGGGACATAACCAATGTTTGACGCATCAGTCTCTATAATCTTAACCCATGAAGGATTAGCAAGAGTCAGACAAGGAAGAGCTTTAACACGCTGCTTAACTGTTTTGAAGAAGGCAGTTAGCTCATTAGTCCAAGGTTTTTTATAATCCTTTTTTAGCCTATCATATAATGGGGCTAAGTCACGAGACAAATTTTTATAAAAAGGAGAGATATAATTTAAACTACCCAGAAATCTCTGTAATTGAGTTTTATCAGTAATTATATCGGGGAATTTTGATGCAAATTCAATAGACCTTTGAATAGGAGTAATCTTCCCCTGACAAATATGATGTCCTAAAAATCGGACTTCAGTTTGAAACAAACTCATTTTTGGTTTAGAAATTACTAGACCATTTTGTATAACAATTTTCTTAAAAATATCAAGATGCTTGATGTAAGTTTCAAAGTTTTTAGAAAATACTAAAATATCATCAATGTAAACTATTATGAAATCCATATATGGATTAAAAATATCATTCATAATTTTCTAAAATTCAGACGGAGCATTTTTTAATCCAAATGGCATTACATTCCATTCATACTGTCCAAACGGGACATTAAAAGCAGTTCTATAAGAATGCTCTTTGAAAATCTGAATTTGCCAATAACTTGATCTCAAATCAAATTTTGAAAATATATTGGCATTATATAATCTTGAAAGCAAATCTCTCTTGTTTGGAATCGGATATCTTATCCATTTTAAAAATTTATTTAAAGGTTTGTAATTAATTACTAACCTGGGAACACCTCTTTCCTTTTCAGCTGCATTATTAACATAAAAAGCAGTACAGGACCAAGGAGATTTGGAAGGTTTTATCAAACACTTTTGTAGTAAAATATCAATTTCCTTTTTACAGAATTCAACCAATTCGGCATTCATTTGACAAGGTCTTGATTTTGTAGGAATATCAGTTTCCAGAAAATCATCCTCATAAGGAAGAGTAACAATATGCTTTTTTCGATTCCAAAAAGCACTAGGGTGATCCGCACAAATATCAATAGCCATCTGTTCAGAAATTAATTTAATTTTTTCTTGAACTTTTGGTGATTTTATCGAGTCAAGAATATTCATGCTAAAAATCTCTAGCTGTAAAGAATCAACATGCTTTTGTTTCATATTTATTAAAGCATTTACATCTCTTGTTACTGGTTCAGTGATAAAAGAATAATTTATCTTTTTATCATCATAACTTGCCTCAAATCCTTTTGAATCAATTTTTGTAAAAGGATAAATTGCATTAATATAATTGGAGGGTATAACTGATTTTTCACTAAGAAAAAGAAGTGAGGAATGCAAACTTTATTTTGACATATGCGAACATTAGACAATTTATACTTTATATCTAAAGCATGACCTGATGCTGATTTTACCAGGTGCGTAGTTTTTTGAAATTATTTAGAAGGTACAAGACCTTCTTGGATGCAACTAACATCTGCTCCACTATCAATCATTGCAATATTAGTAATGCAGAAAGAATTATCAATTAAGATAGTGCATTTAATAAACCATTTATGAGCAGTAATAACTTGCATCATTCCTAAAAAGGAATCTTGTGTAGGATCAGGATTATTAATCATTGTTTCATCATCAGTATTAGAGTTTTCAAAAAGAATACCTTTTCCTTTATCCAAATAAGACTTTTTTGAAAAATCATTTTTCTCTAGCTGAGAAATTCGATGATCATTAATCATTTGATTTTGTCTAGAGATTTTATCTCTCTTTTCAAATTTTCGACTTCAATTTTCAAATCATCAAAAGAAGTATCTCTAGACGGAACATTTTTATGAATAAGTTTGTTGTTAACTTCTTTCAAAGAATAATGTGCTTGATATTCAAATTCAGTTTTTTGATTTTCAAATCGTTTTGAAGAACTAGAACCTGAGATATTAGTCATTTTAAGAATTTTTTCATGAAATTTATCATCAGTAACTTCTTTTAAAAGTTCAAACACATTATCAGAGGAAATGGTCTGAACATTTAAATCATCAAATTGAGATTGTAATTTGTAAAACTCATCATTTTCACAAACACAATTATCACCTTTGCAAGTAGTACAAGAAGCACTATTATCAACCTGTAAATTATCATCAGATAAATCAAGTAAATCTATTTCTACTTCGGAATCAGAGGAAGAATCATAATCTGACTCAGAACCGGATGTGTATAACAAATCATAAATTTGATCATGGAGTTCTTTGTCCAGTTCTAAAGCTTTCAGCTTTTGAAGTTTACAATTTGGAGCTATATGTCCAAACTTTCCACATCTATAACATTTTAATTCCGCTAGATCCCTTTTTGATCTATTCTTGGCAAATCTTTTCGATTTTCGGTAGCTTTTCCTAGCTTCCCGTTCTTCTTTGGATCTTTTTCTAGATCTCTTTTTCTTGTAAGGACTATCTGAGTTTGGGTATCTATGATACTTGTCCTTTCTTCTCTTGGTATGACCAGAAGTTTCAGGTAAACCAAACTGAGTACAAAAGTCTCCTAGCTGGTTTTTCTCTTTCAGCTTATCCATCTTAAGCTGTCTGGACAACCTTAGTTCGTTACACAAGTTTAATCCTTCTTGTGTACAAACTCCTATCAACTTTCCATAAGTATAAGCTTGGTATGGAATTTCACCGAAATTTCCTCTTAGAGTTTTCCTAACTCTTTCTGCGAATAGCGAAGGGAGGCCATCTATGAATTTTGCCTTCCAATGTTCAAGCTTGTTTTCGGGTAGTTCCATGATCCGACTCATGAAGGTGTCTTTATACCACCTAAATTCTCCCAAATGCCTGCAACTAAGACCATTGAGTAAAGTATGAACCGTTTCATACTGATTGGTAAATCTACCATTGAAATGTTCGAAAATTGTAAGAATCAGTGTATAAACAACATCTTCTCTATTTTTAACCAATGTCATTCCAAGGTTATCAATTCCTTCATCGGTTGCAACTGTGTTAATAACTAAAGCTTTCTCAATCGGTGTTTTTAACACTCTTGCAAATTGTTGCATACATCAACATCCGATGTACTAGAATTGTTAGTTGCCTATCAGTCAAACCATCAAAATTCCATTCATAAATCTCGGAACCACTGTAAGACGTATTAGTCTGATTCCAATCCCTTTCTTCGATAAGCACATCTTGAGGGGTCGAACGAGAATAGTAATAGGTTTGCATGCTAGGTTTCTTAGCATACTTGTTATTATTTTTGAAATAACTTTTAAGTTTATTAAACTCAGAAGAAACCTCATTTTTATGATCAAAAGTATTTTCAATTTTATCAGCAAAATCTTCAGAAAGATTTATAGGTTTCAGACTTAAACCTGCAGACTTTAGATTAGAATTTTTTTTATCAAGAAGTTCTTCTAAATCATTTAAAGATTTAAATTTAAAATCTTGAATCTCAGGAGGTCTTTGTATATGAGTAAACCCAACATTAGGATCTAATGCACCTTTAGAGGTGGAAGCAGTATTAGATTCTTTAGCGGTACTCATATTTTTTATCAAAACCATTAGCTCATTAAGCTTTTCATCTAGAGAACTTATATGTTCTCCTAAAACTTTAATATAAAGGCTCAAATAATTATTTTGAGAAATAAGTTTATTTATCTCAGTTATACTGATAATGGCGACATCATTTTCAATAAATCTTTGGAACGCCTCAAAAGTAATACAAGTATTATTTGGTAAAACAAAAGATGATTGTGGTGGATATACATTTACTAATCTTTCCACTTCCATCTTTATAAGATCTTTCTAAAACATTTATATATAAAGGTAGGTAAATAGTTATAAACCAAGGGACAAAATACATAATTTGATTATGTAATGCACACGTTTCATAAAATTCTTCAGAAATATTGTGCATATCATCTTTACTATAAGTTTCAAAAAACCAAGTTTTAAACCGTTTCCATTTTTCAGAAAAGAATTCTTTCTGAATATGTTTTCTTGCCAGAGAACCTAGACTAAAATCAATTTGGTGTGAAAACATTAAATCTCATTGGGGTCGAAATCCATCTCGGAATTAGTAGGAAGATCCTTCATATCTTTATCCACAACATGCATAATATCATCGTTAGCATGAACAATATTAGTCTGTGGATCAATCTTTATTCTCCCAACATGTGGATCAATTATTCTCCCAACATGTGGGTCAATCTCTATTCTTTCAATAACTCAAAAGCAAAGTGATACTCTCAAGGAGTGCTTAAATATATATATATATATATAAAAGTAAGGTGAATGATATTTTTGTAATCAAACAACTTATTTTTAAAAATTATGCAATGTATATTATATTGAATATGACAAACCAAATAATCATTAAAAAATGATCACAACATAGCTAATTCAAAAAAACTTGTTTCATCATCATTTATTCCAGCATAACTAATTATCTTCGAATCAAATGGTACTATTGATATTTTATTTTACTGAACAATAAACAAACAAACAAAGTGTCTCTCACTAACATAATTACTTCTCTAATACCAATTGTTGCTTCAGAAATTGCTTCACTAATAAGCTTATACTTTGATCGTTATAAATTAAGACTTTAAAAACCAAGTTAAAACACATTTTAATAAATGTTTAGATCTTTTTAATTGCATGCTTCAAATTATTACATTTGTTGCTAAAAACTATAAGTTATTCCTTGAAAAATATCAAAAGATTATCTCCAAAAATAGAGCAACAGAATTTGAATAAAATCACAGATAAATAAATTTAATTACGCACGATATTTTTTTATACAATTACGTACATACATACTTTATTGTTAAAAAAATTTCAATAACTCAATTTGTTGACTCAATAAACTTTTACTTTATGAGTGTGATAGGATGAACCCTTAACCCTAACCCCATTATTTAAAAAATACTTTATTATTAACTGATGGAGTAGTAATTAATTTGATGTACTAATAAGCTAATCAATGAAGTAAGCAATAAATAGAAATCACTTAATTATTTTTTAATGAAAAAACAGAATTTAAACCCTTAATTTTCTTCTTTTTTGCATTGTGGTCAAAGGAGAGATCTATCTCTAAACTCCATGTGTTAGAGGAGAGACGAGAGAAGGGTCTGCCGCCGAACCTCTCTTTGATTCCTCAAACATCATCAGCCGCACTGTTTTCTGATCACAATTCAAAGGTGCAATGCTCTTTACTTTAATATTATTCTTTCACTAAAATCTGTGTAAACTAGGTGTTATTGAAGCACAAGTAGTAGGGTGTTTGCTATTTGTCATGCCCTGATCCATCATTATTTTGGTTTCATCGAAATCTATGCTGACTGTTTTGGGTTTGCATTTGGCTTCTCTGTTGACTGACTCTCTTAAAGATCTGAATTTATAATTTGCCTTCCTTTTGTTGACATGTTATTGTACTGAATCTAGTTATTGCATTTGCTGTGTGTATGTCATAAAAATAAACACGGTTCTTAGTCAAGACTAGTTTTGAGTAATTGAGTTACTATAGTTTTATTAAATTCTACGGAATACCTGTCATCTCCTACCAACTACAAACACGTATGTGTGACTTTGTCTATCAAGGCTAGGACAATATTTTTGTTTCTGTTGGAATTTGAACCTGACAGCTCATGGTTTTCATTCCACTTCATGGACCACTAGGCTACACCCCTTGGGTGCTGCTTACTCTAGGTGATATTACAGTCACCAATTATTGCTCTCAATTTTTCGTAAGTAATAGAAATAGTGAAGAACTCTACTACCAGTTCTTGAAAAAATTGACAAAAGTTTTATGAGCACAACCAATTTAAGCAACTCTCAGACAAAGTGAAACTCCAAGCAGGAAGAAAATGTTGTAAAAAAGAATCTTTCCATGAATGAATTAGAAGATAGTTCCTTTTTCTAATGTTGAAAGATAGTTGTTTTTTTTTGATGAAAGATAGTTTCTTTTTTGGGCAACTAACAGAAAGTTCCAAACCCATTTCTAGAAATAGGAGGAAATTAAGAAATTCCGAAGAATTTTATTAAGACATGAACAATGCAATAGACCTTCTGAAACACAGTAATCCTATTATAGAACTCAAGAAACTTCCTGGTGTCATTATTCAAAATTTAAGAGTCTAGTGTGTGACCAGAAGTAGCTCGTTGTGCTAATTTTATTTAGTATTTCTTGTGATGTCAACTTACTTCTGTGATGTTTTCTCTTGTTCTGCATTGTTCTTTTTTTAATGGCAGAAAAAAGTTGATTTTATTCGGTTAGTTGAGACTAAATTCTGTAATGTTTGATTAGGTTGATCTTGGTGCATGAGCAAGCATTAGTTCGAGGGTCGATATGGAAGGTGTGAACAGTAAAAAAGTGGGACATCTATTTGAAAATATGAGCTGCTTTGTTCGCCAATGTATATTTTCTGTACTTAGTGTGGGTCCTGTTCCTAGTCACATTGCTTTCATTATGGACGGAAACCGTAGATATACTAAGAAACAGAACTTGCTTGATGGGGATGGACATAGAGCTGGATTTTCAGCTCTTATCAATATGCTAAAATATTGTTACGAGCTTGGTGTAAAATACATAACAGTTTATGCCTTCAGCATTGATAACTTCAAGCGAAGGCCTGAAGAAGTTGTATCGCTAATGAAACTGATGCAGGAAAAGATTGATGAATTAACAAAAGAGGAGAGCATTGTAAACCGCCTTGGGATTAGGATTTACTTTCAAGGAAACCTTAAACTTCTGAATGACCATGTCAGGTCAGCAGCTGAGAGGGCTATGGTAAAGACATCAGGTAATTCAAAAGCTGTATTGTCTATTTGTGTTGCCTACACATCAACAGATGAGATTGTTCATGCTGTTCAAGAATCTTGTGAAGAAAAATGGGATGAGATTAGAAAACGAGATGCAAATAATGATGGAGGCAATTTAATTGGACTCGAAGAAAATGTGAAGGACAAGGATGAGCACCGTATTGGTGTGACAAATGTTGACAGACATATGTACATGTCAGTTTGTCCTGATCCAGACATTATTATACGGACTTCTGGAGCAACTCGGTTAAGCAATTTTCTTTTGTGGCAAAGTTCACATTGTCTTCTTTATTCTCCCACTGCACTTTGGCCTGAGATTGGTTTAAGGCATTTGATTTGGGTAATTTTAGACTTTCAGAGAAACTACTTGTATTTGAAGGAGAAAAAGAAGCAGTCATGAAGTATACGTAAAAGTTCTTAATCAACTTTAATCCTGCTGTGCTTTTGTCTTGCTGCTCCATTTGTTTAGCGCAGTTCTCGTCTACTGAATATGTAAGCATGGATTAGGACTGTTTTTAGTGTTCTTTTCCTGTAGATATAGTCAGTAAATTGTCAATTGGTGGTAGCAAAATCAAATAAGTAGTGGAAGTCTGATTGAGCTATATTGGATGCCCCTTGATAGCAAGCAGTGAATGTATTGTACACTAAGATCTGGCCTTGGAAATTGTTGTATCAGTGAGAAGTTAATTATCATGAATCAAATGTTTACCCTCTTGCAGTTTTGGATTCTTATGGACCATTTACTTGTGATATTGAAACAACCTTATAACCATTTCCAAAATTTGTAGTCTTAACAAATCCTATTGAGTTCCTAAGCTACTCTTGGCTGAGGCTGATTCAACGTCAACCAAACAGCTTTTTACTACTTCAATATCTCAATGAAAGAAGAGAATTTCACTGTTCCCAGCTCAGACCAATTAAAGCCTCATCCAAATTACTTTTCTTTGCTTCCTCTGTATATGCAGCTTCCTAGTTTATCTTATAGCAGAAGAGAACAGGGGTTAGGCGTTCAGCATTGTATCATTTAACAAAGCATTGAACATCAGCTGAGATGAACTTTTGAAACCATATGTAGACTTCATCTCCTCTAACTACTCCGATGCTCTGTTTTGTAAGTCTCATTCTATCAACTTTATACATAACTCATTACCCTAAGTACTTGTGAGTCTCAGCCCCTATCAACTTCCCGCGTCTAACTCTAACCTCAAACTTTGACATCCTCTGGAAGTGTTTCTGAATGACATTGTGAATTTGTGATCCTCTAGGTAGTACCACTGAGAACGATTGAAGGTGAACGGGACAAGAAAACCAATTGTGATTCTTGATTCTATCTCAACCAAGTTGTTCAGATAACACTACAAGGTTTTTGTTCAGTTGCATCACTATTTTAAACTAATTCATGGGATACCTTAGTTATCACTGTTTTGTCAATGTAATTGTTTCTTTCATTTGTCATATTAAATAGGCTTAAGTCTGTTGGTTACTAATGGTTGGTGAATTCTACAAAGTACAAATATGTTCACTGATTGCATTTACAGATAGTGTCTTGCCTCAGATGGTTGTCAAGTTGATCTCTTAGTTAGCTAAAATCACATATCAAATGAGAAAAGATTGTACATTTTGATCATGCCATTTTCAGAGTCAATAATCATTTGGCTTCAAAGCAGAAAGGCAACAAGATAGCTTGCTCGGTCGTATGTATGTTATATTTTCATGGGCATATCTGTGTGTGTTTCTAACTCCCTACAGTTTTGAGACAACATTTTTGCATCCTGTCTAGTTGACGTGCAATTGCCAGCTTTGCTTTGTAAGAGATCACTTTTACATAATGTGGTATATCTGCTTCTGGATTGCTATTTTGCATGGTCTGTGTTACTCATGAAAGCTGTAGAGCCTTGTTTCTGTTACCAGTTTCTTATTGTGAAAAAAACTAGAGTTAAGTAATAGAACTTTTTCATGTTTTCTCATTGATGCTTGAAATAAGAAGCTAAATCTAAAGCCTATTTTGGATTGACTTTTTAGCATTTAGCTTATAGGCTAGCCATAAGTTAGGATTAGTTAGAAATCCTAACTTATGGCAACTAATCCTAACTTATGGCTTTTGACTTTATTTTTAAAAAAAAATATTTTGGCTAAAATCAAGTGCTTAAAAGCATTTTTTTTGTTTTACTCAAAATACTATAAAAATGCTTTAAAATTATTTTGGCTTACAAGCACTTAAAATAAGTCAATTTAAATCGGCATGGCTGATGCGCCTCTTAAGTAAATGTCAATAAATGCTTTGCATAATTTTCTTTCATTTGATTAATCAGTAGGCCACAACCTTAGGTGGTGCTACTCTATACTTTTCAACACACTAGCAAAGTCCATATAACTATGCTTTTAACGCTGCCAAACATTAAAATAGCTTAATAATGACGGTTTCAGATTCTTTAAAAAAAAAAAAAAAAAGGCTAAAAGACCCTTAAAATGTCACATTTTTGCAAGTTTCATGTTTAAACTGTCTTATTTTCCTTATCTTTAAGCTATAACATTCAAGTGTTAAAATCTCTTTAGCGGTTAGAGTTTTCAGTAAGAAAATTTAAAATATAAAGAAAGAAACACACCAACAAGTTGAGAGGATTCAACATCTATTTCTATTATATATACATAAAAGAAAGAATATTGACCTTATATATAAAATGTAATTTTTTGACCTTTTTGGAACCCAGCACCCCTCAGCTTTGCGAATTTGATAAGTATACCAAGTGTTTCTTCATTAATGAAATAAATCTATTGCTTGGCCCTTTCCAAATCATACAGAGAGATAATATCTTAGATGGTCACTCAACTTTGCATATTTCACTTAGAAAGTCACTCAACTTTGAGTTGTTCAATTAGAAAATCACTCAACTTTATTTTATAACTCAAAAGTCACTCAACTATTGATATTTTACTTAGAAAGTCACTTAACTAATGATATTTTACTTAGAAAGTCATCCAATTAAATTAAATAATTTATTCATTAAATTTTGTTGAAATACAATTTCATTTTAAATTAATTTAAAAAAAAAAAGATGCTTATTTTAATTATTTTATTAAATTTAGTTGAAATATAATTTTTTTTAAAAGTATTAAAAGATTGCTATTGTGCATCTTTTTGATTACTCCTTATAATTTAATAAAAGATTTCTATTTTAAATGCACATTTGTAATTGACAAATTAAAATTAAAACGTACATTAGAATTGCTATTAATTTAATAAAAAATAATAAAAGATTGCTCTTTTAAACTTACAATAGCAATTGAGAGAAAAAAATGTTTTTTGTTCTAGCAATTGTGGAATTAAATATGCTAAAAAATGTTATTGTATGCTTAAAACAAATGTAATTAAATAATTGAAGAAGGTAAGATAATTAAAATAAATATCTTATTATTTCTTTAAAAAAATTAAATTTCAACAAAGTTTAATGAATAAATCATTTAAATTTGTTGGGTGACTTTTTAAATGAAATATCAATAGTTGAGTGACTTTCTAAGTGAAATACCAATAGTTGAGTGACTTTTGAGTTATAAAATAAAGTTGAGTGACTTTCTAAGTGAACAACTCAAAGTTAAGTGACTTTCTAAGTGAAGTATGCAAAGTTGAGTGACAATCTGAGATATTATCTCGAATTCTCTCTAATGTACTTATAATAAGTTTAAACCTCGACTTCCCATATGTTAGCAATATAACATAATAAATCCCTAAACTCTAAAGTAAGAAGTTAAAAGACCTGTTTGAGGCAACCACAAAAGTTTGTGGTGTACTAACTAGATTTTGCAATATACATCTTTTTTTGGTTAGTTCAAAATTTGTTTTGTTAGCTTTGACATAATATTATTTCGATTCCCAGTAACCCCATTTGGGCGAATAGCACAAAAAGATGGTTAAATGCTACTAAAATAGATATATGAAAAAGACTGTTGTAGCCTTATGTCATGTTAAGGGTTCAAAATACTAAGGTAGTATGATAAAAAATCTTTATTTTTTTAAGTTATACAAAACTTTTTTTTTTTTTTGGTTCTTGTAAGTAGAACTACTTGTTAGGAGTATAATGATAAAAGCGCTCCAAAAGTGGAAATATATGTCTTGACTATGAATTGAATGTAAGAAAGCAATACTAGAATTCAGTTATTAGAACGTACGATTAATAATTAAGGAGCTTGATAATACAAAGGTTCATTTTTTACAATTTTTTTTTGAAAAAAAGTCTTTTTAGAACTGTTCAATTTAAACAATTTATTTTATGTTTATTTGTAGGATACACTTTGTAAATCAAAATCATGCACGACAGTCGAGTCCTCCTCCATGTGTTGTATTCATACGATATTAGCAGTTCTTTACTACAGCAAGATATTGTTCATTACACACAAATGGTAAAATAAGCTAGTATAATCAACACATTATGTTTTTTAAGTATTGTTAATTTTGACTTATTTCATTAAACAAGTTAACTATTTTCTTTATCAAAACCAAGGTACTTTTGCTCATGTCAAATTCAACAAAGTAAAACGATGGAAACCATAGTAGACGATGAACAAGAAATCTCAATTAAATAAAAGATATTTATACCATCATAAAATTTAGCACCCAGAGGAGTTTATCATGTTTAAACCCTTTTTATGCTTAATTACGCGCCAAATGATTGATATAATGTGTTAATGATAGAACATGATATAAATAAGTTTGGTATGACGATATATAAATTGGGATTGATTTGACGATAGGTTTGGCATTTTTATGGCATCAAAGAGGGGAGCAGTAGATAGAAAAAGAAAAAAAAGAAGCTAAGTTAACATAATGATGGCTACTGGTTCAAGAATGTAAAGCGTCCCTGTTTTTACATGGTTAGATGGGGTAGAGAAAACTCGAGATTCTCAATTGCTCTTTTCAAGGGGGAAAAGCAAAAGCAAATAACAAACAACTACACTACTTGTCTGTTCTGTCCACTGCATACCATTCAACCTGTGAAAACATCAAAAACTAGTTCAGACCACATATCGGTAAGTAACATAACGACCTGCAGTCTCACTTGGTCTAATAATTTTCACGACTTGGCCACGTTTTAGCCCGTAGTATCTAGCAATTGGGTCGGTGATCTGAATCCGAGGAAGCTGTTTTAGCAAAAGAAAATATTAGGTATTCAATCAGGTAGTATAGTAATCAATCTTGCCTATCTAAATAGCATAAATCAAAACAATGGCAAGGGAACTAAGATGAAAGGTAGGAACGAAACAATCAGCCAAAAGGAAGAAGCAGAAGATAACAATGCCATGACTGTGATGATCAACAATGCATGCAGGTAGTTTTTCCATCAAAGCTATTAACATTAGGTTTATCAAAGCCCCCTACAACTGATCCAATTGGAAAATGAAAAGTTCCGTCGATATATCTGTGCAAGCCTCTCAGTTAGACACTAGTTCCTTATAAAATTCCCCTCAGCCAAACCCCAATTCATATTAGAAGCCCAGCTGTAGAGATGTATTTACATAGGCAAATAGCTATTTGATACAAGGTTTCAATTATCTTTCACATAAAATAAAACGACGCAAAGAAAAAAATGCTTAAATTTTTCTATACTACTAAGGGAACAATACAGTTTTGGCTTTAACACTATCATGAAGCATGCTGTTTTATCTTCTTCTTTTTTCTATCTCCAATTATATCTCTTCCAACAAACTCATTCCCAATGGATTGAAAGGGAATACAAAGCCATTGAATTAATTATTAAATTGGTTATTTCTTGTTTATTCCATTCTTTTACTCTTGACCACCACTGGTCTTTAGTGTATTATATGAGGTGAAAACTTTAGCAAGTGAAATAATATTACAAAGACGAACCTGAGTTTCTTTCACAGTATATCTTTCCAACAAGGTCTTCTTTTCTTCAGGAGTAAGTGTCTGGTGCTCAGGAATTAGAACATGTTTTTTTATGTTTACCAACATCTCTGCCTCCTGAAACATTAATCATTTATCTTGATGATTAAGAAGATTAAGCATTCTAAGACAATATAACTATCAATCATTTAAAGCAACTAAACGTCTAAATGTGCATATTAGAAGCCAAGCAAGCTCCCTGATTTTCCAAATCAAACAAATAAGAGACGTGTCACCCCTATAGGAATACCAAATAGCCTTTTATATGGGTGAAAATGCTAGCAGAATCATTCTCTATCAAAACCCATACCAGCTTCGAATAACATAAAATTGCAGAATCATTCACAACAGAAAACTTTTTCAAACAAGTAAAGTCACTATGAACGGAACATCGATTTGTCCATATGATGTACAATAGTCTTAAGCCATTCTCTTGTGGATTATGAAGTCAAGTACATGTTAGCTAGGCTGGTTTAATCCATACTGGCATATAAGCTAGTTTATTAACTCATATACTTGAAAAAGGGCTTGGATTCTATTATCATTTTAGCTTTGAGTTAGAATTCGCTAAATGAGGCACTCTCATCCCTGAACTACCTCTCCTTTTCATTGCTTTCTGGCCGTGGTGCGGACTTGCCAACCCCATATGGCTGCTAGGCATTTTGGATATGCCTGCACATAGTAGGAAGTAGATTCCTACACTTGACAATTGTCTTAGCACTTTATTCTAATTTTAGAGAGAATTTGAACATCTATCCTTTTGTGAAGCTTGAAAATGTCATCAATGGAAAGACCTGTAAACTTATCTTTTAAAAAACTATCCGAGAAATCCCCTGTTTTCAGCTTTGAAGCTCGGTGGTATAGACACTAATATCCCCCTCCACACTTTTGAAAATTACACTTATTTGATCCATTGGTCCTAAGCAATATCTCGCAAGTGATTAGACAAATTCTATTAGGAACTAGTCACAAAAGACTCTTGTTTAACATAGATCTCGATCTATTGAAACTCTGGATATCAATGTTTGGAAGAAGTGTATCTTAGATATAAAATTTTCCAAGTTAGGACACACATTGAAGACTTTCTTTTGAGAGTGCATCAACAATATGCAATTCAGAATTATATAACATAATCTGATTCCAACATTTTAATCATATTAACCATTCACAGTCTCAACTCTCAATGATATCTTTTTTGATAACAAGCTGCCACCGCTTTTAGCATATCACACCACAGATTTCTATCCAATAGCATTAGCCATGCAACACAACAGCAAATTGAAAGTAAAATGAATTTCAAACACTTTTCCAATGAAACAACTAACTGAAGTGCCTCCACCTAAAGAATAAGAACGACACTAATTATGAGAAATCCCAGAGGACATGCTTCTCGCTCCAAACACATATCTAGGGTAACGTGAAGTGGCATCATCATTATGCCATTTTGATACAAAGATAGTCCACTTATCAAATGCAAATGGTATTGTAACAACATAGTGTCTCTGATTTTGGTGGTCCTACTACTTAAGTAGTATCAGGTGCTAAAATGAATGGTAGTCAGATCAAAATCAAAGAAACCAAATAACAAAGGTACCAAACAAATAAAATGATCACAAAACTAGGAGTAAACTAAGCTCCTCAGCTATTTCATAACAATTTCATTCCTTCATTCAAGTAGTAAGAACAAACTAAATAGTAGAAATAGTACAGTAGTCACCTGGAAAACCTCCAAGTGGAACTTTGTAGATATTTCACTTATGCAGGTACGAGCAAAGGGAGTCAAATTTTGTTGTACAATCAGGATTGCTTGGAACACATCTTCTTTTTTCATGCGCTCTGTATAAGTTTTCATGGTCTTAACACCAACCTTTGGCTCCTCTGGAAAGAACACATATATCTGGAATCAAACGGAAATGGCTGAGACATGGGTAGCAAATAATTATGAGATCCTCAGGTATACAATGAAGAGACATACTGTACTAACATACTAATAGAAAGGGGGTAACTTACACCTCAAAACCTGAAAAAATCAAATTTGTTGCTGGAGAACTAAAACAAACACCGAATATTTAAACCGACAGTAACCATAGTTACAATTATGCAAGAAAAGGAAATTGAAAGAGCATACCTGATCAGAACTGTTGTTACGTTTGGCTTTCTGAATTACAAGGTCTTCTCTCTTCATGTTCTCACCATACTTCTGAAGGAACTCATATTTTGACATATTTATTTCAAAATCTCCAACAAGGTAGCCCCTATCAGACAGCATTTCCATCAGTGTCTTACGAACTCTGAAAAGTCTTGAGAGTTTCTCCTCTGATAAAGTCATCTTTGTGCTACTAAATTCAAAACCAAAAAAAAAAAAACAATTATTATGGTAAAGAATTTGGTAGAAGTCCTAGTTACAGCTAATACTCTGAACAGTGAACACCGAATACATCAGACAAGGGTTGCAGTATGTCATCTTTGTAACAAGAAACTTTGCCCAACTTCCTTATCTAAAGGTCAGACTCCTCCAGCACGGTGGTTCACATTTTTTTATATATCAGTACATCATGCATGGACAAGACAGACAGAAAAACTATATTGAAGACACACAAAAAACTTCTCTAATAAACTGTTTTTTATTTTTAATAGCTTCTGTTGCAAATAAAATCACTAATGCAAAAAAGACAAGTTCAACGGCAATGGTGTATAACTTGTTAAATTATATAGCATATGTGATACCCACAAATTTCCTTCTTGAAACTCTCAATTTAAACCCAATATTGAGAGAGGCTGATTTTTCATCATAGAAAATTGAAAGACATGTTCATTTTGTGGTCACTAGATCAAATCATAAAAAAGAAAAATCCCATAGGGAAGGGATACAAATTTCTTACAATCCCATAGGAAAGGGATGTAAGTTTCCTATCTTTTATTTTCTGATCAGTAACAATCGTATCATTCTATCAATTCGCACATGAAAAACAGCTAAAGATCAGTCAGAATATGTCTTAATATGGAAACGTAGGTCCAAACGTAAGGATGTGAAACTAGCACTTAAAAGGATCATGTGTGAGGGGAAGGTCCAAGAAATTGCATCTCAACTTCAATCAACATACTAATTTCGGATGCATAGTACACAATATGGCCAGGGGGAATGTAGTTTAGCAAGTAATGGTACTTAATGCATAATCTGGGCACGAATTCATGATAAAGTTCAAAGAAGCACACGAAATATGAGAAGCAAATACTAACTGAAATAATCCAGACAATTTCACATTTTTCATCTCCATATCAACCTCCTCCTAATTATCCATCATTATCTTCTCCATCATAATAAACCTTGCCATAATTTCATTATCAATTGAATCACATCAATGTATTTAATTGCATGACACAGCAGGGGATACAACTCTATCAATAAAGAAGATGTACTACAACCGCATACACATACCCTCGCTACAAAGCAAGCAAGAAAGCAGTCCTTGCCCATATCCTTTTTTGAAGAGGAACATGATCATACCCTTTTGTATTTCCTATTCTAATTTCACCTTCTAGTTATTGAGAACCTTCCAGTCTTGTTTTAAGATAAAGAGGATTTTATAAAGCAAACTAAGCATTATTTCGATTCTTTTCTAACTTAAACGCTACTTGAGTATGAAATTCTTTATCTAATAATGGCGGTGTCAGGGCTAGTTTGCGCATACCTCCACTAATTCACCGGAAATTGAGTGTGAATTCTTTTGAACACAAGTTTGAAAAAAAATAACACAAAACGACGCTATACATAGAAACAAAGAGAACGAAGATACACACAGAAATGAGAAATTTTACACAGAAAAAATTCACAGAGAAACTGAGAGAGTTTCAGCAGTAAAATGAGGGGGAAAAAAAGGGAATTCTTTAAAATAAAAAAATAAAAAAATAAAAAGCACCTGTATAGTACTTATGAAATATTGAAGAACCCTAATTTTACAGAGCTGTAATTGTATGTTGAATATGAAAGCTTGGAGGCTAAAAACTTTTTTCTTTCTAATTTGACGTGTTTTAAGGGCAGCAAAAATAACTTTTCAAGATGTATTTCTTCATATATATAACTACTACATATAGGATCCTCTTTATATGTCTTTTAAATATTTTAAGTTGTTAATTATTATAATTTATAGTTTTTTAGATATAATTTTTAAATAATATATATTACTCTCTTTGTATCAATGTATGTGGCATAGATAAAATTTCAAGTATTAATCAAATCTTTTGTTAATTATTGAGATTTACAATATTTTTTACTTAATTTCCAAATTGAATAATACATGTTACTTTTTTTGTCCATTTTATGTGATACCGATAGATTAATTTTAAAAATCAATCGATTTTTTATATGTTTTTTAAAAAATATTTTAAGTTGTCAATTATCATGATTTGTATTAATTTTTACGTAATTTTTTAATATATAAAAAATTTAAAAAATAAGACAAACAAATTAAAACGGAAGAACAATTTAATTTTTTTTACAGAATACCCTAAAGCTGCTCAAGCAGGCTGCAGGCATGTTGACCTACTACTTGCTTGAGCAGCTAAACTCCTTATTAATTTCCAAATTGCATAACACATGTTACTTCTTTGGGAAAAGGGTCTGAAAAATACACCAATTTTGACCGAAATTGCTGTAACAATCCAAAACTTTGAAAAGGACCTATTACCCCCTGTACTATTAAATAGTGTATTTTAAATACATATATACGCTCAGCTGGACAAGTTACTTAGTCAATAACGATTGAGTGTGTCACACGCGCTATTTAATTCATTAAATTCATTAAATTAATTAAATTAGCCTATTACTTTAATAAATTCATTTTAAGTAATATATTTTAAAAGTCAAAAACAAGAAATCAAATTTAGGCAAACCTTTCTCTTTCCCAAACCCTTTTCTCTTAGGCTGATCCGACATCAAAGACCAAATCGTGTTTCTTGATAGTTCTTGATAACGTGATAGCTTCTTGATTGTGTTTCTTGATAGTTCTTGATAGCGTTGCTGAAATCGTGGATGTGTGACTATTCCTGAACTAGTGACTTGAATCAGTAACCTGCATAACTTGAAGGTTAGTCTTTTTTTTGTGTCGTCTAATCTTAAAATTGAATCTTTCATCAAAAATCATCTAGGGTTTGGTTACTATTGACGTTATTGTTGATTTTGAAGTAAATTTTTTTAGGGTTTGTCGATAAATTAGGGGTTTTTCACTAGTCATAATTTTGTCTTATAATTGTGACTTGTTACTGATTGCGATATATGTTTGAGTTGTATATGCGTACTAATTGTTGTAAGAATCGACTACTTTGGATTTATTGTAAGAACTGCCTATTTTCTTCAAATTTGAATATTTATGTACTGCGATTGTGATATAATTTCAGGAATGGGTGCTTTTACTTATATAACAATGAGATATTATCATGGTGGAAAATTGAATACTAAGAGCCGAAAACCATTATATGAGGGTGGAGAAATCACTCAAATATTCAATGTCGATGTGGATAGAATGTCTTACTTTGAACTAACTAATGATATTAAAGGGTTGGGGTATACTACAAGTTGCACATTTTATGTTAGGTCACCTAGGAGTGACTTTCTATTAGATATACAAAGTGATGGGGATATTTTTGAACTTTCACAAAGCTTTGAAGATGGGGATATTGTTGAGGTCTATGTTTGTCACAAAGTTGATCAAGTGGATGGCCCCATTGGTTTTTTGGAATACACTCCTACCAATGAGGAATCTTTTGGTGCTTTTAATAAATAAGGGGACAAGGGGGACCATGAAGGTGAGAGGGCTGTTGATATTAATGAAAATACTGAGTTTGAAGCTGCAACTACTCAAGCATTAGGTACTACATTTACGGAGCCTATTGTTGCTGAACCAACTTAACCAGAGTTTGAAGCTGCAACTACTCAACCAGCAGCTTCTCAAAGTTCTGCAGCTGCTGAGCCTGAGACTGTTGCACCTACTCAAGCATCAATTACTGCAACTCAACCAGCAGTTAATCCAAGTGTTGAATCTTATGTTCTTGAGGATGACATTCCAGTGCTAGATTCAGATCAGTCAACTGAAAATAGTTCAGATTCAGACCATCAAGATTTATTCAATGAAGGTGATGCTGAATATGAAAGTGATGTCCGTGAAGAAAATATAACTTAAGGGCTGAGAGGAGGTCATACTGAAGTTGGTCCAGATGTGGGTTTTGATGAGACAGAACCTGTTGATAAAGAGTTAAAAGGTAAAGTTGTTGGGGATGAGCATGTATATTGTAGTTCTGATGCTTATAGTGTTGAAACTGATTCAGATGATGAGACAAGGAGGGATAGTAGAAAAGTGAGTTTTGATAAAATAGTTGAAAAGGTTATGTGGCAGTTGGGCATGATTTTTGAGAATGTAAATGATTTTAGGGATGTTGTTACAAAATATTCACTTCAAAAAGGTGTCCAGTTAGAAAAGTTTACTACTGACTCAAAAAAGGTGAGGGTTAGATGTAGAGAAGGGTGTCCTTGGTTGTTATATGCAAGTCTTGATAGAGCTATCAATAACTTTGTGATTAAAACCTACAATCCTAGGCACAGATGTGTGAAGACCACAAGAAATTACATGTGTAATGCTAAGTTCTTGCATAAGCACTACAAAGATAGAATCAGTGAGCAACCAAACATTAGAATTTTCAAATTTCAACAGTTGATAAGAAAAGAGTTGGGAATACATGTTGGGAAGACTACTGCTAGAAGAGTAAGACAAAGAATATTGCAGGAACTAATGGGTGATCATGTGAAAGAGTTTGGTAGAATTTTTGACTATAGGGATGAATTGTTGAGGACCAATCGAGGTAGCACTTGTGTAGTAAAAGTTGATGATTCTATAGGTAATGGTAAGCTGATTTTTCAGAGCTTCTATATATGTTTTGATGCTTGCAGAAAAACTTTTCTTGGTGGATGTAGGAAATGTATTGGTTTAGATGGATGTTTCTTGAAGGGTGTAACCAAAGGACAATTGTTGGTTGCTGTGGCTAAAGATGCCAATAATCAAATGTTGCCTATTACATGGAGTGTAGTAGAGTATGAAAATAAGAACACATGGACATGGTTTTTGAAATTGTTGATAGAGGACTTGGGATTAGGTGATGGCAGAGATTACACACTCATTTCAGACATGCAAAATGTATGTTTTTTTTGTTAATTTACTTATGTTTAATACATTATTATTTTTGTTACTGCAACAATAATGTCTTTTTGTTCATTGCAGGGACTTATATCAACAGTCATGGAACTTTTACCAGAGGTGGAACATAGGATGTGTGCAAGACACATTCTTGCTAACTGGGCAAAAGATTGGAGAGGTTTAGAAAGAAGGAATCAATTTTGGAAATGTGCAAGAAGCACCTTTGAGGCAGAATTGAAGGCAAATTTGGCTCAAATGGCATTGCTAGGTAACAAAGATATTGTTCCAGATTTACTTCACTTCGACGTAAAAAGTTGGTGCAAAATGTACTTTAGGACTGATGTTAAGTGTGATAGCATAGATAATAATATGGCTGAATGCTTCAATTCTTGGATCTTAGCTCCAAGGCTACCATTATCACTATGCTTGAAGAGATAAGGGTAAAGATAATGACTAGACTAGGACAATTTCATAAATTTCCTGAAACATGGTTAACGAATATTTCGCCAATGGCATTGAGAGTGCTAGAAAAGAACACAGAAAAGTCAATGAAATGTCATATTGAGTTCAATGGAGAGAGAGGCTTTGAAATTTCAGATGGATCTTATGTACATACTGTTGATATGAGGAGTAGGACATGTAGTTATAGAACATGTATGCTCAAGGGAATACCATGTCCACATGCCATTGCTGGCATTCTTACATAACTTGTAGCATCTGTCATGGAAAAAATCACAACAAAAGGAGTTGTCCTTTAAAGGTATGTAATTTATATGTTATTCCTTATTTATGGTTTATATTTGAGTTATGTGACTTGTCATCTATTTGATGTTGTAGGATTCTGTTGCTGCTGGACCAAGTAATGAAGCAGGTACTTCTAGAGCACTTCCTAAACCTAGAGGAAGGCCAAGAAAGACACCACTTACTACTACTACTGAAGCACCTGCTATTGCTGGAGAAGCTCCTAGACCTAGTGGAAGGAAGGCCAAGAAAAACAACTGTTAATCCTGATGCACATCCTAAAGCTAGGGGAACGCCAAGAAAAACAACAAACAATGATTTTGATGTTGAAGTACCTGCAGGAGGCAGAGGAAGGACTTGTGAACCTATTGAAACATCAATTGTAGGCAGAGGTATGACTCTTAAATCAATTCATTTTCAAATTTTTTTTATAAATTAATTTTTAAACCTGTTGCAGCATCAGAAAGAGACATTGCTACTACAACACATGCAAGAGAAAAATGCATAGGCTCTGGTAGGGCTGATACAACACAAGCAAGAGGAAGAGGCATATACATTGGAATGGCTGATACAACACAAGCAAGAGGAAGATGCATAGACATTGGAATGACTGATACAACACCTGCAAGGGGAAGAGGCATAGGCATTGGAAGGGGTGTAAGAGGAAGAGGTAGGGGAAGGAGTGATTCAACTGTTCAAGCACCAGGAAGGGGCAGGGGTTTGAAAGTACCTCTAAGTGGTATAGGAGTGCCAAAGAGGACATCTTTGTATGAGTTGTTTGAAAATCCAACTAGTTACACTACAAATGCTCCACCAAATCCACCTGTTCATTCTCAATCTAATGCAGAACCTACTAAAAGGTCCAGAACAGTTGAAATGGGAGTTTTTATTGCTGAAAATGGCTTTACAACATGCAATGTAAGTCCTAAAACCTCTGTTAACTTTGTTCCTACATATTATAGCCAGGACTCCCAAGTAATAAGATACTACATACTGGTTCTGGACAGCCTATCAGGTCTGCTGATGTTACTGGGGAGCTTGGTTTCAAACCAAGAACTGGTGTAAGATGGAAGGGGAAAAAAACAATGACATCAAATCAACTTGAAGTGATGAGGGATGAAATGAGAGTGAACAAAAGACAGAAAAAGGCTTCTTCACAATCCAAGGAACAATGAAAGTAGTGTTAAGATGTTGATAGTTTTTTGAGATCAAAGATGATGTAACATTGTTATATTTGTATGTTTTGAAGTTGTGATGGTCCAATTGAACATCTTTGTTAACTTGATACACTGATTTTGTATGAACCAACTAATGTATGTTACATTTGCTATTATTATTGATACACTAATTTTGTATTAACCGTTTGTACTAACAACTTGTGTTAATCAATTGTGCTAACAGTAACAAAAAATTGTGTTTGCACTTTCTATTGTACTTTGTATATGCATTTTACAATAAACATAAACACTTTCAAAGTAGCAACATACATAAGGAACAAGGATATTGCATCCAACACAAAATCAAGTTCATTGAAATACTTTCAAACTTACATCAACCAAAGGAAATACTTTAACTACCTAATCAAACAACAACCTACGATAACCAAAGGAAATGCTTCAACTTCAACTACCTATTATGATCCAAACAACAACATCAACTACCTATTTTGATCCAAACAGCTACCTATTATGATCCAAACAACAACATCAACTACCTATTTTGATCCAAACAGCAACATGCATGATCAAGATGCTTCAACTACCAATTATGATCCAAACAACAACATCAACTACCTATTTTGATCCAAACAGCAACATACATGATCAAGAGACACAACATGAAAATTCTATTGAGGCTACAGTAGTTATTCCCTTTCTTCTTCACCTCAATCAGTTTCTATACCTCTTCATAGTCCGGAAACACTCCTTCCATCTCCTTCACACTGCAGTGTTCTTCCAACTGTGTAAAGACAGATTGAGCTTCCATATCCGCAATTTCTCTATCATTATAGCCATTGATTTCTTCCATCTCCTTCATTTTCTTTACATTTGCAATTAGTAGTTCATTCATGTCCTTCATTTTCTTCACCAACTTATGAATGATGAACTTAGATCGTTCATTAACCATATCATCCCTCCAACGAAAATATTTACACTTTTCTGATCCATAGTATGGGCAAGACCAAAATCTTCTACCCGGATTATTATCAGACCAAGAAGTTTTCAAATGGAGCAACAAATCGTGAAAGCATCGCACTTCCTCATTCAACTTTGGATCATCTTTATCAAAAAAAATGCTACTCAAATCCAATTTTACATCTTCCATGGCTAACCCTAACAAGAAAAATTAGAAATCGGAGAGAAGAAATTAGAAGCCCTAATTAACAATCGAACAAACAAGACAAACAAAACAATAAGAAATTAAAGAGAATAATTCGTTTAAGCTAAAGCTTACCTCTTAAGACCTACAATGGTGATCTTACAAATTTGTGTTTGAGTGAAAGAGAAAGTGGGTAAAATGAAATGGGTATAGATTAATGACCGTATTGATACGTGACAGTTAATGATAGACTCATAAATTTTAATTTCGTGCCCAACGCGCCTGTGCCTCGTGTATTCACGCACTTGTCTAGCTGGGCGTATATATGTATTTAAAATACACTATTTAATAGTGAGGGGGAGGGGGGTAATAGGTCCTTCCCAAAGTTTGGGATTGTTACAGCAATTTCGGCCAAAGTTGGTGTATTTTTCGAACCCTTTTCCCTACTTCTTTTGTTCCGTTTTATGTGACATCGATAGATTAAATTCAAAAATCAATCGATTTTTTATATGTTTTTTAAAAATATTTTAAGTTATCAATTATCATGATTTATATTATTTTTTACATAATTTTTAATATATAAAAAATTAAAAAATAAGATAAACAAATTAAAACAAAAGAACAATCAAACTTTTTTACAAAAATACCCTAAAGCTGCTGCAGGCACAACTAAACTCCCTCTTATTATATAAGAGAATTTAATTTATAAACCAAAACATAAAATACAAATCTTTAGTCTAAAATACAATTTAATATACAATATTTTATATTCAAAATTCTCTTATTTTTTTAATAAAAATAATTTAAAACTTGATATACAGTATGATACATCTAATATATAATGTATTACCAAATTATAAAAGATAATTAAACACCTATATATAATACAAAAAAGGGTCAAAAATACTCTTGAACTATAGGAAAAAGGTTTAAAAATACCCTTCATCCACCTTTTGATTTAAAAATACCCTTCCATACACCTTTTTGGCTTACATATATCCTTAAAACTAACTCTATTTCTCTCTATCTCTCTATCTCTCTTTATTTATTTTAAATATTTATTACGTGTCATTTTTATTAGATGAAATAAAAAATCCACCTCTATTAGATTTCCCCCCATAATTTATTCAAACCAAAATAATATATCTCTTCAAGACTCCCACAAAAATATTTTTAAACATCTAATAATTTTTTTATATTTTAAAAAAAATATTTTGAGATTATGAAGAATGATATTATTTTGACTTGGATAAATTATGAAAAAGAGTCTTTTAAAAAAAACTTTTAGAAAACTAATAATATTTTTATATTTGGTGTAACTTTTTTTTTTTTAGTTTTTTGGGATCATGGAGGTGTATTTTTTTTTTTTTTAGATTTTGTTTGTGTATGATTTGCCCAACTTTCCCATACATAACTTGTTGCTTCTTTCATTTATAGTTCATATATAATTAGTAGAAAGCATTACTAGCAGGCAGGAATAGGAGAAGGAGAAATCGATCAGTCGAAGGAAATAAAAATCGTACATACTAATATTTTTTTTAAAGACTTTTTTAGATTTTTTCCATAATTTGTTTATAATTCTAAAACAATTTTTTTTTAAAAAAATCAATACCAAATACAAAAAAAAAATTAGAATTTTGCAGAGGTATATTATTTTGATTTGAATAAATTATGGGAAAAAATTTAGTTGAGGTGAAATTTTTATTTCATCGAATAAGAAAATGACACATAATAAATATTTAAAAAAAAAGAAAAAGAAAAGAAAGAGTTGTTAGTTTAAGGGTATAAAAGTGAGCCAAAAGATGAATGAAAGAGTATTTTTAGACAAAAAAGATGAGTAGTACGGTGTTTTTAGACCAAAAGGTGGATGGATGATATTTTAAAACCTTTTCCTTATAAACTATATTAAATCAGCTAAAATTTCAAATCTAGGCTCCTCAATATATAATTAATCTTTTACAAACTTCAACAATGGTTGAATATTTCTCTACTGAGAGAAGACATTTTCTCCATCTCCCAAGGCAATTCTCTAGAAAAATTCAAATTCGGAAATCTCCATTTTCACAACTCAAACATATTGATCTAACATCTAAACTCTATGATTTAGAGTTGTCGTGAAATTAGGCCAATTCATGTAAGCGTTGGAAAAATTGGCTAAATTATTTAAAGTAATTTTATGGACTGCACTTTCAAATAATTTTCTCTTCGATTTTTTTGTCTTGTTTTCATTTTTAGTCTATTTCAAAAGAGAATGTCCTTTGCCTTCTTTTTTTTTTTTGTCCTTTGCCTTTTTTTTTTTTTTGGCAACTCTTTTAGTTCAACTTTTCATATATTTTGATAAATTCAACATATTTTTTATCTAAGATCACAAAATATCATACCTGCTTGGCCATAGATATTGCAATAACTTTTTGAGAACTTTTTTTTGGCAATTTATTTGGTCATAAATTATATATCAAAATTTATTTGGTCATAGATATTGCAAACGTGAGTCGTATCGCTGAATCTTAAAATTTCATGTTCAAATATCTGGCCAAGAAAATATATTCATCATTGTTCTGTTATTCCCCTGAATAGTTTTCTGTTTTCTCTTTTGGTATTGATGTGGTTGTCGTCAAATAAAAAATTAAAACTTTTGTTCCAAGTAAAATAGTAATTATTGGATGTTGAAGATATCAATTGTAGACATGTTTGGATATTTCATCGACCTATAACAAAAACGAAGAAAGAGTTCACAAACCATATATGAAGCTAAGGTTAAAGTTTTGTGTTTGAGATTCTAATTCTAACAAAAAATATTTGATATTGGAATGAATTCATTTTTTAAATTTAATTAGATTATTTTTCAAATGAGATATTTTATAGCTACTTCGTGGAGCAGCAAATTTTCAAATGAGCAATTTTCATGCAAGGATGGATAAGGTAATTTAACATGGAGGGAGACAAACCCATCTAAGACCCAAAGGCACAAGTCCCCAAATTTCCGGCAGGTGGCAATCCCTCCTTCCACCGCCACTGCCGGAATCCACCATTTTACTAAAACACCCTTACACAAACTTACCAAAACACCCCTGCAATGCAAAATCCAGTATTTAAATCATTTCCACAACTCTCAACGCCTCAATCAGTTTCGCACTCATTGTTTTCTCCTTCTCTTACAATCATTTTGCCCAAAAGGAGAATAACTAGGGCAATGCCTTGTACTTCGCTAGTTCAATCCAGCGACGGCAACGGAGCTGTGCGTAGTTTCAAACTGAAGGAGTCAACTTTCCTTGCTGCTCAAATGCCGAAGAAAGAGATTGCCGCTGATCGGTTCATCGAAGCTCACCCTGAGTACGACGGTCGCGGCGTCGTTATTGCCATTTTCGGTTGTTTTCTCAATTTCAATCTCTTTTTACTTGACGATGAATATCTAGTAGAAGATGAATCAACAATTGTTTTGTGAGTTCATATTTGTGTGTATACTGTTGTTGCTTATGAGATTAAGTGTCTCAGATTCTGGAGTTGATCCTGCTGCGGCTGGATTACGAGTTACCTCTGGTGGAAAGCCGAAGGTCATCGATGTTTTAGATTGGTGAGGCTTGAGAATCTGAAGTTTACTTTTATTTCCAGTGGATATGCTACTATAAAATAATTACTAATTTTTCATGCACTGCTGGTAATAATTGTCTTATTTGCAGTACTGGGAGCGGAGATGTTGATACTTCTACAGTGGTGAAGGCTGATGACAATTGTTGTATTACTGGAGCTTCTGGTATGTCTTTGAATTTAGGAATCATTCTGCAATTTGTCTCCTATTCTATAGAATCTTTGACTTGTCTCCTTAAGATATAGTTCCATCACGTTGAAACATTTTTTTTTATAAAAATTATATATTATAGACCAATTCAATCTTAAATCAGCTGATAACTAATGGAATGATTGAAACTTCCCCAGTCAGTCAAAATCTTTCTATCGCCATGTAACTAGAATTTAGGTTCTAATTCCTTCTGATGATGATTGAACCGGAGAGCCCAAAATGACACGTTTTCAATATGGAGATACTGAATAATGACGGTGCAGTGTTGCTGATCTTCAATAATTATAAGAAGTGTTTCCAGAATGAGTTGTATCCTTAATTGCTGTTTACAATGATGATAATGCTGTAGACCTTTGTCATTTCTGAACTTTTAAAAGGAAAGAAAGACCTATATCATTTCTGATTATGTCAAGATTTAGTCAGATTCAGGAATGCCTTCAACTTTTTTGATTGGTAATGTGATCTCGGGACATCTGATTGTATGCAGTTGAAAGGGAAACAAACTATTCTCGCGCATCCTTCTATAAACAGCTTTTTAAAATTGCATTGCTCTGACATTTTCAGAAAATCTATGACAAGGGCCCATAACATTTACATTTCTCCTGCAATCTTGCTTGCTTAGTTTGAAGTACCAGAAGGTACTATGAATCCACATACTCTTGATTCATTTGTATGTGATAAGCCATGTATCTTCCATACTTACTCAAGGAGGAAGAAGCGAAGAAAGATAGGTGAAGATAATGATCTACATCTTCTCAAAGATGTGGAGGTTTCACACCTAGATGATTGAGCAGTTTCTTACCGTTATTAGCAGTTCCTTATGGTTATTGTCAAGAGGATTGCACAGAAGGATAAACCAATATCCACAGCTACAATCCATGAGAATGAAAGTGAAGAAGAAGGAAGGAATTTGGGGAAAATCAATCAATCGATTTCTATTACAAGTGTGTGTGTATTTATACAAGGAGGAAACAAAAATATCTGACTAGTAATTACCTTACAACTGGCAATGAGCTGAATACTGCAGCTGCCACTAACTAATAGAATAACTAACAGACTAACTAAGTGAATGATAACTAACTAATGATAATAATTAACTAATCTAATCTTAATAGTTGCTAGAAGTTATGTGTCTTTATCCTAAATGGTTATGAAATAGTTATAGTTAGCTATTATATAAATAATAGATCCAGTAATGTGTAGGTATATTGTAATATCTTTTATATGCAGAAAAATTATTTTGGAGATACGAGATACTTGCGTCTCTCTTTGTATTTTCTCTCTCTTTTTCCAATATAAAACCTATGTTTATATCAGTATGCAACATAAATGCTTCATATATTAATTATTTTGTAGGGGCTTCTCTTGTCATAAATTCTTCATGGAAGAATCCATCTGGCGAGTGGCGTGTTGGCTGCAAATTGGTGTATGAGCTCTTTACTGATACACTGACCTCTCGAGTAAAGGTGAGTCTGGTTGCCGTTCTCCTTATATTCTGATTCTTTGCTTTATACAAGTGCTCATAATTTATTTTTTTCTTGAATTTTTTTTAAAAGTTCAAACCCCAACTTGTTTGGGACTTGGGGGTAGTAGTGGTTGATTTCATTCTTGAAGGATTTTAAAGTATTCTCTTTCTATAAACTCTTCTTATTTGCAGAAAGAACGAATGAGAAGGTGGGATGAGAAAAATCAAGAAGCAATAGCAGAGGCTGTAAAGCAGCTTGATCAATTTGATAAGGTTCTCCACCATCTCTGTGATTATTTCCTTCAATAACCTCATATTTTTATAAATTGCAAATGTAGAGGTCATTAACTTATTTGCAGTGAGCATCTTCAGATGTATGTCTGACAAGTTAAATAATGAATAAACTTCTAAATTCTTTAAAGAGCCGTAGCATTTAAGCAGCACTATAAGGTAAGAGAAGATCATATGAAAAGGAACCTTTAGAACTTGCTTCTGAGTATGTCAAATTAAGTAGTCCTATTATATCTAAGGGGTCGTTTGGTAGAGTGTATTAGCAAAAATAACGCATGCATTAGCTTTGTGTATTAGTAGTACCTTGTTTGGTACATTTTTCATGCTATGTATAACTAATGCTTGCATTAGTTATACACTCTATTGTGTATTGAGGAATGTATTGTTGATACATGAAAATCCATAGTATTAGTAATGCAAGGGATTTAATGATCAACATTAGCATGGTTAAAGACCCAATTGTCCCTTAAAACCTTTTTTAGATCTTTTCCACCATATTTGTAGAGGGTATCTTTGTAAATAAATAATTTTTTAAAAAATTATGCAATGCATGCTATTTTTAATACACCAAACCAGGCAAAGCATAAGAAATAATCTATGCATAATTAATGCAAAGCATTACTAATGCAAATATTACTAATACACTCTATTTAACATTATTTTTATACACTCTACCAAACCACTCCTAAAAGGTCAAGCTCTTACCATGCTAGAGAGGAAGGAAGGCTTTACTTATCTTAATTACATTTTAGGTAACTTGTAACCACCACATGTCTTGGTTGGATTCTTTTTCTATGATCAAAGCATGTGGAATGCTAACCAATTAATGCTAGAGATGAGATAGTGAGTCTCAAGACACAAAATTCTTGCCGTGTCTACGTGTCAACTCATGATACTGAAAAGAAATAGAGAAAAGTTAGCCACTTATTAGTTGTAACTTAGAAAGTAAATTCTCGAAGAACCCTTAAGAAAATAAACCATGCGACTTAGGTGTGCGTGCCAGAGATCATATATTTGGGCTCCAAGTTTTTCAAAGATCTACAAAAACAATTCACATGAATTTTTAAATGTTCAAAATTAAAACCAAGTTCACCAAATCTCATAAGGTACAGCTATGGCTTTGAACCTCAATTTGCACATATTCCAGATTCAGCCATGATGACAGTTGACAGCCTAGCCTAATATTTTTTTGATTCTGCCTAGTCGAGGTCTAATGTGAAGTTGGTTATGTCATTCCATCTTAATATAAAGCTTAACAGGTGAAACAGGAGCATTTTGACTAATATGAGAACTGATTAGATTGCTCAGTGAAACTGATCAGATGAGGCTGTGTTATGCAGTTGGATACTTGGATTACTTTGATAGAATTTCTGAAGTATAATATGACAAATGTCAAGAAAAGGGTTTTGATCTAAATATATCGTACTAGAAAAAGAATCAAGGATCTTTATTGCTTTAAAATTTCGCCTGACATTCTAATTAGCTGTTTATTATGAGTACCTACTCATTGTGTTTCATTTTGTTAAAGGTAAATGTGGTGCTATTAATTATATCTAATTAGAGTTGTCGTGAAAGCAACTTATCATTAATTCCTTGGCTCATACGTCCATAGCCGTAAGCACTCAATTGTATAGGTTAATAAACACAGGTTTAAAGTTCACAGGTTTATCTAAAATGTTCCAACTCATTAGCCATTGCTTTATATATACAGGGACATGCTCTCATTTTTTCAAGTTTGTTGTTCTAGTTATCTAGTTTTACTTTGATGTAACTTCGCTGAACATATTATTACCAATTCTGCAGAAGCACACAAAAGTCGAAGGTGTGCACTTGAAAATGGTCCGTGAAGACCTCCAGAATAGAGTTGATCTTCTGCGCAAGCAAGCTGATGTCGGTACCATTTTGTACTGATTCATTTCCCAAGTCCTTTACCAAAAAGTTGCATTTTCGGTTTCCATTGCTAAATCTGATATCTGTCATAGAGCTACGATGACAAGGGACCAGTTATTGATGCTGTTGTATGGCATGATGGGGAGCTTTGGAGAGCTGCTTTGGACACGCAGAGTCTTGAAGATGAATCAGGATGTGGAAAACTTGCAGATTTTGTTCCTTTAACTAATTACAGGTATGGCATGGCTGCTAGAAACAGTGGTAATTTTCGTGTGTGTGTACTGACTAAAAAATTTAGTTTATTTGCTTTTGGAGAACTTTAGAAGTTGATTAACTGTGCTTTTACCATTGGGTTTGTCAAAGCCTCAAATGGATTTCAAAAAGGAATATATTGATAAAGATTGGTTTAAACAAACTTCAAGGATTGATATCTTATCAACAAAAAAAAGGGACTTCAAGGAGGGATGGATTGGTCTAGTGCTGTAGGTAGGATCTTATATGTTACGTGTCGTTGATGGAACCATGCCTTGGGAAAAGAAGATATGAAAGGGGTGCTTGTGAGCTATTTGTTTGTGTTGTTTGAAAGGGGAAAAATTAAAGCAATAAGGTTGAGGTTACATGTTTTATCTTATTTTTCTCGGGAAAGGGGAAGAAGTTCGGAGGTTATTTCAATTTGAACAGAAATGCTGTGAGGATAAACTAGTCTAGTTAGAGAATTATAGGCACCCATGAAGTTCCTGTTTGCATAGAAGATTGGGTGACATTTTCCAGAGAACCAAATTAGTGTTTAGGTTCTCTAATTTCTCCTTATTACAGCTTGTTAACAAGAATTCCTCTGACATTATCCAGAATTAATGGGTTAATATGAAATATGGATAGAATCACAGCCCAACCTACGTTAGGCTAAAGAAACTGTTTCGAGTGATTTTGAGTAATCTTTAGCCCAACCAGCAAATTAAAGGTGACTATGCGCCCAAAGAAAGCAATAATGTGGAGGGCCAGTATATGTTATCCGATTACAGTTGGACTAGTGTTTTGATTTTATGGTCCATGCTGGTCAGTAATATTTTGTCAGTATAATTTCTCTTTTTCAGTAGGGTCGTGCCATCATTCCGACCCTACCCATATTATTTCTTTTTTTCAATAGGGTCGTGCTGTCAATCCGACAATTCCTATATAATTCTTTTTCTCAGTAGGGTCGTGCCGTCATTCCGACCCTACCCATATAATTTTATTTCTTAGATTGTGATCACTTTCAGTCATCAAATCTAATACTCCGGCGTATGAGCATGTTTCAGCTAGTTTTTCGGTGACTTTCTTGTTTAACATCGACTCATCTATTGATTCCAATATGATCCATGTACTTTATACTAGATTTTGAGCACTTTCCGGCGAGCGCTACATTGTGAAAAAGTCTATATGGAGCAACCACCTAATTTTGTTGCTTAGGGGGAGTTTAGTAGCCCTGTATGTTGTATGTCGATTACGTAAGTCGCTCTATGATCTGAAACAGTCTTTGCAAGCTTGGTTTGGGAAGTTCAACACTGTAATTTTATCACTCTATGTTTTATCGGCATTATGCATCAAATTCAGTATTTCAGGATAAGACCATACATATTGAGATTTGCTGACATTATGCATCAAATCCAATATTTCATGAGAAGACTAAGCACATTGAGATTGACTATCAATTTTGTGAAGTCGAGTGATCAACTTGCAAGTATCTCCACCAAGCGCCTCATCGGTCCTCATATTAATTACATCTGTAACAAGCTAGGTACATACGACTTGTATGCACTAGCTTGAGGGGTAGTGTTAGAATAGGAATAGGTTTATATAATCCTATTTAGAATAGGAATAGGAATAGTAAATAGTATCCTACTTGGTAAATGATTGTATTGTTGTGTCTATAAATAGGGTCTCAATGTAATAATGTAGACACAACAACAATTCAATAATATTCTTCTTCAATATTTCTCACAGTTAGCCTAGCACATGACTCTCTAGCTCATGGATCTTAGCTCACCAATTTCCCCCTTTCATAAATAGTTAGCCTAGCACATAGCTCTCTAGCTCATGGCTCTCCCTAGCTCATAGCTCTCTAACTCATGGCTCTTAGCTCAACAATTTCCCCCCTTTTGATGATGACAAGCTATAACAAAAACATAACACCATCATTGTACTCGTATGTGTGCTCTCAGGTGCAATCTTTCCCATAAGAACCAACTTCATGTTTATCATCATGACTTAGAGGGTGTTTGGATTGACTTAAAAGTTGGTCAAACCTACTTACTTTTAAGTCAGTTTTTTACTTCTAGAAGTGTTTGGCAAATATAAAAAATAATTTAAAATAAGTTAGGAAGTGTTTGGCAAGGTAAAAAATGACTTAAAATAAGTTTAAAATGACTTTAAATAAGTCAAAAACCAAAAGTAGGTCTTCCCCTACTTTTTATTTTTTGACTTAAAAGTCATTTAAGTTTGACTTAAAAGCTACTTTTTTAGTCCAATCCAAACGGGCTCTTAGTTAGATGTGTGCTCGTACCTAAGTCTTCCATGGGACTAATCTTCCGCTCATTGCAACTAGTAGATAGCTAGGTTTTGTGAACCTGGTCAGATCCATATGTTTCTTGCACAAGAGCCAGGTTTAATCATAACTCTGCAGAAGGACCTGGTTCTTTCAACAGCCATCTCCGGTATAAGTGGTCCAGGAACCAGGATATGATCATCTGAGTTATATTTCATTTATCATGTTAACCAAGTTTGTACATTATTCTTTATTTTCCCCCTTTTGGCATCATCGAAAAGCAAAGGTGTTAAATCCAGCATTGATTAATATCGCGCAACTGCCTTAAACAAAACCAACTTTACTAGAACATGATAAGAAACAACCAGTTACACATCATTCATATCCATCCTACTAACAAAATAATTACAAAAGTAAGCCTGAACTACCAACACTATCAACTAGAGAAGGGAACAAGTAAGAAGTAACAATCCCAAACAGGGTCTAAGCAGGTAGTTCAGAACAGGATCAGATTCTAGGGAACAAGTTGTTTGGATGAGGATATGGGAATATTGGCTAGGATTTTATCAAGTCTTGTTGCTACAGCCATTTGTTCCTCAAGTATGTTAGCCTCCAGCGTCTCATTTCAGCTCTCAGAACAATATTTTCCACTGCCATCTTCTCCCTTTCTTCATTTGCCCTAGTTAATTTAGAATCACTGAGTGATCAAACTGTTACGCTTAACACCTGGTCCCTTGGCAGAAATCCACATTCATCCAAAATAGTCTTGTCAAAATGCTCTTTCTTAGATCCTTTGTTCTATGTGCACCCACTCTCGATATGAAGCTGCCGGTGCACTGGTCGGAGAGGTGAAATTGAATTCTTTGGGTGCTGTAAGGCAAAGGCTTCTAGTTGTAGAAGCACATTTTTGTTCCATTTCCTTTATTTTCTCATAGGCAGATCCCCTCTCCCCACCCCCTGCTTCTTTAGGCAAGGCTTCCTCTTTCTTTTTCTTTTTCCTCCCTTTCTTATATTTTCTTTTCCTTTCAATCAAAGCCATCAGGACTCTTTTACTCCTAGCAAGATAGCGCAACTCAAGCACCTCTAAAGTTATACTAGCTTCCTTTTGTAGTTTGCCAAAATCATTAAAAAGATCTATTTTAGGTATATGTAGGATATTGCTGATTGAACCCATTCTGGTTCATTCATTGTTTTTGTCTATCTAGGAATATAAAACTAACTAAATCTAATTGATGACAATGACATATTACTGGTGCACTCAAAACCTTCAAATGTGGATCCTCTATTAGTTAGTATGGTCCAGCTACACTGCAAGATAGATGGATGTAGCAAGTCTGGAGTTTAAGATCCTATATTCTGCAATAGTTACAACAATAAGTTTTTATTACATGATAAATCTACCATTTTACTAAAATTGGAATGAAATGATCTTGTTTTGTTCCTCGGTTGTGTTTTTATTACATGCTAAATCTCATTAGACTTCATCTTCACTCTTTAATATTTGGTTAATCAAAAAATATATGACTTTGTATGATGGCCTCTAATGGCGACATTAATGTCTACTTTTAGTGTTTGGAGTTTCATTGTTTGAGCTACTAACTTTGTAGGCTTGAACAAAAGCATGGAGTTTTTAGTAAATTGGATGCCTGTACATTTGTGCTAAATGTCTACAATGAAGGGAATATTTTAAGTATCGTAACAGATAGTTCGCCACATGCCACACATGTTGCTGGTATTGCCGCCGCCTTCCACCCGGAGGTAGAATAACATTTCTCTTGGCAACATTTCCATTACACTGGTGCTTGTCTGGCACTAGATTTAGCTAACCTGATGCTATATTAGATGGGTTTATGCTATGCATGTTATTTGTGAAGGAACATTTACTAAATGGAGTTGCACCTGGAGCACAAATTGTGTCTTGTAAAATTGGGGATTCGCGGTTGGGTTCTATGGAAACAGGAACTGGTTTGACTAGGGCCTTGATTGCAGCTGTGGAGGTAGGGCCTATTCACCAATATAGTATTTTTACTATTAGGTCATCATCTCTCCCATGCAAAATGTTCTTTTCCCCTTTCTTACTTCTCTTCTTCCTGCAATGGTAGTTCTTAAATTTCCGGTGATCCCTGCTTTAAATTCTCTGCGTGGGTGTTATCTTTTAATTGTAGAAACTTAGAAACTTGATCATTATCTTCTTCACCATTTAACAAACAAATCCAATATTTGTTTTGGTAACTAAATTTTCCAACTTTTTCATCTATGCAATCTCTACATGACTCTTGCATGCTTCTCTTTTTCTGGGTTTTGGCATGCAGGTATTGATACATTAGGTGTGCTTCTATGCAATATTAGATTAAGGACCATTTGACCATAAAAAGTAGAAGTAGATTTTGGGAAAAAATTGGCAAAAAGTGAACGTTTGGCCATACAATTTGTCATTTTTTGGCAAATATTTTTGGTAAAAATCCAAATTCCCAAAAACTAGAAAAAACTATTTTTTGGGCCAAATTCTATTGCTTTGGAACTTTTATAAAAACACCCCATCATTTATTAATCCCAATTTGACAAGCTTGAGAAATGCACCATGAAGGCACTCACTCAACTTATGTACTGTATTTCTGTTTATGATGTGTTTGTTGCAAATATAAATATAAAAATTTTATGCTCTTTTGTGAGTTGAGAAAACATCAGCAGCTCCTACGCTGATCAGTGAAATTGTTTATAAGCAGGTTGGAACTTATAATCTATGAGTTCAATTTTTATCACGGAACATGTTCATTATAAAATGATAATACATACTTATGGGTATTTTTAATAGTTTTTTGAACTTATGAGTATAAATCATATTTCTTTAAAGAATCAAATATTTCCCCCAAAAACTATGACCAAACACAGGTGAAACTTCACCCAAAAATGACTTGCCAAAAATATTTGGGAATCTATGGCCAAACGCTAGCTAAGTATTTGGGTCTTACTTTAAGGGGATCGTCGAAAGTACCTAAACTAAAGGAATCACCACATACGTAACGAGGAGTTGACTATTGCTATCTACTTTACTTGGTCGCTACTTGCTACTGTGCTCTAGCTTTATATCTTTGAGGTGTTTCTCCATGCATTTCGCAATAAAAACTGTTTAGCTATGAAGAAACTTGCACTTTGGGTGCAGAAACTCGTATAAAAAGATGTGCTAACTGCATTTAATATTGTATAGCTGCAAATTTATGTTAAGTTGAAATTGAGGATCATATACCAGCAATATAGTTCTGTTGTATCTGACAGATTAATTGTCGTCTTTGTCACACAATACTTATATTTAATCTTCTATGTCTTGGATGGACGGTGTAATTCTCTGAACTTCCATACTCACTTTAAAGGATTAATAGGTGAATAATCTTCTTAAAGGAGGTCTTGCATGCGCAGTACCTTTTACAATCACAAGGACCTGGTTAGCCATATTGCTAGATTAGCGTGTCAACTCCAGGAAGCAAAGTAAATCTCATTCCTTACCGTTTTGTTCTCTAGTCTCTTAGTATATAGATGCGGGGTAGGTGGTTAATGTCACCCAACAGTGGTTGTCTTCCTATAATAGAGTTACTTGTTTGTTTCAGAGTTCTGAGGTTTTATATCAGTTATGAGGATAAGGCTCTTTTAATAGGGCATCAGATGAGCAATTGCATGATGGTGAATAATCTTCTTAAAGGAGGTCTTGCATGTGCAGTACCTTTTACAATCACAAGGACCTGGTTAGCCATATTGTTAGATTAGCGTGTCAACTCTAGGAAGCAAAGTAAATCTCATTCCTTACCGTTTTGTTCTCTAGTCTCTTAGTATATAGATGTGGGTAGGTGGTTAATGTCACCCAACAGTGGTTGTCTTCCTATAATAGAGTTACTTGTTTGTTTCAGAGTTCTGAGGTTTTATATCAGTTATGAGGATAAGGCTCATTTGATAGGGCATCAGATGAGCAATTTCATGATGCATACCTATATGCAAAAGAATTGGGCTTCTATTTAGTTCAGGGGAGCTGGTATCATGTAGTTCTCGCGAGATGCCTCCTTGAAATGCTACTTTTTTTTTTCAAAGTTGAATTGTTGTCAGGCAGCCTGAGTTGGGCTCCTCTTAATTACTCAGGGAGCTAACAAGATCAATCAAAGATCCAATATCAATTACATGTTCCAATTTACATTAAATGGAAAAAAAATCTGCAGTAAACATTTAGGTTTTATCTTCTGAGTTCTGGATAGAGTTTGCTGTGTTGAAATGAAACTAGTTGCCTGAACAATCTTTTGGCTGATTTATAGATTTGGCAACTATGTTTATTTAAATGAACATATTTTATTGCCAAATGATGACTAGCATATAAGACTAGTCAAAAAATAAAATTGCCTAGTATAGAAGAGGCATATGAAAGTGTTTCTTTCACCAAACTTCAACCAATCATCTAAACAAGTAGCGAGACGTGTCTACTCCACCCAAGAATAAAAGGAAAATATTATAGTTCTACGCAATTGTCTAATTGATTTTCTCTTTGCCTTTAGATTCAGAGTTTCTTTCCTCCATAGTGTCCACATACATCTTGTGGAGTGGAATATCATGCTGTGTTTCCTTGGCTCTTCTGCCTCTTATTCTCCAGCTCCATAGTAAGTCTTTCATTGGTACTAGGCGTGGTACAACTTATAGGAGCAGGAGCAGTTTTGGCATCAGCTGTCACAATCTAGAGGTTACTTTACAAATGGTCAAGAGGTGATTTACATCCTTCTTGTTTCTTTGCAAGCAACAAGCACAAAAATCGACAAGTACATGGTCTTGAAGCAAAAAACATAAAGTGAAGTGAAGCGCTCAATTTAAAGAAAATTTTAAAAAATTCCAAACATATATGAATTTAGTGCTATAACAGTCGAATTGCAATTTCATTTTTTTAAACATCCAATATAAATAATGTTGATATTAATTCAACCGCTCAACATTGAGATTCAAAAGAACATTTTGATATCCCGGAGCTTACTTGAAATCATCGATTGATAAATTGAAATTGAAAGAGAGAAGCTTAGTGTGTAAGAGAGTTAAGAGATAATAGATAGTTGAATTTGGAAGTTATTTGTGAGAAGAAGTGAATTGAGATTGTGAGTTTATATAGTTCTTAGGTGATAGGAAAATATCATGAATAAACTAAGGACCCATTTGACCCTAAAAATTATTCATTTTTTTTTTCGATTTTTTTTTCACTTTATAGTGAATCAGTGTTTGGCCGCAAAATTTCCAAAATCCAACTTGAAGTTGTATTTCAAATTTGGGAAACAACTTGTAACCTTTTCCAACTTGCTTTTCATTTTTAAAGTTGTATTTAAGTACATTCAAACATGAACATTATTTCAAATATCCTTGGCAAAAAGTATAACCAAACACAATTCCATCTCCATAAATTCCAAAAAACATGACAAATATTTGGAATTTATAGCCAAATGCCTACTTATTTTTTAAGGAAAGGGAAGGGTGAGTGAGAGAAGTGGTCAAATTCACCGTTCATGAAGGATATACTTTTTCTAAATGGTCAAATGACTATTTATGGGCAGACTGGTACAGCTGTTCAAGTCTCAAAACTGGTTCTCGGCTGGAATAACTTTTGGCTTGGATATCGTTGAACCAACCCAAACTCGCTACAGTGGTTGGGCTAGTCCCTGGCTTTAAACTGTGGGCCGGGTTGGTGGGTTAAGTAAGTCAGGTTTTATTAGAAATATCTTTGCAGTGGAACTATTCGTATTGACTAAGATGCGAATTGCTAAGTCTTGCTATAAGGCTAGTACTTTGGGCTTAAGTGCCTGTATGCTTGGCATCATACACATGCAAGTTGATGTCAGTCTTATAATATCTGACGTCTAACAACCTCGGTGAGTGTCATGTGACCCTACATTACCTCTGCAGTTCTCATTCTTGTCAAGTGACGACTTAAAATGCTCTGACTATATGTGTATTGACAATAAAAAACCGTGGTTTGACGGGTAGTTTCTATGTTGATTTTTAATCATTGTTGAGATGTGCATATTTCTATTTTGTGGACAGCATAAATGTGATCTCATCAATATGAGTTATGGAGAACCTACACTGCTGCCAGACTATGGTCGCTTTGTTGACCTTGTTAATGAGGTAATGTTCATTGCCTTTGTATGCTCACTTTGTGGTAGTTCAGTGCATGAGAAATCTGTTAATCGGTTGACCATCTGGTGAAACATTTCAGGTGGTCAACAAACACCGCCTAATATTTGTCAGTAGTGCTGGCAATAACGGGCCGGCTTTGACTACTGTGGGTGCACCTGGTGGCACCAGTTCAAGCATAATTGGAGTGGGTGCATACGTTTCTCCAGCTATGGCTGCTGGTGCTCACTTATTAGTTGAGCCACCTACTGAAGGCCTTGAATACACCTGGTATGTACCTTATTTAATGGTTTCTCCCTTTTCCAATTCGAGATTTAGGAACTTTTGGGATACTTTGTGCCTCTGTCCTAGTTAGAGTTTGGAGTACAAAAATTAGCTCCAAGAGTTTGCAGGTCTAGTCGGGGACCCACTGTGGATGGTGATCTTGGTGTCTCCATAAGTGCCCCTGGTGGTGCTGTGGCCCCTGTGCCCACATGGACCCTTCAAAGACGCATGTTAATGAACGGAACATCAATGTCATCTCCATCCGCTTGTGGGGGTGTGGCTTTAATCGTCAGTGCTATGAAGGTAATTCAAATGTTTTGGTCCTTTTATATGGTTTCTCTTGTTTTCCTTTTGACTGAAGTCTGTGACCTGCAGGCGGAAGGTATTCCTGTTAGTCCATACAGTGTACGGAAAGCTCTTGAAAATACATCTACACCCGTTGGTGCTTTACCAGAAGAAAAATTAACTGCTGGACAGGGACTCATGCAAGTTGACAAGTTATGTTTGCTGCTTCCTTATGACTTTTGATCTTTAGCATGACCATTGATCCATTTATGATTAATATCTTGAATACCATTGCAGGGCTTATGAGTACATGCAAAAGGTGCAAAATCTTCCTTGTGTGTGGTATCAAATAAAAATTAAGCAGGCTGGCATCACAAGCAAACCAACTTCGTGTATGTATGTGTGCGCGCTCATATCTGTGTTTCGTCCGTGTCTGTATTTCTTTGTAACCCTTCATGATGCTGCAAACCATTTTCCCTAAGTTTTTACTAATGGTGAATTCTGAAACAAAAGGAGGTTTATCAAAGATGAATAACTGTTATCTTTTTGGTTCTTAGGGTAATGTAGTAGTTGCTGTAACTTAAAAAGTTTGTGTATCGTTATCACCTCTATTTTTGATCTGATCAAAGAATGTGTTCATTCTGATCAGAAATGCTATTTTTGCAGCTGCTACGTCTCGAGGCATCTACCTTAGGGAGCCTTTATATTGTCACCAATCTACAGAGGTGAGATTAATCCTCTACCCCAATTGGTTTGGAGTGGAGGTGTAGTTGTGTTGTTTGCAGGCTGAATAATTTATGGTGTGACAATGATCTGTTATGAAGGTTCAACAGTATTTATTTGGTGTCTTTGGAGTCTCTGATTACCCTGGGGCAAGTTAGTTTAGATAAGATTTAATGTCTTATTAGTAAGGCTTCCTCTACTGCCCTTTGGTATATTCCTTTTTTAAAAATGTATACTAGTTCTAAATATTAGAGAACTTCTTTTATATATATATATATATATATATATAAACAACTTATTTTTCACTTTTATTTTATTAGTATGATAATTTGAAATGAGCTTAAATGAAGAAGTTGGGATTCATATAGTTTCAAGGCCTCAATCCAGCTTGCTAGGTACTGAGCCTAAGTTGTTGTATAGTAGTTGCAGATAACCCAATAAATTAGATACAAGACCACACCATTTAGAGTTTTTTCTTAAAATTTATTTCAATGGTGTCTGGGCCAGTCAGTTTGCGCACCTTGTCAAATTCACGAGGTAACCTGTCCAGCTCACAAGCAAGTTGCCAAGGCAACCCATTGAGCCCATACCAAATGTTCTTGCTGGGAGTCGAACCTGGGATATCTAAGTTGGTAACCTCATGCTTCAATACCCTTGGGTGGACTGAGTTACCTCCAACTGACTCTCGTCCTTCTTTCTATTGGAACCTTAAACGATGGCATTCGCTTGTAATTGAGATCCAAAATTAGAGAAATCACGATTAGAACTCTGTAGATGTGATTGTGACAGCTGGCTGTCAAAATTCTTTTCCTTCTCATTCATGTGCCTAAGCTTCACACTTTGACACACGCTTCACAAATGCCTCGGGCCACTGTCTCTTTCTTTGTCGTGGTCCTAGAAATACCTGGAGCCTACAAGTTTTCCCCACAGAAACAGCAGCCTATTGCTATCATTACCCCTTGCCATTGCCATAAATACAAGTTGATACAACTCTACACAGATTATCCTCTTCATCATCACTTCACTGATAAAACAGACTGTGATCCTTTCTTCTTTTTGTCGCGACCCTCGCAGTTCTTCCACTCCCAGACTCTAAATTCGTATTTTTAAGTTGCCATTTTTAATACTCTACTGCGGTCAAAGAAAAGAAAAGAAGTAGTGTAGAGTTGCCACTGTGGAAACCTCTACACCTCTCTGGAGGCATCTATGTATGCCTTAAGCTTTTAAAGACCAACAGACTGGATGAATGGTTTGCAAGTCGATTTAGTATATACCTGGGCTTTGAATGGAGTTAGGTTTTCGATGTTTCAGGTGGAGTGAGGCAAAGCCGAATAATAGAATCTCTTTTGTGATATTCTTTTTAGTATCAAGGCAGTCAACTTTGATGCGTTCATATGGTTCCTTATTACTATGTAACTAGTCATCTTGCTGTGAGTTTCTACCTCCTTTTAACGTATGTTTTCAGAATAAAACCATATTGTGTGTGATGGAGAAATGTAGAGTCCGATGGGGATAGTGATCCTGTTGATTTTAGGGGAACACAAGAAATTCTTGAAAATGGTTTGAGCTATTTCTCTGTACGATGTTAAGTAAATTGATGCAGAAAAGAAGCTGCTCATATCCGTTTTAAATGCAAAGCCAGCTGAATTCTGAAAGGACATTTGGTGTAAATGTCATTTAGTCGGTTATGATTTTTTAAATTATATTGCTACCCCTCGAAGGCTGATAACATTCTTTCCTCAGTGGACAGTGGAAATTGCACCGAAGTTCCATGAAGACGCTAATAATTTAGACCAATTGGTTCCTTTTGAAGAGTGCATTGAGTTGCATTCTACTGGAGAGGCAGTGGTGAGAGCTCCTGACTACCTCCTTCTCACCCATAATGGGCGCAGCTTCAGGTTACTCAGCTTTCCCTACTGTTCTGATTAGCTGATTAAATATAAATCATGTTATTTTCTTATTTTTCCAGTTCCTCTGTCCATTTTGACCTCTCTGAATGTGTGATCTTTCATAACTGCTTTTAAATTGCCAAATGCACAAATTTGGGTATTAGCTGGCGATCAACAAGATTTGTGGCTCTACCTCAATGATGGGTTGGTTTTTTCCAGTTTGCTTGCCTGCTGGATATTCTGAGGAAAGTGGTGGAAACATCTTTATATTTTAAGCAATGTGCTACTACTTTAGTTGCAGCAAGTCATACTTATGGCCTTTCAACACTGAAAAAATGGTGCACGAATGATTAAATAGATTGCTCTGCAGGACCTTAAACTATTGTATCCTAATCAGCCAACCTGAAAACCAGTTGATGTCATATAACCACAGGAACTCCTTAAGAGCTAGCTGGTAACATCATTTCATTAGTTTTCCACACAATGGTGTCAATTGTGAGTGTTGTGGGATTATACTGGGAATGTTGTTGTTGTTCTTTGATGTCAATTTGAGTGTGTAATAGGAAATCCAACCTTAAGTCCACTTCTTATGGTCTCTCCTGCATGTGTTACTGAAGAAGTGGAGAGACTTCAAAGAATTTCTTGTCAGCACAAAGGATGAGGCAAAAGGTTTCACGTTGATAAGTTGGAAGGTAGTCGCATCCCCAATATAATATGGAAAGCATGGGCAAAAATCTAGGGATCCTCGAGAAGGCCCTCTATGGAACTAATGAGGTATAGACTCTATGATGAACAATGATAGCCAGACCATTTTCGGCATCAAAGAAGGGAGTGGAGGGAAGAATTAATCACATCTTCTTATGGACATTGTTTATGGACGAGCATAATGATGGAAGTAGTTCAGCAGAGCAGGAAACAGGGAAAATATTAGTTTTTGGCAGAATATGTGGTGTTGGGATGAAATCCTCCTCGAGGTCTTCCTAAATATTTTTAATATCTGTAGAGCGAATTTTTTTTAGTATCTCTTGCTAAAAGGTGAAACTAACAATTGCTCAAGTATACAAGACACAAACAAGAATCCATTTGGAAGTAATTTACAGCACAAAGAGATGAAAGAGCTACTTGCAAGCTGAAGATCAGATCGCAGTGACAAATCAAGGGATGCTTGGAAGCAGGATGCTTCAGAGATGGAATGAGAACGTGAACAAAATAATTCTGGATGAAATCCTTTTACCATAGCTAAGTATGAAGCAAAGACACAATGTTCTCTTATTTGTTAGTATGGATTTCGAGAGCTGGTGTGCTTTTTCGCTTGGTTCAAGAGGGTCTCACTGTTGAAATCTTGAGAAAAAGAAACCTTACATTAGTTGATGTTGCATGTGCACATGGAAGTGCTAAGGAGAACTTGTGGACCACTTGTTTTATGTTTTATATTTATGCCGTTCCTGTTTTCACCTATGGAGTTTTGGATATTCAAACTGGGTTTATGCCATAGCCAATTTTTTTTTTGGGCTTGTATAGATGATAAATTTTGAGGCAGCAACAAAGCTTCTTTGGTTGGTTGTGGGTCAGTGCCAGGGCAGTCATTAAATGGCTGGCTTGACTAGATATCAATTCCTTCCCCTACTTTGATAGTCAAATCCATTTTCATATGATAATTTCAGTTAAGATGTTGCAGTTCCTGATCAGTTCTCACATTTTCTGGTATCTGTCAATCTTTGTTGATGAAGAGAAAGTCCTGTGATGATAATTTATACGCCTCAAATCAGATTTGAATTTTGAGCCTAACCAAAGTTTTTGGTGACCAGTTTCAGTAGTAGGCATACTTTGTAAAGGGCTAGCTTGGTATCTTATTCTCGTCCACATATTTGTAGAGCTTATTCAGGCACAAACATCTTGTTTTTTGCCAGTTAATATGAGATGAAGTCCAAATATGTCACTGGAACCAGTCATGTTTTTGTCTTGTTTGGATGGTAGATATAGTGATAATTTGTTCTATTACTTTAGGAAGTGAGTATTATGTAGTTCAGGAATTCTTCTATTAAGTCATGGCTATTGCCATTTACCAAAGCTCCAAATTTGCTTTACATAGAATATGTATGATTAGCGTTGATATAACAAATCATTAATATTTGTAAGGTCTGTGTACACTCTACCCTCCCTAGGTCTCACTTTGTGGGATTTCACTGGGTATGTTGTTGTTGATTTTTATTTAAACTCATGATATGATTCTGGGTATAGACAGAACAAGAAAAGAGATGAGATGATTATATTGGTGTACATTATGGGAAAAAACTTACATATTTTTCTCTTCATTCTTCCAGCATAGTTGTGGACCCCACCAATTTAAGTGATGGCTTGCATTATTATGAAGTATATGGTGTAGACAGCAAAGCACCATGGCGAGGACCACTTTTCAGAATTCCAGTGACTATAACAAAGCCCTCTATTGTAACGAGTAGACCCCCTCTAATTTCCTTCCAAGGAATTTCATTTGTACCAGGTGATTATCATATTGCTAATTTTTTAGTGCAATTTGTTCACTGTATCTGTTCCATGTCGCTTCAGTGGTACCTGTGTCAGGATTACAGTAGGGTGGTGTCTGCTTGGTCTTATGGATCGTTTGCTTCGTTGCATCCTGTTTTAAGTACCAATCCATTTGTATCCCTTTATAATTGGAAACATCATGTCTTTAAGAGAACAGCAAACACGGAGAGGAGCATATTTTGTTTTATTAGTTTACTAGTTTATTTTCGCTTGGTTTCCTATTGAACTATATGTTGCCCCAACTCATTTGTTTCCATCCTCAACTTAAGTTTAAATTTCATTTTTGTATTTGAAAAGAAGTTCGTCATAAAACTCATGTGCTTGCTAATGAGTTTATATGACTCCTAGGGGCATGTCCACTTTGCGGCATGTATTTTGGTCAACAAGTTGCATCCCTTCTCTCTCCCCCACTTTCTTGGTAAATGAAAATTCCTGAGCGCCAGTGACAGATGGTTCAAAAGTTGGTGGATAATGAGCCTGGCCCTATGTCCTTCTCTACTTAAATGCCAGGCTTTTGTTTGTTGCAGGGTTTGAACCTTAATGTGTGCCTAACCAACATACCACACCCTGCGCTCTTACCACTAAACCAAAGCACTGGGAGCCAACAGGTTGCATGCCCTCCTATAATTGTGTTTACCAAAACGAAGTACCAGTCCACTCTATCTCTTTCTAATTGGAAATGTCATGTCTTTAAGATTTAGATTATCTTTAATGAATTCAAACTAGTTTAGAAGCTTGGATTTTAACTTTGTACAGCTGAAGTTTGGACAAACAACTACTGGGGCTGTGTTTAAGTGGTTGGTGCAGACGAGATTGCACTTATATATTTTGGTGTGAGTGCGTGAGAGAGAGAGAGAGAGAGAGGGAGGGAGGATCAGTAGTGGAGGGATGGGGGAAGAGAGAAGAACTCTATTTAGTGTTGCTAATAATGTAAAAACTGTTCTTGATTATATTTCTTGGAAGTGTTGGTTTTGCAAGTATGATCTCTTCTGTTGAAGGTTTGGTGCTGATAGAAGATTGTCTTGTCGGCTAAGTCACATGAAGAAATAGTCCTGCCAGTTCTTTAGAGTTTCTCGTCCTAAGAAAATGTGCATCCTTCTTTCAATAGTTTGTACTTAGTTTACTCAAATTGAATGGTCTACAGTAGGATGCAGTAGATGCATGACTGAAAAATGACAATTGAATTAATAATGTTTAGACAAATTGAACAGTTCATAAAAACTATCTATGCTGCTGATAGCTTTCGCTGCAAACCATGGAAAATCAGGTAATCTGTAATTTCCATGATGCACTTTGTTACAGATAATATTAAAAACTGATGATATAGTGTTAATATGATCTGGACCAGATTTTTGGTGAGAATTTATTTCTTCAAATTGACTGCAATAATGTGTTTGTAAACAGGTGTGCATTTTGGGGTAAGAACCCAAAGGAAAAAGTTGGAAAAAAATGTGGCAGAAATTTTAGCTTGGTATAGATTCCCCACGTGAATGAGTTAGGGTTTAAGCCAAAAAATCAAATGACACAAACAAAACCTTCATGTTGTTTGCTTAAAATCATTTTAAGGTAGATGTTGCATGTTCTTCCTTTGACTGCTTTGTTATTGTCAACTTTTTTTGCATGTACACTTGAGTTCAGGCCAAATTGAAAGGAGATTTATTGAGGTACCATTTGGTGCTACCTGGGTGGAGGCCACCATGAGGACATATGGGTTTGATACTGCTAGAAGATTCTTCATAGATACTGTTCAGGTAAAATATCTCGTGATTTATAGTGTTGTTCTGATGTAAAAGTTACCTCAATTCACGTGCTCATAATCTACAGCTCTCCCCATTGCAAAGGCCCATTAAGTGGGAAAGCGTGGCCACATTTTCATCACCTTCATCCAAAAACTTTGCGTTTCGAGTGGAGGGTGGTCAGACAATGGAACTAGCAATTGCCCAATTTTGGTCCAGCGGCATAGGCAGTCATGAAACCACTATTGTTGATTTTGAGGTAGTTATTTTCGAGTACGTCATAACTGAAATTGACTCTTATATTTATATATTTCTGTTCTGAATTATTAAATTTCATTGACCAAAGGATCTTAATAGGAGGCATGCTGTTGTTCTTTTCTTCTTTTTGCCTCATCCATTTTTGTTCTTTTTTTTTTCTTGGACCGAACACTTCCAATCTTAAGAAGAGAGAGCTTTTGAACTATTAAAGTTGTTCACACCCTCCTTTTGGTTCTGGAGAGACTTTCTATATGTGGAGTCCTGCCATTTGAATCAGTAAGGTGAGGTTGCTGACTTTTCAAGATGATTGAGTTCTGTTAATGAAGGAAAACAGTTAAAAAGTTGAAGTACCATAAATTCTTTTTATCTTAATTTAAGCAAAGAGTTTCACATAATTGCACAGAATAGTTGTTTATTGAATTGGTTTCCCTAGTCATGCATCTTATATGTAGAAAAATGGAAGACAGAGTAGTTAGTATGGCAATTTAATATTTCTTGTATCATCCAGAAGGCTGAATTCTTACAAGCCTTCTCCATTAAGAAGGATAGCATAGATGCACTGCAAACTAAGCACTTTCTTCTTTAACATAGTATTTATGTTTCCAACCCGGCAACCCTCTCCTGGACAACATGATAATTATGTTTTTACGATTAAAATTTCCCATCCCCCTCCTGGATAATCCAATCCTCTAGAGTTGCTGGAAGAGAACAGGTGCTTAGAAGAATTTTATGCTTTGCTGCTTAAATATATTGGGAGACAAATAAGACAGTGATGCCTTTGCTTGGGTCTTTGGTTGAAATTCTCAGATCGTGTTCCGTGGTATAAACATCAGCAAAGAGGAAGTAATTCTTGATGGAAGTGAAGCACCTGTGAGGATTGATGCTGAAGCTCTTCTGTCAACTGAAAAACTTGTCCCTTCTGCAGTGCTCAACAAGGTCAAATTGTTTCTTTAGCTTTTGGATGTTAGCCACTCTGATTGACTTCCTCAGGAGGGTGAAATGCTTACATGATCTCTTTCTCCCGTCGTAATATGCTTTCAGATAAGAGTTCCATATCGTCCAATTGATTGCAAACTGCATGCGCTTTCAGCAGATCGGGACAAATTACCCTCAGGAAAACAGATTCTGGCTCTTACATTAACGTGGGTTTGATCTCTTGAAACTAGTTATATGATGCTTGATTACATTTTGAATAATAATAATTTCCTTCTCTTCTGTTGACAGTTACAAATTCAAACTGGAGGATGATGCTGAACTGAAGCCTCAGATTCCCTTACTTAACAATCGAATCTATGATAACAAATTTGAGTCTCAGTTTTATATGATATCGGATGTGAATAAGGTATAGAGTCAATTTTCTTTGATTATGGAAGCATTCCATAGGTTAGGCTTGAAGTATCTCCCCCCCACCACCACCAAAACCCCAAAAAAAAAACACACACATAAGAGTTATCTCAAGAAAGACTACCTTTTGAGAAATATGTGGGTTGTAGCAGGATTAATGATGTTTTAATTTTTTTTGTGAGTGGAGTATATCAGGAGACCTTCTGTGCTTGTATGTGTACAAGAAATAGTACCTGAAATATTTTTGAAGTAATTCATCAATAATGGAAGGAGATTTCATTCCAATGTTTAAATGTAGCTACATAATGCGACAGAGCTTCTGTTAATTGAAAACTGGAAATATCTGAACCAATTGGTCCAGAGCCTACAAGAAAACTAGGTATAAAATTGAGATACTTCTAGAAAAAAATGGAGTACTTCATTCAGAGCACCTAGTTCACAGCCTTAATATTCTTCATAAAACGGATTCTTTGAAAAGCATAATCGTCTATATTTGTGTAATAGTTGATACATTTTTCTAGGGTTAGTATGCACGATTTGAATATATTTAAAACCACAAATGTAACACATTGTGCATTTTGTTTAACTCAACAAGTGGATGCAAATTGTGTGAGTTTATCAATGCTATATTATTTCACTTGTTTCATAGTAATCATGTAATCTGACAATTTTTGCTTGTTATCCTCTCCTTTCATTCTGTAGCGTGTGCATACTAAGGGTGATGTTTATCCAGATTCTGCCAAACTTCCGAAGGGTGAATATACTGTACAGCTATATCTGAGGTATGTGAGTGCGCCAACATTATTTATTTGATGTGCTGCGAGATTGTGCGGATTATTTTCCTCTTGCATCTCTTTGACTTATATATAACTCATTGCCGAAGGTTCTTTCCTCATTTTGACCCTGGTACATGAGGTTATCTGTGCTTGAGTTTTAGACCATAAAAGTTGCATCTCTATACTAGTAAGTAAAACATAAGGTATTAAGTGAGGTGGCTTGGATGTGGTTTCCACCGAGGATTTTTTTTAATACCCTTGGATATGTTAGAAAGTTAAGCATTAGTGTTAGAATGCTAGAATTAGTGTGTTAGAAGTGAGCTGTTTAGTCACACATGGGCATATATTATGTGTATTGTGTCTCACACCTGTAAATAGCTGTTACTTGTCTTCGTGATATCATAGCATCAGTATATTTCACTTTTTATTTTCTAGTATGACCATCAACCGGTAGGCAAAAGTTACATGAGTCTGTACCATGGACTGAGAGAAAGGAAAGAAGAGAAAAGAATCTACTGATAATCTGATGATAAAATTTAAAGGCCAAATACATAGATGACCCTTAAACTAGGGCCAGTTTTGACACGTCAACAAAGGCTTGTAATCCAAGCAAACTGATTTACCAAGGAAATTATCTATGATGTTTCTTTAATGGGATTGTCTAGCCTCAACACACCTTTTTTCTTGTGACTCTTCTAACACCCAATTATTACATTGTAATGTGAAACCAATCCATGCTTTGTTTCTTTTTTGCTGTCTTATGAGATGCCCACACATTGATCGTGCCCAATTGGCTAGCTTGAATGTAAGTCTTCACCAGCTCGTAATATCTGTGGTTCAGGCATGACAATGCACAGTACCTAGAGAAGATGAAGCAACTGGTGTTATTCATTGAAAGAAAATTGGAGGAAAAGGTACACTGCTATACTCTTTACAGATCAGAATTTGTTTAGTCTGAACTAATCAATAGTTGAGAAGCAGGCAGACATCTCCTTTTATTTGATGCATTGGTCCTTTCAGTTGTGTAGTTGCTATCCTTCTTTACATGTTCGAGATTACATGTTTAAAGTCGTGAGGTTTGACTTGCTTTTGAAAGTTCTTGTATTTGCCCGCAGCAGTCAAGTAAGAAGACCAGCCAAAGTACATCTTGACTTTCTAATACTCTCTTAACACTCACCTTAACTAGGCCAAAGGATGGTTATGGAAAGGAAGTTTGGAATGGGGGTTCAAGTGCTGATTCCAGTTAGTTTGGGATCAAGGCTTGGTGATGGCTATTTATTTCCTTCATTTTCCAACAATAGGAAATTGATGATATCCTTATTAAAGTATGAACTAATGAACTACTTGAGCAGATCTCTGTTTTTGGCATGAATTTAGTGTGCTTATGGAAGATGCATCGTTATTGTTAATTATGTCTATACCTTTTTTTTTTTTAAATTGATCGAGAAATCCGTCTGGGGTCAACTCTTAGGACCAACCACAACCTTCGAAACTTGAGACAATGGGCACATCCCTCTACCCTTCTCTACTTAAATATCAGACTTAGTTTGTGCGATGCAACAACCTATAACTTAAGTCACGAGTCCCTCAACCTTTGCACTTGAACTAAGCCCGAGGGGCAAGCAACTTAATTAGGTCCATACTGCTTGACAGTTGACACTCTTCAAAGTTTTTGTTTGTTGATGCATAAGTTTTTGGTATAGGACATTGTTCGGTTGAACTTCTATTCTCAACCTGATGGCCCCCTAACGGGTGATGGTTCCTTCATCTCTTCAGATCTAGTTCCAGGGTAAGTTTAGTCCAATTTATGACGGTTATCTTTTTCTTGCTGTTGTATCACCACGTGTATTGTTTTACATCTTGATATTTCTAGAGTGAAAGAAGCATTCTATGTGGGTCCTCCAGCGAAGGACAAGCTCCCAAAGGTTTGTCCTACCAAAATTCTTTTCTGTCTCTTAACCCAGGACTTGTGATCCCATTTCTCTGAGCTGTCCTCTATGTGTCCTGGTCATTGTTTGATTTATATAATCTACTTGCAGAATTCCCGTGAAGGATCTGTATTGTTTGGCCAAATCTCATATGAAGGGGGAAAAAGGCTACAGAAGAATCCTGCTTCTTATCAAATATCTTATATTGTGCCACCAATTAAGGTTTTCCCTTGTATCCTTCTTTCTAGATTTATCTTCTGCAATGCACAGATAATCTCTTTTCATTTCAGAGTGTGTGCTTGGTCTTTCTTGATTCAATGAACGATATTTTCTTTTCAGCTTGATGAAGACAAAGGAAAAAGTTCGAGTGACACCAAGTCTGTCTCAGAAAGACTAGAAGAAGAGGTATTCATATTTATTTATCAAATAATAATGTTGGAAAGTAATTTTAGTTAAGTGTTCATACAGTAGGTCACTTTGCTCAACAGTTTTCATTGAGTGAAGTCATTTCTATCTATGTTTTTCTGGTTCTTGTTTCATCTATTGCTTTTCTTTTTTTCCTGGAGTTGGAGAAATATCCTCACGCATGCAATATCTGGTTAGATGTTGTATCAATTAGAGTTGTTGTATAACCTTTATTCTCCTTTCTAACAAGATAAATAGTACACCACCATACTGAAGGGGCAAACAGAGATTGTTTTGGTATTAACTTAAGGAGTTACGGAGTATCAGCTGTTTCTGCTTTTCAACTGTTTGTTTGCTGGGTAGTTGCCTTAAAAAGAGTACCTTTCTGCTATCAATCATTTACTTTCTCTAGTATTTGACATGCCTAATAGTAGCTTTCTTTTTGTCAATCAGGTCCGTGATACTAAAATAAAGATTCTTGCTAGCTTGAATCAAGGCACAGATGAGGACCGTGCTGAATGGAAAAAGTTATCTCAGTCACTTAAGGTAATTGTTAAATTGTTTCAAGGAGGTGACAATAATTGCTTTGAAGGTCTAACTTGTGAGCTAATAAACTTGATGTGGGGTATCAATTGACATTGGAAGGTACTAACTCAGAATAGGTTAAGCAAAGCCCATTTCTACCTGCTGAAAACTTGCAACTTTTACATAATATTCTGAAGTCTGCAAAACTAAAAACTCTGCATTATTTCAATTTGGAGTAAAAAAGTTTCGGGGCCCTACTCTACTGGTGTATGGGAAGAGTGTGCAGAAAGGATTGATGAGGTTCTGTGCAGAACTCTGTCAGCTTCATGTTGTTTTTGGCCTTTGCCTCTTGTGTCAGACGTCTGATTTAGGTTACTTGTTTTGTTTTGTGTGTCAACTTTGTACTGCCTCTTCTTTTAATGGGAATCTCTTAATTTTCGTGTTCTTTCCAGACTTCTGTGGAATTTCCCTTTTATCATTCCTTTTGCACTGATTCTTGCTCTTATCTATTTATATGCTCACCATGTATGACAATGCTGTTTTGCTTTTTAATTTTTTCAATTTACTTTGCAGTCAGAGTACCCTAAATACACTCCTTTGCTTGCTAAAATACTGGAAGGCGTGCTTTCTCAGAGCAATATTGAGGATAAATTCCATCACTTCACAGAGGTAAAATAGTTTTGAAGTATATACCTCAATATGCTCTTTCTGGGATCATGTGACTTGTTAACCAGTGTAAATCTGTTTAGTATTTAAATGGTTGTAATTGAACTTTTGAGAGCGTAGCTTTGCTTTTTTATTTCCATGTATGTTATGTGTTCCAGAAAATATTTACATTAGGGTAGTGTTGGAAATCGATACATAGTTTTTTAGGACGAAATTTCGCCTTTTGATTCCCCAAATTGCAAGCCAACATTGCCTCAAAAACCCCGAAATCGGACTTGAACTGATTCGAGAATTTGAAAATCTGCTATTTATAGCTACAGGACCTCTTCGCGATTGCGGGACCCTGCCAGCTTACCTTTCGTGATTGCAGTCACTCTTCTCACAGTTGCATACCCTTCCTTGTGATCGCAATGCTTTGCCCGCTTGAGCTTCGCGATTGCATCTTGTGTCTTGCAGTCACTTAGGAGGCACCAATCACCAGGAAAAGTCTGCCAATTCCAAATGCCCACTAAGGTGCTGAAACACCCCCGAGCTCCTCGGGTCCAACGCGAGAATGACAACAAGTCCCAAAACATGTTATAGACTTGTACAAAGTCTTGAATCACTCAACGGCATGCTAAAGCTCAAAAAGAGGGGTCGGGTTTCCAAAGTTGGCTTTTTAAGCTTTCTAAATCTCAACCGTGTTTAAGAACCTTCTTGAGTCCTTTGGGTTCCGAACTGAACTATCCCACTAAGTCCTAAAATACAATACGGAGCTAACCAAAGCATCATAACACAAAAGAGTACATATTCTTGAAACTTGGGTTTTGGTTGTTACATTGTCATATTTAAAGCCACAAGTTCTAGAGGTACTTTTGGTGTGTGCCGAAGGTCCTATTTTCCTTCAAATTATGTCTAGTTAAACACCACCATGTATTAAACAGAACAAAGGTAGTAAATGTTTTATTAAAATATTATCTGATTTGCAGATATTCTTATCAATCTTCAATAAATTACTTTCCCGGGAATTATTTTCAGTTACCTAAACAGCCTCTCTACCTTAACAAGGTAGGTGTAAGACTGCATACACACCACCCTCCCCAAACCACAAGTATTAGACTGGGTATGTTATTGTTGTTACTCCGCCTGTTTCAATTTAGTTGTCCTATTTTGACTTGGCACGAAGTTTAAAAAAACTAAAGAAAACTTTTGAATCTTGCGGTATTAAATTAAAGATATGAAAAACAATTTCAAAAATATAATAATAAAAGATATGTCAAAAGTATCAAAATGCCCTTTAATATTGTGGTCTTAAAATATGCCATGTGGAAAGTTGAAATTAGTTGAAGTGTGACCATCTCATCTAAAAGCTTAAGCTGTTAATTATTTAATTATATTCTCAACGCGCCCCCTCACGTGCGGGCCTGATTTTTTTTCATGGGCCGTGGAAATTCTTTTTAATTTTTGGGTGGCGGTAAGATTCGATCTCAGGACCTCTGCCTGCTCTGATACCAAGTTGAAGTGTGTGACTATCTCATCTAAAAGCTTAAGCTGTTAGAGAGAGCACACTTTTAATTATTTAATTATATTCTCAACAAAATTAAAGAGTTGCTAAAAAAGGAAAGAGGCATTCTTTTTGGAACGGATTAAAAAGGAAAGTGGGACAAACAAATTGAATCAGAGGGAGTATTTTTTAGTTTACCAGCCAAACACCAAAAAACATTTTCCAGAAAGTCTTTATCTGAAAATTGACCTTTTTTCTGCAAAATATGTTTTGGAAAATATTTTCCATCACACTTGTTAGGAAACATGGTCTTAAATTTACCTTTTGCAATTGGATCTCAGTTGTTCTTAACAACGATGGACATTCATTTAAGTCTTCAGGTAGCACCATTAGATCTTCAATCAGGTGGAAATTCTCGTATTCTATATGTACATGTTCCTGCGGCTTGGATGAGTATTCTTGTACACACTTTGTTGTTCCTATTAGCAAAACATCCCCTTTTTCTTCGCTCTTCCGGAACAGGTACAGAAATAACTGTTTTATCTACATTGTTTATCTTAGTTACTGGGTTTTTTTGGGGAAAGCCTATGTGGTGTGGGATGCTCGTTTAACCTCTGTATTCATTTTGTTCCTTATTTACTTGTGTGCACTGCGTTTTCAAAAGCTTTATGTTGAACTGGCTCCTATTTTAGATCCATTCAACGAATTGAACCACAGAATCGAATTAACCAATATGTCAATCAAGTGTGTCATCAAACTTCCATCGAAGAGAAGCAAATGAAAGTCTTTCATAAAAATTCTCGTAGAATCATCAATCTCTTACAAATGACTTGTACCATTGAAGAATTCTATTGAGATACTAAAAGTTTCAAAGTAAGGAAGAACAATTTAACTTGGAACTACGTTAAGGAAAATAACTTGTTAGCTATATTATATGGCTATGATCTTAATGTGCTTAAAAAGGCCTTGTACCTTCCCCCCCTCCTAAAAAAAAATAAAAGGTAAAAAAAGAAGGAAGTGATAGAGCTTAGTCTGAAGATGCTTTCTGTTTGACAATTTAACTGTGAACAGCTGTTCTGATCTGGCTATACAGTTGCCCTATCACTGGAGTTAGAAACAGATAGAGTAACTGCTGATACTTGCTCAAGGTGTTAAAATCTGTGCTACCACTTAGGTTGTATGTGATTCCATCTTCTCCTTCTTGAGCAGGTAGGAATGGGTAAGTATTAAGTAGAAAAGAAACTTTGAGCGTCCACTAATTTGTTTGCAGGGATGCAAGTGATATGATTGGAGAAGGTGCTAGAAAGCTTAAAAAGAGTGCTAAGAAAAAAAAAATGTTTTATTTAGAATTTCTTTGTGAGGATGTGCTTCATTTGGGGAGGAGAGTGGTCAATTTCTTTTGGAAGACACAGATTAAGTAGGTCAAAGAAATTGGTGGCAAACCTATTTTCTCAGATGGGCGACAAATACTTGAATTGTTTTTCAGTCTTTCCATATAATCTAAGTGATCATGGATTTCATGATTCCAAGGCATGTGCTTTCTCCAGGTTATTAGTGCAGCAGATGAGGTTGTTGCTAGCATCGATAGAGATGAATTGGCAAAATATTGTGCCCTCAGAAGTGATCCAGAAGACGAGGCTACAGAAGTGAGTGTTCATCTTTTGGTATTTTTACCTCTGTTACATTTCCAATTGAAGAAAAGTAGTTATTGTAGCAATTAATGTTGTCGTGTCGATACTTTCTATCCTTTTCCCCTTCTGCTAGTTGTAAAAACCTGGACTGCTGGATTTGTCCTTACATCTCAGCAGAACAGCTTTTTCTGCAAAGAAACTAGTCATAACAACAGTCTACTCCATTTGACAGAAACTGAAGAAGAAGATGGAGATGACCCGTGACCAGTTAACTGAAGCACTCTACCAGAAAGGATTGGCTTTGGCAGAGCTTGAAGCTTTGAAGGTAATGACTCTTTAATGGAGTGATAAGACCTTCTATCCTTGCTCTTGAATGCTGACAGCTGAGATGATTGCCAAGGCAAATAGGAATAAAGAATAATAATAATAATATAGGCTATTAGAATGAAAAGTGTGTTGTTAAAAAAGCCTTATCTTTGTGAGTTCTGGAACTTAAAATAATAATATAGGCTATTAGATACTTGTCCAACAAAAGAAGAATAAGCTGGGAAGTGGTTTGTTCATTTTGTATAGCTCCTGAAACTTCATTTAGGCATTTCATATCTAGCATATCTGCTAGAATGGATTACCGTGGATCTGTTTGATTTTAAATGCCAGTTTGTCTTTGTGCACGGTGCACTACACAGTTAGTGAGCTTCTAAGTTTTAACAGATAAAAATTATTGTATCCTTGAGATTTCTGTGGGACAAAATTCTAAATGGCATATATGATTAATCATATATATAATCGTGCTTACATAGATGCCCTGAGTTTAACCTTTGGCTGATAGAAATTTCTGTAAGTGATGCCTAACCCCGGGAGTCCTAAAAATTAAGAAAATAGGTAAGTTTATTCTATCAAATATAATTAATGAAGGAATAAGCATTGGTGGGATGAAAACAATAGCTTCAGAAAAAAAAAAAAATACTCCCTCTGTTCACTTTTATTGTCCACTATTCCAAAAATAGATTTTCACTTTTACTTGTCACTTTTAACATATCAAGAAAATACAACTATTCTTTTCCATGTTTTACCCTTGGCTTTAATTATTTATTCTGAAATCATTTTCCAAGACCTAATACTAAACATCAATTAATAGGGGTGGTGTGGTAAATAGCCATGTCAATAATTGTTCTCTTAATGGGTGTGCCTCAAGTCCAAATGTGACAAGTAAAAGTGAACGGAGGGAGTAACCAAGTAACTGGCAAACTGAGTTTCTTATTCCTATTTTTCCAGGGTCCGAGTATGATTAGATAGTTCCTGCACATGTTAGAGTATGTTACTATATTTAAGTTAGTCTGATAGGGGTGATCACCTGAGAGTTAGTCTGATAGGAATGATCACCTGATGCTGTAGATTTTGAGTTGGTCTTCATCTTCTGTTGTACATTCTGCATTCAGTTATAATTGATTATGCACAAAAACTGTTGCATGAAGTGCCCGGGGATTCTTCTTTATTTTATTTTTTAATTTTGTATTTTTGTTTTTTGAGTGCCTAATGAGGTGATTATGGTTTTGTGGTAGGGTGACAGCACTGCAGATAAGGTAGATATGTTTGAAGAGAACTTCAAAGAGCTAAAGAAATGGGTGGATCTGAAGTCCTCTAAATATGGCATCCTTTCAGTTTTCCGTGAGAGGCATCATGGAAGACTTGGAACCGCACTTAAGGTACTGCTACTTTTTGAGCATTTTGTAAATGTTGCAAATTTTAATTAGTGCATCAGTACGTTATGTATTCATTATTTTCTCGGTTAGATGATTGAACTTCTCTCTCATTCTTGCTCGCTAAAACAGTATTTCATATCTTGAACTTGGAATGCGTGCATTTTTATAACACTGGTTAGCTCATGTAATTACAAGAACTTATTTGTTTAAAAAATCGATTAATTGCTGATTTGTTACATCAGGTTCTAAATGACATGATACAAGATGATGGTAACCCACCCAAGAAGAAGTTTTATGAACTAAAGCTCTCTTTGCTCGATCAAATAGGATGGAGCCACTTGGTGGTATATGAGAAACAGTGGATGCAAGTACGATTTCCATCGTCACTACCTCTTTTTTAGTTTTTGTTCAGTGAATTCACAATATTTAGTACAATACGAGAGAAAGAGAGGATATGAACGGAGTTCTGCATAAAAAAAAGATGATCACTTATGGCACAGTGCAATGTTGAATAAAATTCTTTCTTTCCAATATTCATCTAGGTTGTTTTCTCCAGTCCTACTTAGAAGCAGGATTGCATGTCTAAACTATGTAATTTAAAATCTAAGTTTTGTATAGAGGTGATCTCGCACCGCTCTGGCTCCATGTGAACTTTTGTTGTGTATCTTGGTGTTTATGGTTTCCGTGGACATTCAACCACAACATTCAGAATACGGTTATATAAGTGGATTTCTGGTTTGAGATTACTCTTGTCATTCATGTTACAGAGCTTGGCTGCATTCGCTGAGTTCATTCATTTTTTTGGACTCATATCACTACTTATCCTACTCTGTATTTAGAACACAAGTCATGAAGACAGAGTTTGGGTGTGGAAACTATAGGGGCTTTCAGATAATTTCTTTCAAAAAAGCAGTACAAAGTGCAACCACGTTATATTCACAAGGGTTACTCCTTGAGAAGTTTGTTATATTTCTCGAGTGTGTGTATTTCACTTTTGCCCAAATGGACCCTTTATCCTTATTTTCCTTCCGTATTGTTCAGTATGAGCTTAACTGATCGCCTTTAGTAGTAAAACGGTGATAAAAGAAAGGAAAACGTCCGACCTATGGAGTCCATAGTTAATTGGTGGCAGTTAGGTTGGATGTGTTTGACCTGCTTCGCTTCTTCTCATGTTCATTTATGATATTCTTTTTTTGTTTGTTTGTTTGGTGATGGCAATGGTGTCTGGATTGCTTTTGCGCACTTTGATTATTTCATTGGGTACTTCAACCTCTCACCAATACAATTATCAGTTAATTCTGGCTACTAAGGTTTATACGAATGGAAAAAAGTTATCTAGCATCTTTTAGTTATGTTTAATTCGAATTTGTAATCTCATAGTTCTTCTCCCAATTTGTTTATGACTTGGTCACATTGTATGTTTGTATGATTCAATATCTCTAATGAAAATCATTTTACTGCAACTTAATATTCATTTGTTATGACTAGATGATAATAGGAACACTCACTCTCACAGTATCTCTTGTCATGAGTAGATATTGAACTTATGTATTTCACTTTTATGATATAATCAGTACATGAATTCGACTTCTGGAAAATGAGGTATACTTCTGTTAGCCATTGCTCCTCATTCTCCCATGTAAAGTAAAAAAAAAATACAAGAGGATAGTAGAGTACAGAAACAAAATTCAGACAGATTTGCCTGCCTCTGAGCTTAACTAGGTACTAGTTTGTTGATTATTCGAATATGCTAAATTAAAGTGGTTGGAGTATAAGTGGCAATCCTAGTGTGGGTCTAAGAGAAAGCATGATAGAGGGACAGTGTTTATAGTTAGGTGAGATGGAAAAGGAAAACCTTGTCAAGATTAATGACAAAACAATCTTGTACTCCATCATAGTCAAATTCCTACCAATGCACATCCTTCCTCCAAAACCAAAAGGCAGAAATCCCATCTTGTGTTTGCATCCTCCATGGATGTCATCCTTAAACCTCTCTGGTTTGAACTCATTCACATCTTCACCCCAAAGTGTCTTGTCATGATGCATGGACACCACATCAATCCACATATTTGTTCCATTAGGAATGACCAAGTCGTCCACTTGAATATCTTCTCTAGCTTGCCTTTGTACATTTGGTGCTGGTGAGTATAGTCTTAGTACTTCATTCATCACCCATCCCATCTGCATTATGCATACGAATTGAAAAGGTCAACACCATATCTCCAAACAAATAAATCTGGAATATTTGTTTTTTTTTTAAAAAATGTGTCACAATAGGCTTTAGAGTTTGAGGTGTGGCCGGTGAGTGATGAATTGTTAACCAGCTGGAAGCCACATTTAGTTGCATATAGGGAGTTGACACATGTAAAGAAAAAAATTAGATCAAGTCTCGTATAGTTTAGATTCCACCTGGTAATGTAATGTCCCAATCCCAAATCCTTGGAATATTTGATATCTGAAAAGCCACATGCTTCTGTCTGTGTCATTAGTTGTTTTCAGTGTTATTTTGGATTTGAACCTTAAAGATGCATGTTGACCCCCGACCAAATATTTGGGACCCCTATGCCGTCCCTTAAAATTTTTTGGCACTCCCTCCTCCGCTCCATGTTAGTCGTCTAACTTTCCTTTTTATACACCTTTTAAGGAATTATTAATAAAAAAGGTTAATTTTACTAATTTATCCTTTAGAGAAACATTTTTGGACCTAATGAACTTGTTGATTATGTATTGATTTTGTAAATTGACAAATATTTTTAATAAGGTGGACAATTAATATAGGACAACAGATATAGTTGATGATAATTATGCGAGATACCTTTTGTATCACAAAAATATGAACTCAAAATTTATGTTTTGCGACACACTCACGTAATAAAACTTTTCGCCATCCCAATAGATCTAGAAAACACATGAAAGAAAAGGGTGTTGAAGTAAAAAACTAGAGACATAATTGTCGCGCCTCTGAATGGGTTATAAGTCGATCAAAATTAAGTGTCAGCAACAGTTATATTAGATTATTACTTGATAAAGAAAATGATTAGCTTACCTTCCTAAGACCAGCAAGCTTAGTGACATCTATTTCACCATCACCCATCACTTGTTTGATTTCCTCTCTGAGCAGAGTTTGCCACTGTGGATGCTGTGCCAGCAGAAACAAAGTCCACGCCAGTGCTAGCGCGGTGGTCTCATGTCCTCCGAAGAAAAACGTTTTACATTCATCCACCATTTCCCTCGTACTCAACATCCTCCCATTCCCCGCTAGCAAAAGGCTCAGAAGATCGTGCTCTGTACGATCAACTCTTTTCTTTTTTCGCTCCTCAATTATTGAAATGAGGAGCGAATCGATCTCCTTGCCTAGATTATTGGCTTTTAGGGTCTCTTTTAGACACATGATTTGGTTTCCGTATGGTACCCCGACATAACGGGTAGACTTGAATAGTGTGACTTGCATGTTTCTTAATTTTTTGAATACTTTTTCGCCTTCTTCGTAGCTTATGCCGAAGCTGGTCTTTGCGATGATTTCTCCTGCCGTACTTATGATTTCGGCCTCTACATCGATTTCCGCGTTCCCGGAATCGATGAGTGTAGCCCAACGGTCTAACATGTGTGTGGCGGAATCCGCCATTAAGCTTGCCATGCCCTGGAAACCAAATAAAAATTAATACAATGTGGAATTAAGTGTAAAAATTGGATGTTATGATAGTATAGTGTATTTTAAAAAATATATATTATCAGGTCATCTAAAAGATAATAGAGAAGTTTAAAAAATAAAGCAGATTACCTATTATGATTGGTTAAAATCTATTGATAGTGCAAAAATTACTTACACTATTAGTATGATAATATTGTAGGTAAGTTAAATCCTTATCTTATGATGTATGATTTAAATAATATTTGCCAATTTGAGTTTTAAGGTCATGTTACTTTTTGTGTAGCCAGATATGAAAACTGATTTATGTCATGTGGAGTTTCCTAATTAATATATACTACAATGTTATGCTCCAGTGACAAAATAAAAAAGTGCACCCATAGTAATTAAGAATTATACCTTCACGTTGGCTGTGGTAAAAGCAGGAGTAATAATATGCCTATGTCTCACCCATTCATCTCCTTCTACCATAACAAGTCCTTTCCCAAACATGGCCTTTCTATCCTTCTTAAACACTGTTGGTTTTCCCCAACTTTTACCCATTACTCCAGCAGACATCTTCTTGATAAATTCTGGGTCAGCAATGTACACAAATGGTTCTGTTCCTAGCCAGTATGTAAATACTTTTCCTGCAAAAATTGATAAATAAACACTATTTCATTTACACTGCATGTAAGAATGTAGCTATATAAAATTTCATCTGAAAGAATCAATTAGGGATGGATGTATAGTATATAAGCTACGTGTTCAGCTGAACTCAGTAGCTTTATGTCATACATTATATATGTGTTATTAGATATCCAAACTCAATAGCTTTAGCAAATATACTGTATATCTTAAAGGGGTACACTAAGCTTTTGCTATGTACGGGGTCCGAGGAAGGGCCAAACCAACAAAGGTCTATTGTACTCAACCTTAATTACTCAGCATTTCTGCAAGAGACTGTTTTCACAGCTCGAACCATTGGTCAAATTACACATGACAACAACCCTTACCAGTTACACCAAAACTCCCCTTCACTATATATTATTAGAGCTATCTATTAAATATGTATCAATATTAAATCGAAGAAAACATGCATAGAACTACATGCTACATGTCAAGAAGTACGTACCATGCAATTTCTGCCACTTAGCAAAGTAAGGAAATGCCAATGAATGAATATCATGGCTAATATCATTAACAGAAGAAGATGAAGTAAAAGAAGTTCTCTTCATCATTAGCTCCTTCTTCATGTCGTTAATATTCCCAAGTGGAAAATTAGGTGTTGGTCCCTCAAAACCATTTGCCTTAAGTTTCCTATACATAAGTTTAGGCATAATCCACCAAGAATATAAAACTTTACATAACACAAACAAAATGGTGACCATGCCTAACATACTAGCAAATTGGATGAATTCCATGTTTTTTTTCTCTCAATAAAACTAACTAGATGAATTTTCAAGTTTGATTAGTAAATGGAAAAAACGATTGTTGAGTGATGAGAGAACATTGCATGTTATGGGTATTTATAGAAGGACAAGTTTGACGAGTCCTCAAGGAATTAAAGACTAAAGTTGACAATTGACCAACATACATTTATAAGATAACTACCAATAAATTAAATAACAACTTTTGACGTGTGTATTTAATTTGTACACACATATATATACAAATATATATTTCTTTCTTTTTGGTTTTACGTATGTGTTACAAAATATATGTTAGTGTTAATTAATTAATTAATTTATTGCATGCATGTTTGTATATGTTCCATGTAAGTCTCTACTGAATATTATTTGATTTGTCAAAGTAGAAGTTGGTCGTCAGATAAATTCAATATTGCGGCTGTACACAAATCCGTATGGTGCCGGCCAAGATTTAATTCCACGAGGCCGTTTTTATGAATTAATATTTTCAAATTAAGGATGATCTACGCAATAATACGTAACTCAATATAAAAATAATAATCATAATTTGGTCTACTGAATATTTTATAATCGTGATGCTTGGATCGACTTGAGCGTATCTCAATTAATTTAATGGGATGTCATGTCATCTCTTACCAACAATATGGACCAACTAAATCTATCACAAAAATTAGATAGAAAGAAAAGAAATCACCTACTGAATAGTATATATTTATACAGTAACATATTAAAATGCACTTTGTAAAATTATTTACACATATATACCATATATTTTTAATGGCTAGCATCACGAAAACAACTACTACACGAGGTCCTCACAAAAATGCAAAAACCCAAAATGTTATAACCTGAATTTTTAGTATGAATTTTTTATTTAGATTTTACACTCTTACCAAATATTCTACTAAAAAGTAATAGGTTTAACTAAAAATTATAGTAATTATGTTTATGGAAAAGTTAATTACAAAACAACATTAACTTTTCTGGTTGATTAAATAACTATTGCTAGTCTAACTAATTTCCTATTACTCGTAGTTTGCTCACATTCCAAATTTCAACCATCGACTAGAGTGAAAAGAAAGTTCAATTTCAACAAAATAATACATAGGACAATTTTTATTTTTATTTTTGTTGGTAGAATTATATAATATCCTTGACAATTACAGCTATAAAAAAGTCGGTAAGACATCTAAACATTTTAGTTGTCAACTTAACACAAAAAATAAAAAAAAGGTGAGCTGTGATTAGTTTAATGTTTTTTTAAAAGAAAAGATATAAACTTTTTCATGTACTGTAGCGATGGATTTGTTTGACTGATTGTAATTCTTCTGTTTTAAAGCTTTTTTCTGTTTTCATTTCAAAATATTCTTTTCCACATTTTCATGTCCACGACATATATACACCTTAATCCGTGTTTCTAAACATTTTTTTGGTCATATATGATATATTCCTTTAATTAATTTCTTGGTCAAGATTTAAGAATCATATAATATGAGATATTACTTTAATTAATTTCTTGGTCAAGATTTAAGAATCACGTAAAACATAAACACGTACAAGAATAGAATTTTCTCAAAGACCAAAGACACAACACACATTTAGTTGGTCGCGCGGCTAAAAATAATTACATTCGCTAGCTAAACATATATAAAAATATATATTATTTTGTATTAAAAAGGAATATTTTATATATATCATATATTATTATATATAAAAAATGTATTTCTTGACTATTATTTTAGTGGACGTTTATTTATTTATCGTTGAATAGTTAATCAAATTCTGCACAATTTCATTCCAATTATGGGTGGTTGTTCCTTCTTTTTATTCTGCTTTTCCTCACTATGTATTTCTAAGAAAATGTTGCACGTTATCCCATGTCATGAAAACAAATGTGATTAGTTTCTATTTGGAGAAGGTGCATTATTTGTTTGATCTATAATTTGATCATGTGATGTACTTTTTGGTGAATGAGGTTTCATATTACAATCATCACTTCCTCAATCATTCACCACTATTTATCATTTATCAGTATACCTATAATCATTATTAAAGGAGAAAAAGCGATCTTGTGTTATATGTTAATACATTTTTTCTATTCATGATTACTACTAACCGTTATTCACGATTATCAGTATATCTATAACCATTATTAAGGGGGAAAAGGCGATCTTGTATTATATGTTAATGCACTTTTTTTCTATTCATGATCACTGCTAGCCGTTATTCACGATTATCTGTATACCTATGACTATTATCGTAGCAATTATTGAGGGGAGAAAAGGCGACTTTGTGCTTTATTTAAACACACTTTTTCTATTTATTGCTAGCCGTCATATACGATTATCAGTATACTTAACCATTATCATAACAATTATTGAGGGGAAAAAAGGCGATCTTGTCCTATATTCAGCGTACATTTTCTATGTAGATAAATATAGTCAGTCCACTCCGTGTACGAAGTGTTGGTTTTTTTTTTTTGTGGTGTGTATCACGAGTAATACATGAACTATACTTTATCAAGATTGTTATTATTATTATTATAATCAAGCTGTCGTCTGAGAAGTACAGCTTGGTACTCTTAACACAATAAGCAAGAATATAAGCTGATCATGTGAACATTAATTTATTAATGGTCTATTAATAGCTAGCAATTAGGTCAGACATTCAGACGTTATTCCTCAAGAGACTGCAGAATATACGGATTATAACGTGGGTTAATTAGTTATTCAGTATATTTTTTTTTTTAAAAATAATTTTTTTACTACTGTATTTTGATATGCTTTACTTGAATTAAGAATCTACCGAAAACAATATTTGTACCTTCACAAAATAGGAGTAATATTGCGTACAGACCTGTACTCTTCCTAGACCTCGCTTGTGGGTCACACTGAGCATGTAGTTATTATTATTGGATTGGAGAGCCGTATAGGGGTTTGCATTCAGTTTTGTATTTTGTTATTCATTTTTCGATTTTGAGATACAATCCAAATCGAATTAAAAAGAAAAACGACCCAACGTACTAATTTGGTTTAAATATTTGCGTGTTAGTTATTTCAATTTTATTTTTTTTAGATTTTTTGTTTTAATTGCTATTATCATCAAAAGGAATAAATCAAAGTCAGTAAGTTGAGATTTGTCAATTCGAATGATGTTATTAGACTTTTTACATACTGTTTCAAAGAGTCAATAAGTTGTTAAGAATTTTCAATTAAACAAGAGAGTAATTTCTAATAGCGCAATCTAAAAAGTAAAAGAGAAAAAAGAAGCAAGTTATTTACATTTTAAAAAATATTTCCAAATGTTTGAGTTTTCCTTTTTTTTTTTTTTTTTTGGTTGGTGGTTAGCCAGTTAGGTATACATATTACATATTGAGAAAAAAAATAGAGTTGGCTAGTCAAATGTCAAAATAAGAGAGAGAATCATACAAATCAATTGAAGGGTATATATACTCTCTTTGTGCTTGTCTCCTACCATTACAAAAATTACTCCTTGTATCAAAGTAATTAAGAATGAAATATAAATGAAAAATTCAACTATATATATATAAGAGATATTAGTAAAACCTTTTTCATTAGTTTACTGCTATTTTTTTTTGTTTGATTGATGGTTACTCGGTATACATATTACATACTGAAAAAATAGAATTGGCTAGCCAAAATGTCAAATTAAAAGAAAGAATCATACATATCAATTCAAAAAAAAATAAAATAAAATAAAAAAAAAATATATATATATATATGATTTCCTTGTGCATGTCTCCTGTCATTATAAAAATTATTCCAATATCAAAATAATTAAGAATGAAATATAAATGATAAATTCAGATATATATATATTCTTGGAGGTATATTTATGTTTTCGGAGTTTCAAACTTTCAGTCAAATGTCATTGGTTGGATTATAACCATATAATTACAATCACAAATGAAAATACAAATAGAAAAAGAAAAAGAAAAAGAAAAAGAGGAGAGAGTATAAATAAATAAATAAACAAACAAATAAAGTAAGCAAATTAAAGGCAATTGCATGCATCCCCTCTGAGCTCCGACGTTGTACTATAGTTAGACGATTAAAATGAAAAAAAACATGCGGACTTGGGTATTTTAAAAAGGTAAAAAGTAGACTTACCATTTCAAGGGAATTAATATCTCAAATGGTCATTCAACTAACAGTTGTTTCCACAAAAAGTCACTCAGCTTTATTTTATAACCTCAAAGTCACTCAACTATGAATTTTTCTCACAGAAAGTCACTCAGCTTTATTTTATAACCTCAAAGTCACTCAACTATGGATTTTTCTCACAGAAAGTCACTCAACTAAGGATTATTCTCACAGAAAGTCACTCAACTATGAATGTTTTACCTACAAAATCACTCAACTATTGATATTTCACTTAGAAAGTCACTCAACCAACTTAAATGATTTTTTCATTAAATTTTGTTGAAATACAATTTTTGTTTTAAACTAACTTTTTAAAAATAATAAGATGCTCATGTAATTATTTTGTTAAATTTTGTTGAAACACAATTTTTGTTATAAACTAAAATTTTAAAAATAACAAGACACTCATTTTAATTATTTTATTTTATTAAAATACTATTTTATAAATATTCTCTGTGGATTGATAAAGCAAAGAACGAGATGAGAAATTGGCTGGAAAATGGGATTTAAAGACGAACACGGGAGGATTAATGTTACTGATCCTAGGGTGATTTTTTTTCTTCCTTTCTTTTTATCATCGATGTTTTTTTTAAAAATTTAATATGTATGCTACTATATACAGTAGTACTTTGCACAGATATATATTTAAAAAATAATATTTCAATAAAATTTAATAAAATAATTAAATTGATTATCTTATTATTTTTTTAAAATTAATTTAAAACAGGAATGGTGTTTCAACAAAATTTAATAAAATAATTAAATGAGCATCTTATTATTTTTTTAACAATTAGCTTAAAACAATATTTTTGTTTCAACAAAATTTAATTTAAAAAATTATTTAAATTGATTGGGTGACTTTCTAAATGAAATATCAATAGTTGAGTGACTTTGTAGGTAAAATATTCATTGTTGAGTGACTATGAGGTTATAAAAGAAAGTTGAGTGACTTTCTGTGAGAAGAATCCTTAGTTGAGTGACTTTCTGTGAGAAAAATCCATAGTTAAGTGACTTTGAAGTTAAAAAAGAAAGTTGAGTGACTTTTTGTGAAAGCAACTGTTAGTTGAGTGACCATATGAGATATTAACTCATTTCAAGGTATATTCCTGTTTCTGCACGACTCTCTTCATCTGTTATTGTTGCAATAATTTTTTTGTAAAAATCACTATTAGAAATAAAGTTTTTTTTATCGTGAATTATTGCTATTAAACATAATTTTTTATCACTCATTTTCAATCGAATCAACTCATTGGAAAAACGCATGGTGAAAAACTGATTCTCACTAAAATATTGAGAAACTTTCTAATTATTTTTGTATGAAAATATTAGTATTTTATCTTTTCTAACCAATTCAATCGAAATATCTCTGGGACTACTCTCTAAACATTTTTCAGTGAAAAAAAAAATAATTTTCTTCGTAGTGAATTAACTCGGATAATCAGTTTTCTAACAATTATTAATTAATATTTTAGTTTTTATTTTAAATATAATTGAGAACTAATCATTTTCTAGACAAAAATACCATAAGTTAAAATGCTAAAAAACTCCAACACACTAAAGTTTGAAATTTTGACAAGTGAAACTTTAATACAATTAATGTGGTAAGAGTTTAAAAATTTGCTAGAGTTTGAAATTTCTTAAACGATTCATAAAGTTTAAACTTTCACAATCTAAATTAAACAATACTGAAGTTTTAAATTCCTTATGAACAACTCACGGACATGGAGGCCAAATATTTATCAGCTCAAACTCCAAGAACAATTAATAAGGTTCAAACTTTTACAATTTAAGTGTGAATATTTATAGAAATTTCAAATTTCGAATTTCATGAATGATTTAAAGAGTTCAAACATTTTATCAATTTATATATTCTAGAAATAACTCATGGAGTTCAAATTGATTCATGTTCAAATTTCAATAAAAACTTCCTAAAGGCTTTTTCATGTTTTGACTAGGGATATTTTTATTAAAAATTTATTTTCGAATTAAAAAGTAGTTAACCACTAATTAATTTTAACACACCCGATTAAATCTTAATCAATAACAGTTCAAAAATATGAACAAATAACAATATATTCAGTCAAATTCCATAAGTAGAGTACGCAGACTATCACTATCTCGTGGAGGTAGAAAGACTGTTTCTGAAAGACACTAGACTCAAGTGCATCAAAATCAGGAACAAAAAAGAAGGAGATAATGAAGAAAATATAGCAAATAACAAAGAAACAACGCAAAGTTCACCAGAAATGAGCCGAAATCAACAATAAGATAATGTGATAATCCAAGCACAATAAATAACATACTAGAATAAATTATTAAAACTAATAATAAATATAAAAAATAATAACTGCAATAATACAACTAATATAATAAAAAAACACCAACTTTCTTCACACACTTATGGATCAATCTTTATGATTCAAGTTATTTGTGAAAAGTGAATTACATTTCGTCTTTTCTGTATTTAGCATCCGACAATTTGTCATGCTAATTGTGTAGCCGACCTTTTAGATTTTACCCTTTGATGGTCGGTTTTTCACTTAATTTATTGACAAAATTTAATAAGTTTAATTTTAATTTTATAGTTATGTTAATTATTTTATATTAAATATAGGAAAAAGACTCCTCAACTTTTGTCATATAGAATTGATATACCCCTTGTTATAAAAGTGGATCACATATACCTCTACTATTACAAAAGTGGCTCACATATACGTTTTAAACTAACGGAAGTTAAAAAAATAATTTTAAGTTTATTTTTTTTTTTATTTAAAAAATAATTCACGTAGGGACATATATGATCCTTTTCATACATAATTTTTTTTTTCACTTTTGATTATCATTGTTTGAGTTTTTTAATTCTTATTTTATTTATTTATTTCGTTCTTTAGTGTAAAAATATGAGGAAAAAAGTGTGAATGAAAAAAAAGAGAAAAAAATTAATATTATTTATTTTCAGGATATATTGTAATTTATTTTTTGGATATGTAAAAAAAAATTGAGGGCATATATGATAATTTTTAAAAAAAAGTTAGAGAAAAATTAAATTCGACCATCAAAATAATAAATCCAAATTAGCGGTTGAATCAAAAAAGTCAAAACAAGTTCCGTGTGAGAAGTATCAAATATACCCCTACATGAAAAATTTTTAAATAAATTTTTTTTGAAAAAATGAATTTAAAATTGATTTTTTCACTTTTGTTAAGAGGAAAAGGGTATATGAATCACTTTTATAACGAGAGATATGTCAATACTAAATGGCAAAATTGAAGAACATATGATCAAACCTTTTTTCCTTCTTTTATACTAATTATATATATATATATATACTAAACCCTAACAACTCCTAAGATTCATATCCTTCTTTTGGTAGGAATGACAAAATAGACGTGGGAGGGTAATTTAGGTTAACAAAAGTATAGTGCCGGAGTTATGGTTTCAACTGAAATCAATAATTTTTATTCAAATTTTGTATGTGTCATTTAATATGTATAAATAATTAATTTAGAACTCAGTAACTTAAAGAAAATTAAAATCTTCAATTCATAAACTTTAAATCTTAAATTCGCATATACAAAAAATATTATTTCTAGTGTTTGTCCTTTGCAAGTAGATCATGACATTGTCCTCCTCGCAAAAGTGTGCCTAATCTCGGACTCTCCTAACTAGTCCATCAATGATAAAGTCATACAAAATACTATTATTTCATCTGACTCAATTTATGTGATATTCTTTTGTTAATCAGGTAAAAGAAAATGAAATATTTTTATTTTTAGTAGTAATTTAACTTTAAACTTCTTATTTTTATAATCACAAAAATATCTATAACTTATTTTAATTACACTTTCAAATAACAGTTATTGGAATTTACCTACCATATATATGTGTCTCAATTGCTTTATGGCTTATCTCCACTCTCACCATTAGCCATTCTTTTTTTATATAATAAAACTCTCCGGCCTATGCTGCCGCTATATTTTGATATTGGACTCTGTCAACTATTTTCAAAATTGTAAGTGCAGCAAAAAAAAAGTATGAATTGACATGCATAAAATAATGAATGAAGGGGGATTAATTTGAATATTGTTGTGTCACGTCAAGAAATACGATGCACGTTTTGCCTCACATGCCAATTAATTTAGATATTTAGGATTTTCATTTATGTATTTTATTGGTCAAAATTAGAGGTGTTGAATAACTGAGACCTGTTCAAAAGTTACTTTAGATGAAATGGATTAAAATGTAGGTACATAATTCAATTCCTACAATTCTTACTAATTTTTAATTATTTTATTTGTTCTTATATCAATTTTTAGTACTTAATGAAATTATTATTATGACTATATACAACATATTAAGAAAAAAATGTATTTATAATGAGTTGAGCTAATAAATGAATAGGTCAATAACCCATCAAATTTAAACGGGTTGAGTTTGATTTAGCTATCCATACTGTAAACAGAACGGATGGTATTATCCCTTGTTAGAATAAATAGGTCTACTGAGAGGAGTGTTATGAAATCGATATAGGATTAGCTCTTTAATATTTAATTAGAATTTTCGAGCAGTTAGAAAGGGAAAAAAAATCTTATAAAGAGTGTTTTCTGATTAATGATCCTTATGATGTAGCATAAACATAAATTAATTAATTATAAGGCAAGTATTGAACAGAAAAAAAAGTTCTATATAAGTAAAAGATAAAATAAGGTGTTTATGTAATTCATAAACCCTTGCATATCTTAAGTCATAATTTTGTTGAATAATTAGAATCAATTTAACGTTATTAGTGTTACTAATCTGAGTTGATTGATGGACTTCTGTTCTTCCCTTTTCTTGATTAGACTTTTTAGATCTAATTTTGTCCCCATCATATGGCAAAGCCCAAAATAGCAACTGATTGAACTTAATTAGAAATCCTACAGGCTACAACTTTTTTAGAATTTTTGACCAAATTAAGCCATTATTTAAAGTAATTCATCAAAATAATACGTTTTTTAAAATTTTTACAAAATTAGTATAAACGTATTTCACAATAACGTTTTAGGGTATAATTTATTTTTAAAAAATTTAGCCGTGTGCTGACGGCGTTAAGTTAAGAAACGTTACTGCGAGTAACGTATTATAATACATTACTGTGAGTCACGTTTTACACCTAAAACGTTACTCACAATAACTTTTCTTAAGAATCCAACCAAGGGACATCGAATCCTACAAATTATATATACTAATAATTTATACTCTAAAAGGTTATTTCTTCGATTAATAGGAGATAATTTGTGTGTACTGATTTAAAAAATTATCTTATAAAATTATTTCACTAAAATTCATAAAAATATAGATTTTTTGTTTTACCTGCAAATTATATATTCCCTCTATCCCAATTTATGTGACACATTTCGAATTTCGAGATTCAAATAAGTTTATGTTTGCTGCAAATTTTTCATATATTTTAAAAATAATTTGAATTATCAATAATTGTAACTTATAGTACTTTTTACGTAGTTTACTAATATATAAATTTCATTTTAAAAAAATTGAAGATTCCATTAGCAAATTATCGGTCAAACTTAAACTGTTTGACTCTCGAAAAATGAAATGTGTCACATAAATTGGGACATATAGGGTATATTAATATATAATTTGTACTCTAAAACGTTATTTCTTCAATTACTAGGAGATAATTTGTGTATAATGATAAAGAAAATTATCTTATCAAATTATTACACTAAAATTCATAACAATATAGATTTGTTTTACAAATTATAGCTATATTTGCAGGATTCGATGTTACGTGATTTGATTCTTAAGAAACGTTACTTTGAGTAACATTTTAGGTTTAAAACGTTACTCACAGTAACGTTTCTCAACTTAACGCCGTCAGAAAATAGCTGATTTAAAAAAGATAAAATATACCCTAAAATGTTACTTTGAAGTACGTTTATACTAGTTTTGTAAAAAAAAATTAAAAATATATTATTTTGGTTAATTACTTTAAATAATGGCTTAATTTGGTCAAAAATTCACTTTTTAAAAGTCAATGCTGGAGATATAATGACTATGATTGCAAATACCACTAACCTAACTGCAATCATACATATGGATGACTCTAATCCTACAATTTTTTGCTTATACTAGTGATAAGATAGTAATATATTTTTTGATATAGTCAAACATTCATAATCTCCTATAGAAGTATAAAATGCAATAAAGTAATAAAGAAAAAAGTTCACGTCTAATATCATTATTTAAGCAAAGTATAGATATTTCTTTGTTTTAATGTATGTGACAATTTTTTTTTTCTTCGTTAAATTAAAAAAAACTCAATTATCACCTTTTTGACGGAAGGTGATAAAGTTCAACTATATCAACAAGGGCCAATAGATCTAAGAAGAATTAATGTATTTTCAAGAACTCTTGAACAAGTTATAGCAAGGAGACAAGGAGAAGAACCAAATTGACACAAAAACTACATATTTTAGGCTTTATCATAAACACAAAGAAGAAGGGGCTCCTCTCTACTTTCTTTCTTTCTTGTTTTATTTTATTATTTTATATTATTAATATATTAATTTGTAAATCATTATAGAGTACATTATAAATATTGTGATAATCATATAGAGTATATTTTGATTCTTTCAAGTTCTTATTTCTTACAATATGTTTATTAGAAGTAGTAGAAGTGTTTGATCTCAAGGGAATTTGTAAGGTTAAAGTATATAGCCAATCTTATTTGTACTTAATCACTTTTGAGGTTTTTTTATTATCAATAAAAAGGTCATTCAGGATAAATACCTGAATAGTTTAATATTCACTTAAAAATTCATTCAAACAAAATTTAGTATTTTAGATAAATATTTCTTTTAACTTTAATTTCAAATATTTATATATATATATATATTAAAAATCTCAATTAACTCATGCTCAAACACCTACTAAATAATCTAATGTGAATAGAGGTAGGACAAATTAGAGAGAAATAGAAAGTCGGTTCCAAGAAATGGAGAGAACACAAAATGGATATCCAGTTTCTAGAAGCCAATCTATGGGCTAAAGTGATAAATTATTAGAGCAAAAATATAACTGCATGCATGTTTATTGTATTGAGGTACCTAAATTAAGTTATCATTTGATAGTTGATTAGAATTATGTAGCCATTAGTAATATAATTATTAGTTATGCAGGTATATAATATTTTATTTTTTACCATGTATTAGATAAATAAAAATTTCTCCATTAACTTATACATGTATTAGTTACGCAAATTTCTGAATTATAAATCAACCATTGTATTGATTTATACGTGATTAACTTACTTTCTAACCAGCTATGAAAATGTTGCATAATTTATGCAGAAATTAATACATAAATAAGTTGTCTTTCTACGAGTTACCAAATAACTCCTAAGTGACCTATGTGCATATATCATCCACATTTCTAGAGAAAATGAGAAAAATGTGGGTCTGGTACAAATAAATGATTTGAGAGATCGGAAATCATAGAAAGGAACTTGTCCAAGCCCATAATATAGTGAGTTCGACATGTGTTTTTGACCATACGCATGCTGATTAACTTCACTAACTTGACTAATTTAGATAACGTTACGTATGACTGTAAAACACCTTTCATTAAACTTTTTCTTGTAATTCTCAAGAGTTGAATCTAATACCTCTAATGAAGAATAGATGAATCTCATCCATCTATTCACAATCCTCCATAATACGAAAATAATAGAATAAACGTTTCACGATAAGGAGTAAAGCACTAAACACACTGTTGAAACTATCAGCTAATACTCAAAGGCGAAGCTAAAGTGTTGACTACAGACTCGATCAAACTTAATATTTTTTATTCTAACTTTATATTTATCTTAAAAAATTATTAGAATTCAAAATTCATAAATTTTCGCCTCGGATTCTCAACTAAATTCATAAGCCAACGAAGAGCACTAGATACATGAACCCTGTGAACGTGGATTTGGTCTTCAGCCAATTTTGCCCAAAAATTGCAGTCCAAAAACTTGTATATACGCACGTTCTAATGGCTAATACTATGCATATGGACTCTTATAGCAACAGTCCACATCATGTCCCAACTCATTATATTGTTTAACTTTTCTCTTTTATGGATGTGTTTGATTAGATCTTTTTCACTCCCTACAATACAAACAATAAAACTAACTTTTAGCAGTAATAAATATGTATATTAATAAAAAAAAAAAGCTAAAGTCTTTATCGGCATTAGTTAATTATTGTTAATTAAATCCAATGTTGCTATAGACTTTAGAAACATTTACAAAGAGTGGTAATTACCGCTAATACCTAATACTATGCTAATGGACTCTTATTGCAACATTCCACATCATGTCCCAACTTATCATATTGTTTACTTTTTCTATTTTATGGATGTGTTTGATAAGATGGTCTTTTTCTCTTGCTAATCCGATTTTGTCAACAATTTTGGTGAGAATTAAAATCTAGTTACTCCATCATTCAGTCCTAATTATATTGATTTCGTGAGACACATGTATTGTTTGTATATGCTATATGGTCAGGTTGACCAATTTTAAGAGTTAATCGAACCAGATTAATTTATTTTGAATTAAAATCTAGATAGTTACACATTTAGTTGAAGCTGCAAAACAAAATAGCAAAGAATACATTTCAAATGTTATCAAATTAAAATTTATTTGATTTTTTATTTGACTTTGGAGAACTGAAAATAGATAAACATTACTTTCTGATAGTGATTTCTTATTTTGTTTTAAGGTGCTAAAGGCAAGTAGCATCTTTCCTCCATTGAAAAACATCGTTTTGTCTTTATTAACACCGTCATTCTGGCAGCAATGTCTATGTGTTTGACATCTTTGCATAATATGGAGGAAAACATTTTTTTAAGAGTGTTTTTCAATTTTCTCATGGTTGATTGACTTAAATATTTTAGAAAATATTTTTCAAATTAACTTATTTTTTTCAAATTTAAGGAAAATGACTTATCTCCAAGAAGTAATAAAAAAAATTTAAAAACACTTTTTCAACTTCTCACACCTCAACTTTCATCCTAACTCAAGTCTCGAATATCGATTTCTAATACTAATCCGAAATTTGACTTTTGATTCTCAATTCGGAACCCGACTCTCGACCTCGATTCGAGGCCTAACTCTTGGATCAGATGGGGTCAGATCACGATTTGGATGTCGGGTTCCATGTCAGAATTCGAGCTCGGATCCCGAGTCAAGTGTCGTGTCCCAACTCAAGTGTCAGAATGGAGTTCCGTGTCGGGTGTCAGAGTCGGATTTTTAGTTGAGAGTTGAGGTTGGTTCCCAGATCAAGTGTCGGGTTGAGATTTCAGGTCGGGGTCGGGTGTAGAGGTAGGTTGTTGGGGTTGGATACTCATTCGGAAGTCGAATCTCGGATCAGGTTCCAATTCGAAAGTCGAATTTCAGATCAGGTCTTAGAGTCAGGTGTCGGATGTCAGGGTCGGATCTTGAGTCGGATGTAAAGGTCGAGTGTTGGGTGCCAGAGTCGGATCCAGATTCAGGAAGTCAAAAGTCGGGTGTTGGGATCAGGTCCAAGTTCGGAAGTTGGGTCGCATGGTCGCATCTCAGTTTGGAAGTCAGGTCCAAGGTCCGAGTCGGGTGTTAGGGTCGTGTCTGGTTCGAAACTTGAGTCCTGATTTGGATATCGGGTTGGGGTCGGATTTGGAGTCGGGTATCGAAATTGGGTTCCAGATCAATCATCGGGATCAGATGTCGATGTCGGGGTTAGATTCGAGTCTAGTTCAAATATTTGGTCCCTGGTCGGGAGTTGCAGACAAGTCTTGGGTCGGTTGTCGTAATCAGATCCAGGATCGATCATTGAAGTTTGGCGTTGGGATTGGGTCCCAGTTCTAATGTCTGATTTCACTCACCAACCAATTAACACGAGAAAATAAGTTAAAAACCAACTTATTTTTCAAGAAAACATTTTCTAGGAAAAAAAATTTCATGGAAAAAAATTCCTTTCATACCAAACACACTAGCCTAGAAAAGGACTTTACTTTGTGAGATTTGTATAGAGTCAAGTGCTCTGTTTCAATTTAAGTGATAATATTTAATTGGACACAAAATTTAAAAAAATATATTTTTAAAACTATATTGGCTATAAATATTTATGTGAATACATATATTCGTATCAAGGATAAAATAAAATAAAAAAATAAAAAAATTCAATTAGTTAAATTGAAAAAGGAAACATAGTTTTTTTTTTCTTTTCTTTTCCACTAATTGAGATGGGAACCCTAACCTATTCTTATTGGGAGTCTAATATTTTGGTCATAATAGATACAATTTATTTCAAATCAGTGATTTTTATAATGTGGTCCATTATTTCAACTTTAAACTAGAAGTATAAATTTTGAAGTTCGAAAAATAGGTTTTGACATTTTCCTTTAAAAAAATTCACTCTCAAAAGTTTAATTTTGTTTTATGTCCAAATTAACACACAATTTCAACTTGTAAATACCTTTTCTATACTCAACAATATCAAATACTATTTTTTTTCAAATGTCAATTAATTCGTGTAGAAATGACTATCTAAAGATTGTAAAGCAGGTTTTGAGGAGTCTATTTCAAGTTTACACTTAAAAATTCTTAAAACTTTTTTTAAAGTGAAATTCATATCAAAACACATAACAAGTCTTCCGAATACTTTTTTCTTTTAAAATTCCAACTTTATCATTTTTTCAAATATCAACTGAATCATGTCCAAACAACTATAAAGACTCAGGCATGTAACATTTTGAATTTTGTTTTTTCATATAGTTATTATCATTTTATCTACACTAAATGGAGTTAAACTAGTCGTTAACTAGTTGTTATCTTATCGCATTAGTTAGTTATTGGATAAATACCTATATATACACTACTTTGGAGAAAACATAAGAAATAACTTTTTTTTATCGACTGATCTTGCATTCTTTCTTTGAAACCTATTGTTTTTGCTCTTAGTTAATTATTGAAAGAACTTTTTGAATGCTAGGAGATATGCCTAGTAATAATATTTACTTTATGGGCAAAATATCCTTAAGGACAATATCCTGACAAGTCTTAAGCTAAATTCTATTCTCCACAAAAAAAATATTTTTATAACAAGAAGCAAGTGATTGTAAGTTCTAGGTTGATAATTACTCTTAAGTAAGTGTAATTTAATTTGCTAATGTGGTTCAAAGATATGCAGTTTGAGATGATCAAATAATTCATAATATTGATTGTTAAACGTGATTAACGATAATGATAGGAAACAAATAACAATGAAACAATTGACAATATGCATGAAAGCAATTAAATAGATTAGGCTTGTTTTCAGGCATGGTCATCCAACAACGTTATCAGAAAAACAAGAGGTAATAATATTCAAGAACTTAAGAAGGGTTGATTTATAGCGCTTGAGAGTAATCTGTTGTCAATAGTAAAATTATAATGGAGTACATATGAGGGTTAGAGATATGATATTTAAAGCTAAATTCGAAGAAACGTCTTGCATGAATCTCTCTCCCATAATGACCCATATCATCACATTATCTTCCGTTATGTGCTAGATTGTGTAATTGATGGAAAAAATATTTCATTTCTTGGCGGGAAAACTTGTGAAAGATCTATAATACCAATGAAGTGACATGATCCCCCCTCACATCCTCGTAAATCATCTAAAAATTTCATGCTAATCCCATCTATTTAGCTATGGATTAGCGATTGATTATATGAAAATAGGAGATATTTCGCTACAAATTAGCTAAGAATTATTGATAAATTTTGTACATAATTTCAACTTTTCTAGCAGTGGATTGTGACGATTTCAAAAAGTTTAATCTCGGTCATACTAAAAAAAATTAAAACAAAAATTTATAATACTTCCCTTGAAATAATCGACTGAATCAAACCATTAATTACATCCTAATCAGAGCTAACATATGGAAGTTAGTCTCTACTAAGGGTTGTTCCTTATTTTGAAAATCAGAAGTAGAAGTATTAGGTGAAGCTAGCAGTTTGCAAATGAATTGAACAGTACTTCTTAGCAATGCCAAGAAGAGGTGTCAAACCATGAAGTAAAAAGCACTGAAACTTTCATATAATCAGTCGCTAGGAAAGTAATAACTTTTGCTAGGAAAATCATTAAATAATATATGTTCGAAGGGCATACATATATCATTTCCCAATACTTTTTAAACAGACATATCAATATAAGAAAATCAGGAAAACACAAATTTTCCTCAACCCAGCGGGCTATGTGCATGCTATATATATACACATTAATTATTTTAGGGTATTGAGTTGACATGGTAAACCTCATTCATATCAGGATAAAATAAACCAAAATTTTGCTCGACACCAGCAGGCTTTTGATTCTCATTAAAGAGAGCGAAAATATACGTCTCCAAAGCTTTTCCAGGCCTCCTAGGAGTTCCTTGTCCAGATGAAACATGTGAAATCAAATTATTTACATACGTTTGAGCATTACTAATAGTTGCATAAACATCGCCAGCACTCGGCCATCCTGTTTCCGCAACCACAACTTCCACCGTAGGTTGGCCAACTTTCTCCAATGCAGCATACAGAGAATCCACCATTGTATCAAACAAGTTATTATATTGTAACGCCCCGTCAGTTACAATCGGAGCCGTATTTAGAAAAAATGTGTAGTCTAATTGAATTTGAGCAGAATTTCCAGCATAAGCAAAATAAGGATAGACATTAGCCAACAGTGGATAATATTTTGTAGCTAAAAATTGTGCAATGGGCTGCAGGAATTGAACGTCCTCCTCGGAGAACGCGCCATTCGAAGGAGGATACGAGGTTGCTAAAACTTGTAACGAGACTGTTGTGGTAACAGGCATAAATTGCTGAGTCCAGATTTTGCATGGCTCCTAATACAAAACTTGCTAATGGTCCTGGTATCACTTCATTACCTACTGAAATGTGTGTAAAGTAAAGAATATGAGCATATTGAATAATGTTATTGTATACCCAATTTGTTGCAAAAGTTGGATCAGTTGCTAGTGCTTGTAAATCTTCATTTCGAGTACCAAGAATTACTGAAATAGCAGAATTTTCTAGTGCTTTTAACACGTCCGGGTTCGGGTCAAAACTTCGAACTTTTTGTATGTTTCTAGACTTTAAGAAATTGATCACCTGCGCTGGTGGTGGTAGATTGTTTCCCAGAAGCCCATAGTTTACTCCAATTCCTTCAACACCTTTTTGCCAAATAAAAAAATATCAATATGGATATACAAAGTTATTAACGAGTTTAAGAAGTGAAGAATATTTACCATAGCGTAAGGCCAGATGAAAAGGCAAATAACAAGATGTTAATTGGTTGCATGATTGGTTAGTTAAGATTTAAGAACTCTCTTGAGGATTAATATGGAGATGATTGACAAACCATCAGGGGAGAATGTTTATATTTATAATGTGTGAATTCTTGCTAATTTAAATGTTTTTCCTATAATGTTGGAATTTTACTTTAATCTTTTTGCCTTTTTGGCCATGAGATGGATGATTTTTATCTTATTTATTTTTCCTATTTAGGCATGAAAGTATTATTTGTATAAATTTTTAATGCATGTCCACATAAGCACTGACTCCAAATAGAATTACAGCTAATTATAGAATTACAGGAGCTACAAAAATTGATTTTCATAGTATCCTCTTTACCATATGTCCAAAAGTATAGATTAAGAGCCCGTTTGGCTTAACTTAAAAAAATAGTTTTTTTAAAAAGTCAAACTTAAGTAACTCTTAATTTAAAAAATGAAGAAAAAGAGGAGTACCTACTTTTAACTTTTAACTTTTTAAAAATCATTTTAAACTTATTTTAAATTATTTTTAACTTTGTCAAACTCTAGCAAAAGCTGAAAATGACTTAAAAGTAGGTCTTAAGCCAATTCAAATCGACTCTAAATTGTCTTATTGCGTTCACAATTAAACATATAATAGTATATATATATATTTACAGATAATTATATTAATGAAAAGTTAATTTTAGGACGTTGACGGTCAATAGACAAATTTTCAGAAAGCTAACAACTTATGAGGAAAAACACTAAATAATGGATAAGCTCAAATAACACTGTACTCACCCTTTTTAATGATATATGATACTAATCACTCCCACTTCTCTTATTTTGATTTCTTTATAATGATTCCTTTAATATATTTATCATTAATGCAAAAAATATTATAATTTGATCAATTTACTCTTTATAATCATTTAGTATTGAGTACATATTGACTCTAAAATGGTCAAGCGCTTTAAACTATATTAGATTTTTAGATAGAAAGGGAGTGATCACCCATGAGGAAATGGGATTGACCTAACTAGGTCAACCTCGAAAACCCTTCGGGTTTCGATCTTTAATCTTTTCTACTTTAGTATTCATGATCGTGCTTCAGATCCACGCAACTTGTAAAATGTCCAAATCGAAATATATTGAGATTTAGAGGAAATGGGAAAAATCTTCTATATTGAATGAATGAAACAGTGTATGTACATGTATATATACAGATGTAACCGACTTATCTGTATCTAACACTAACTGATTAACTATAACATATTAGCTAACTAATCAGTTATTAATAACTAACTAATGGACAACTGTCCTATACATGTGCCACTCATGTGATTCCTTCAATACTCCCCTTCAAACTGTGTAATGAGAACATGTTGAACATTCCTAGTTTGCTCAATAAAAAATCATGTTGTATCTTCCCCAAGCTCTTCGTTAAGATGTATGCCAGTTGTAGTGCAGTGTTAATGTGTTCAGTATGTACCAACCCTCCTTGTATTTTCTCTCTAATAAAATGACAATCAATCTCTATGTGCTTAGTCCTCTCGTGATATATTGGATTTGCTGCAATTTGTATTGCAGCCTTGCTATCACAATGTAATGTCACAGGGAGTTGTAATTTCAATCCCACTTCTTCAAATAACCCTATTGTCCATACAATCTCTGCGACTGCATTTGCCATACTCGTATACTCAGCTTCTGCTGAGCTTCTTGAAACTGTATTCTGCTTCTTCGACTTCCAAAAGATCAATGATTTTCCCAACTTTACTATAAAACCACTAACTGACCTCCTGCTCATAGGACAGGTCCCCCAATCAGCATCACAAAATGCTGATAGTTGTGTTGAGTTCTCTGATGACAATAGGATCCCAAGCCCTGGAGCATTCTTCAAGTATCTTACCACTCTCAAGGCTACCTCCATGTGGGATTTCTTAGGGCTATGCATGAACTGGCTCAAGTTTTGGATGGAAAAGCTAATGTCTGGTCTAGTAATTGCCAAATAGAACAACTTTCCTACCAGCTTTTGATAGCTTCTTGGATCGGCAAGTAACTCATCATTTGTATGTCCTTCATCCCCTTGATCAAACTCTACACTAGTAAGTCTCTGATTTGGCTCCAGAGGTGTGCTAGCAGGCTTTGAACCAGCCAATCCCATATCTGCAAGTAGGTCCAAAGTAAACTTCCTTTGGCATACAAGGATGCCTTGATCGATCACTCCTAGCGATTTCAAGACCAAGGAAATACCTCAGCTCCCCCAAGTCCTTGATCTTGAAATGATGATGTAGGAGGTGTTTGGCTTCCTCAATAAGGATCGAACATGAACCAGTGATGATCAGATCATCAACATAAACCAGAATCAAAATTATGTTAGTGCCAGCAGTCTTTGTAAAAAGGGAGTAATCATGATGACTTAGATGGAAACCAGATGCAATGAGAGCCTCAGTGAGCTTTAAGTTCTATTGTCTAGAAGCCTGCTTGAGGCCATATAAAGATTTGTCTAATTTACATACAAGAGAGGACTCCCCTTGCTTCAAAAGGCTAGGATGGGGGTCCATGTATACTGCTTCTACTAGATCACCCTGCAAGAAAGCATTAAACACATCCATTTGATGTAACCTCCAACCCTTCATAGCAGCCACTGTAAGAACAACTCTAATTGTAACCATATTTACTACAGTTGAAAAAGTATCCTGATAATCTAACCCTTCTTGTTGAGTGTATCCTTTGGCAACTAAATGAGCCTTGTACCTATCAACATGACCCTGAGCATTGTATTTGACTTTAAAAACCCACTTACACCCTATTGCTTTCTTTTCAGGAGGCAAAGGTGTTAAGGACCAAGTCTTATTGCCAGCTAATGCCTGTAGCTCCTGATCCATGGCTTGAATCCATTCAGGATGATGCATAGCCTCATCATTAGACTCAGGTTCCCTGATGGTAGAGATATTGCATAAGACTTGGAAATAAGGATCAGATAAATTGTCATATGACATAAAGTTGGACATGAGGTACTGGCAAGAAGTGGTACTCTTGACAGGTTTATGGACAAAATCATGTAACCAGGTAGGAGACTTCACCACTCTGCTGGATCTTCTGGGTGGTTCAAAAGTAGGCACACTAGTTGTTGGCTGAGGGGCCTAAGGGATATTCACTGTATCCAAGGGAGCTATGGGGTCAGACGTATTAGGTGCAGCCAAGCTGAGAGGAATGAGAATTCTCTATGTGCACTTCTGAAGACTCACCACTGATCACCACAAAAGGGTTTGATTCCATCACACACTCTCCAGATTGACTCAACTGGGAAGGGGAACATCCAGGGATTGGCCAGAAGAAAAAGGAAATATATTTTCCTCAAAATATACATCTCTACTGACAAAAAATAGTTTGTTAGTTAGATCAAAGAGTATGTAGCCCTTTTGAGTGGTAGAATATCCCATGTGAACTGATTTAACTGCTCTCACACCAAACTTATCCCTTGTGGGGGAATTGATGGTGGCATAACATTAACAACCCAACACCTTGAGATGCTGCAGATTGGGTCTCCTTCCTAGGAATACTTCAAGTGGTGATTTTCCTCCTGATGCACTAGTTGGTATTCTATTGATGAGATCTACTGCACTTTGGACACAATTACCCCAAAATCTTATTGGAATAGAACCTTGAAACATGATTGATCGGGCTACTTCTAGAATTTGCCTATGCTTTCTTTCCACCACTCCATTTTGCTGAGGTGTATAAGGACAAGAACTCTGATGAACTATACATGCATCACTGAATAAAACTTTGCAAGTATAATTGAAAAATTATGTCCCATTATCACTTATGAAATTTTTTACATTAGTCTCAAATTGATTTTTGACAAATTGTAGAAAATCTTTCAAAACAAGAGGTACATCACTTTTGAGCCTTAACAAGTAAATCCAAACCATTCTGGTATGATCATCTACCCAGGTAAGAAAAAATCTATGGCCATGATATGTGGGTATCTTGTAAGGACCCCATACAGCTCCATGGACTAAATCAAACTTTTTATTTGCTCTACTAGTACTATGAGGAAAAGGCAGTCTAGTCTGCTTAGCTAGAGGACATATGTGGCAAACAACTTGTTTAGATTCCTTAGTCAACTGCATTTTAGCCAGGACTCTATGTGGAACATGACCCAATCTCTTATGACATATGTTAGTATCCAGAATTGTATTGCAAGCTACCATTGCATGTTGAATCCTATCTTTGGACTTCATGTGATATAGACCATTTAGCATCTTACCAATCCCCTTCACCTGCCCAGTGTGAAGGTCCTGCTTTAAGCAGAAATCTGGATAGAATTTCAAAACACAATTTAGATCCCTGGTCAGCTTGGCTACAGAAAGTAAATTCAGTTTAAAACTTGAAACACGTAATACATTTGTGATCTTCCCCTGGTCTAGCTTACAACTACCAACATGTAGAATATGAAGTTTTCTTCCATCAGGTAAATGCACACCTCCAGTTTCAGTACAATCAGTAATATCAGATAATAAGCTAGGATGACAGACCATGTGATTAGTTGCCCCAGTGTCCACTATCCAATCATGTACATCCTTGCCCCCTACTAAAGTGTAAAAATTACATGTCATATTAGCTGATGGTGTAAGAGTTGTGCTCTTAGGAAACATCCTTTGAATGTGTGCATACTGATCAAGAGATAAAGAAATTGTGATGTTCTCATCAGTTACCAACTCAGACTGCTGCGGATGGTCCTTTCCTCTACCAGCTCCTAGAGATTTCTCACCACCATGAGGCTCACCACCATGAGGTCTAGCACCATATAAATTTCTAGGAAATTGAGTTCCACCATGCCTAACTCCATGTGTTGTTGAATTGTCTCGGATCACTGAATATCCATAGCAAGGTTGTGGCTCACTAGGACGCATGTAAGGATGCCAATATCCAGCCTGAGTACCCTGCGAAAAGGACTGATGTATGGATTGATGTGCTCCTGGTGTAGCATACAATGCATGATTAGCTAGTGGTTTCCTCTTCCCCTTAAAATTATCTGGATTGCCTATGAGTTGATAACAATCTGTTGTTGTATGACCATACATCTTACAATGGTCACACTGATCATTCCAGTTTCTCTTAGGCTTCTGAAAGCTACGATTAGGTGTTGTTCCTCGAAATTGACCTGCACCTTTTATATTTTTGGAAGAACTCGTTCCACGTGCTCTCCAAAAGGCAGCAATGTCATTACCTTCTCCCACAACATATCTTCCCGAATTACTAACAGATCTATGACTTTCTTCCTCCATGATCATTGCATAACATTGATTCAGACTAGGCTCAGTCGTTTTCATGAGAATCTATCGTTTAGACTGTGCATAGGTATCATTCAATCCACTTAGAAACTGCAACAATTTCTGTTGTTGCAACTAATCAGTGTATTCCTTATACCTAGCACATCCACAGTTAAGAAAAGGCACAATTGCGTCATATTCCACCCAAAGCTCCTTCAATTTTGTAAAGTAAGTAGATATAGAGTCTGTACCCTGCGAAATCATAGCAATTTCCCTATGCAATTGAAAAATTCGAACTCGATTAACCTTATCAAACCTCTCCTGCGGGTCTTTCCAAACTGTGTGGGCATCAGTAGCATGAACAATCCCACTTAATAGAGATGGAGCCACAGTATTAATGATCCATGATAAAACGATTGCATTGCAAGTTTCCCAGTGTTCTTACAGTTCCTTTTCAAACGAACTCTTCTTGCATGTACCAAGGACAAATCCTAACTTCTTCTTCGCCTGCAGTGCCATACACATCGATCTTCGCCATAATCCATAGTTCTCAGATCCCTTTAGTTGAATAGGAACTAATACAGATCCAGGCCCATCTGATGGTCCTACAAACAGAGGATGTTGTTGGTCGATCTTAACTTCTACTACCATTATTACTCCTCAACTCTTACTGAATCACTCAATAAAATGAAGCTTCATCGATCAATCACCACTCGAAAGCTTCTCCGATCAACAACGTCGCCGATCTTCAACATAACCTTCAGATCTTCCCTATCGCCTCCCTTAGCTACTAGAAATTGTGGAACCTGGCTCTTATACCATATTGAGATTTAGAGGAAATGGGAAAAATCTTCTATATTGAATGAATGAAACAGTGTATGTACATGTATATATACAGATGTAACTGACTTATCTATATCTAACACTAACTGATTAACTATAACAAATTAGCTAACTAATAAGTTATTAATAACTAACTAATGGACAGTTGTCCTATACATGTGCCTCTCACGTGATTCCTTCAATAAAATACTTTCTTAGTTTTTTTCTGGTCACTTTGACATTACACCTACAAAACAACATTCTAACATTCTAATATCAAACCTAAACACTTGCGTCTCTAGATGATTTTCATATGAAAAAAGTATTTTTATCGTCATTCTGAAATCATAAAGTTCTAACTTTTTGCTTTTATTTGGCTTCTTCATTCTTATACGCTTGCCCTGATTCTTTCCGAAATAGCCTCAACTTATTTTGATCAAAATTCTTAAAATCATTCGTTAGATCTATAACTCTATCATTAATCCCTTGAATCTTTTTTTATTTTTTTAAAAGATTTTTCTTGTTCTCCTTGAAGCCAACTAATAACGAGTATAACTGTCAAAATAGGCTTGATCCCTAAGACTGGCCAGCCCAACCCAATCCAAACCGTTGAATGGGTGAGACCGAGCTAGAATTTTTCTGCTCATTTAAGACCTGAGAATATTAAACCCAGCTTCAGTCAGCCCTCATGCCTCATGAGGCTGGCCTGCTCTGGCCCTTGAGTATGCAGGCAACTAGTACAATTTTGTGTATATATTGTTTCAACAAATAAAAAATATATAGCGACTTGAAAATTATATTAATTAATCAATATTGTGATGAATTAATTCTAGAAAGATATGTTCTTTACTTGCATAAAATTCTTGTACTTATCTCAAGTTCATTTAGTAAAGTGGATGCATTATCAAAAATTTTAATATTGGCAGTATAATTATAATTTTTTAGGAGAAAATGTGACAACTTTAACTCTTCAAATAAAATTAACAATTACGTATATAACTTCTAGCATATTGGAAAAAATAAACTTATTTGCGTTTAACATTTAAAAGTTTTTCTTCCTCCAAAATAATTATCTCCTGAATTTTATTTTATTTTTAAAAGGAAAAACTACCTAATTAGACATATATCTATACCATATATATTAGTTCTACCTAAACTTTCAAATAATTATGTATCTTACTACTAATTAAGAATGTCTACCATATATTAAGGAAGATATACCTAGATACATGCATTTTTGCTACTAAAAATACACTAAAATAGGTAGAAAGACGAGTGAGTTGGGGAAGGAGGTTAGTGAGGTAGTCATGTATCCCAAATACATGTGAATCATACTAGATACATGTATTTGTATCTATCTAATATGATTTGCATGTATCTGGGATGCCAGATACATAAGAGAGTGGCGAGCGAGATGGGAATGAGGCGAGCAAGATTTGTTATGTATCCCAGATACATGCTATTCTACTTGGATACATTGTATCTTGAACAAATTAAATCTAATTTTGACCTCATGTATCTAGATATATCTGGACGCATCAAAATTTGGTAAGATTCATAATATTGCAAACTAGTGTGTATCTAATTAATTAACTTCTAATCTAGTGGAATTTTTTTAAAATTTCCAAAAAAAATTGTAATGTTGGCCCATGGGCCTGCTTGAGACCCGCTTAGGGCTTGTTGGGCTAGCATTTTGGAAGCCCTTTTAGATTAAGGGTTGAGTTGGGCTGTGTTAGGCTGTTGCAGTCTCCAGCTCGCTGGGGCTGGGTTGGGCCATCCGTTTTGACAACTCTAGTTATATGCAAAAACAAAATTTCTTTAATTTATTATATTTTGTGTTGATTTTTTAATTTTTTTCCTTTAAAATAAATATTTTTTCCATGGGTTATACTATTGATATTTGAAATAATTATTAGAGAAAAGGGTAATTTGTCCCTAATAAGCCTCTAATATGATTTTTTAAAATCGCGCATAATACTATTTACAATTTTATATTTATTTCACCCATATTATTAAATATCATTCAATATTACTTATAATTATTAGGATTGATACCGTAAAAATATTGCTATTTTCTTTAGTTTTTTAAAAAAGTGTGTAAATCAAATATGAACAAGTAAAAATGAACCGAGACAATAAATAATTCAATTTGTATTTCTGGTTAATTACCAGGATCAACTTTGGAGATCTCACTGGTCATAACTCATAAATGGGTTTGGAATAATTAATTAACTGTATTAACATAGGTAGCACATCCTTATTTATGGCATGCACTTAATTATGAAATATTTTCTAATTCGATTTCTACTTTTACTTGTCATTTTTTGACAAACTAAAAAAGGACAAAATATTCTATATATATTTTTTGGTAACTCTAACTTTGTATTAATAGAAAAGAATATGTACAAATAAAGCAGACAACCCAAAAAGTTAAAAATGCTCGACTTCAGGCTAGCACAACTTACTGGCTATGAAACAAGGAAATAGGGTACATTGATCGTTCATCTCAACACCTAGTTCAAAATTATGAGGAAGATTCAGCTTGGATAGAAATTCATTTGTCTCAGTTGCCCTACGACTTTTGGGAGCAGACTGCCTCTACCATGAACGTCTTGGATTATACTTTTAGTGAGCTGTATTTCAGTTAATGTCTTAAAAAAATATAGTAAGTAAATATGTTGGTGATCCTATCAATTAATAGGACTAAATAGTAAGCTTACTGTATCAATTATTGTGTTCTTAATAGGTGTCAAGTCAAAATTTAACGAGTAAATCCGAACGAAGGGAGTAAAACAAAAATCCACCATCTCATGCTAAAATAAAAGAAGGCAAGATAATTAAAAAAAGATCCAGCATTAATGGTTAAATATTAGTACTATGTTAGTTTAGTACAAGGATTCACACATATAATTAAAAATATTTTCTAGCTTATTTAGTACACATGGATTGATTAATTCACACATATAAATATGACCATTTCTCATGGTTTGTGAATCAAAACTAGAGAGCTTTTTGTATATTTATATTATCAATCATGCAGCGTCTTTGCTTCTTGTTATTTGTCTTTGCTTGTGTAACTTTAAGATCTGGTAAGTTTTCACTGATTAAACAAAAAATAACCGGTGTATAATTGTGTACTAATCCTCTTTTTTTTATTTTTTTTCAAAAAGGCGTTGAAGGAATTGGTGTGAACTATGGGTTTCTGGGAAATAATCTGCCACCACCAGCGCAGGTGATAAATCTATTGAAGTGCAGAAACATTCAAAAGATCCGAATTTTCAATCCGAACCCGGATGTGTTAAAAGCACTAGAAGGTTCTGGCATTTCTTTAATTCTTGGTACTCGAAATGAAGACTTGCAACAACTTGCAAGTGATGTAGGTTTTGCGACGAATTGGGTTAACACTAATATTGTTCCACATGTTTCATCCTTAAATTTTGCATACATATCCGCGGGTAATGAAGTAATACCCGGACAATTAGCGACTTTTGTACTAGGAGCCTTGCAAAATCTGGACTCAGCGCTCAAAGCCCACAACCTTAATATACCTGTAACGACAACAGTGTCGTTACAAGTTTTAGGAACCTCGTATCCCCCTTCGAATGGCACCTTCTCCGAGGATTCTATTCAATTTTTGAAACCAATAGCGCAATTTTTAGCTACAAAGCAATATCCGTTACTGGCTGATGTCTATCCTTATTTTGCCTATGCTGCAAATCCTGCTCATATTCAATTGGACTATGCACTTATTAAAAATACGGCTGAGATTGTAATTGACGGACATTTACGATATAACAACATGTTTGATGCAATGGTGGATGCTCTGTATGCTGCATTGGAGAAAATTGAACAACCTGCAGTGGACGTTGTGGTTTCGGAAACAGGATGGCCGAGTGCTGGCGATGTTTATGCAACTATTGACAATGCTCAAACTTATGTAAACAATTTGATTGCACATGTTGCATCTGGGAAAGGGACTCCTAGGAAGCCTGGAAAAGTTGTGGAGACGTATATTTTTGCTCTATTCAATGAGAATCAAAAGCCTGTTGGTACTGAACAAAACTTTGGTTTATTTTACCCAAATGTGACTGAAGTTTACCACGTTAATTTTTAATGAGTATATGTAGCATTGGTTTATTAGATAATTTTCCTAATACTATGCGCACTTTGTTGTTTTTAATCTATGTATTTGGAAACTTTGTATTAGCAAAGCATGCAATAATATCTGTATTTTCTATTGTCCAATTGATTTGTTTCTTCTACTTTTTTTTTTTAGAAATGCTTGATTAAATAGGCGATTATCACTATGATTATGACAAAGGCAGATTAATTAAATAGGCGATTATCACTGTGATTATGACAAAGGCAGGAACTTCATTATTGGAATTTAAAAAAATATTTTTTGTGTTTTACTGATTCATAGATAGAAAAATATTTCACCTATATACAAATTTCGTACAATATTTTTGGTGAAGAAAAACATTGTATTAATCGCCACAACCAACACTGTCTTTACATACTGTTAGCACCAAACAAAATTAAATCTACTCCGCACCTAATATATAAAGTACCTACAATGTTTCGGCGAATAAAAATTACCAATTGGGGTGGATTTAATTTACACAAGTGAAAATTTCCTAACGTTCTCTGAGAATTATATATTGAGCCTTTCACAACGTATTTTTATGGTATTAGATGCCTAGCTACCATCTCTGTTTCGAAGTTCAACCAATTAATTACACTAATATTTTTAGTCCTTCCTCCCATTTTATTGATTTATCATATGTTTATGTTTTATAGGGGAGTATTTCGTTTATGTCACAAAATTTAGCCAAGCAAATATAGAGGCCTAGCTTTAAAACTTGGGGATGCTTGATCAATTGATTAATTCTCTCTTCCAATCTCTACGTGTAAAAATTAATGTGAATATATACAGTAATTTTTACTGCATCAACATCCCTTGGCAGTAACACAATTTGACTTACCAGTTATTTCTCCACCCAACTCATAATTAAACTAAAAATAGCCGGCGAATAAAGATTCCTCATTTTTCTCCAAAGTATACAAAATAACCATATATTGGATAAATTTTTAAGAGTCCTGACTCCTGATAAATACTTCAAAAGATAAACAGCAAATTTGGTGTCATGCACAGACATTTATATAATTATTTAACTTGCTATGTTTCAATTCAACAATGGGTCCATAGCTCAGTGGTAGAGCATTTGACTGCAGATCAAGAGGTCACCGGTTCGAACCCGGTTGGGCCCTTTTCATCTAATTTTCTTTTTGCTTTCTGCATTCCTTAGGCTCCATGATCCAAATTTAAAATATATGAATTTCTATACTAACTTCACATTTAGAAATTTATAATATTTAATGTATATTATATTTTAATACATAAATATGCTTTAAGTAGAAATTATTAAGTTCACGCGAACCTCGATCCACCCAAAAGATTGTGTGGATGTACACATCGACCTTCGTCCTGATCTACAAATTATAGGAGTACGGTAAAATACTCTAGACATATTCTACATCACCAACGATACCTAAGCTAAACAATTACTTATAGAGGGGTTTCTTTATTTTCCTTTTTCTTTCTTTGGTAGTAGGAATTAAGCAGTCAACATAATTACTAGGACAAACCTTACTAAGCTTGAACTTGTTGATCCTTGTGAAGCTCGTGGTGATCAACTATTCAACTTACAATGGGAAGTAGAATTAGAACAAGAGGCAAAAATAGTTGCAAGCAAATTAAATAAATTCATCAAGTGGTGATGTGAAGTCATGAAGGTATTCAAACCACATAGAATGAACATACACTTAGATAATAAGCCTAGTCATTAATGGTCATTTTAATCTCATTCTCTTCAAAGTACTACTCATGTAAATTTGATCTAACGAATAGTTGTATGATCAAATTGTTCCGAGTTTTAATTTATGTGACACATTTTTTAAGTTTGTTCTAAAATATATGACACGGTTTTAAACGTAAAAAATTAATTTTACACTTCTCATTTTACTCTTCATGATAAGAAACTTTTATCACTATACATATGTTATGACATTTAATTTAAGGTAACCGTTTTTTTAATGACTGTGGTGTCCAGACCAGCTTTCGCGCACCTCGACTAATTCCACGGGATATTTGTCACCTCTCGAAAACATGTACCAGGTAACTCTGTCCACCAAGGCTAGATAAGAAATTTTAAAAGTTTTATAATCAAATAATTATACTCTGACATGTTTTAGATCACAATTTTTTTTTATAAAAATTACTTATATTTTAATTTTGATTCAAACTATGTAACATCAGTGAGTTAAATGTGCTCATGAATCATCAACTTTTTTCACGTGATTCTTTCCTTAAACTTCTACTAGTGGCAGGGGCGGCTCAAATAAATCGGTGGCCTAAAGCCAAATCGGAGACCCACCAAAGTACGAAAGCCAGGATCTTTCAGAAAACGGATTCCTATTCAAAGAGTGCATAACCGCATGGATAAGCTCACACTAACCCGTCAATTTGGGATCCAAATTAGAGATTTTCCTTGGGAGGTATCGGGAAGGATGGTACAGGTACCCTCTTGCTTAACGTCGTTCGAGTTTTTCCTGGGAGTATGGCATGGGTTACTTCAGCGCGTAAAATCGATTTTCGACGGAATGAAAAAGACATATATGGTAGAATCGTAACCATAGAATATGAATGGAGGCCTTAAATTCTAATATATATTTTTTATGAAGTTTATTATAGCAAATTATTTAATATTTCTTGAGACATAGTGGTCAAGATTTGTCAAACTTCTGTTACTTTTTTTCTTCTTATATAAAAAGTTTATATTTTCTACAAATAATATTCGATATTTAAAAAAAAATACTTATAACCTATTTTATTTTTTAAAAAACGAGGCCCCTTAAATTTGAAGGCCTAAGGCAGTTGCCTTTTTTCCAAAGCTATAGAGCCGCCCCTGCCTAGTGGTCGGATAAATTATTGACAAAGAAAATTGATTGGTTGAATAGATTCAAATTTTCTTCCAAGCTACCCTAGGTCTCCCAATGGCGGAGCCAGAAATTTTATTAAGGGTGTCCAAGAATAATGGTGTTTGGCTTTCAAAATAAAATAAAAAAATATTGTGTTATGAAGGCATAACTTTTGTCATGGATGTCCAACGTAATTTTTTGACGAAGGGTGTCCAATAGCTATAGCTATGCCCCTGGGTCTGCCAACGTAATTCAATTCGAATAATAGCATATATATGGATCAAATATTCAACAGTAATTTTGAGAAAAGTGAAAGATACCTAAAACCAATGTAAGGTGGGAACCTTAGTGATACGAAGTAGTTGGAAAAAATTAATCGTGTCCACTTAGCTTTTACTATTATCGTACCCAAAAAGAAAACATTAAGACCCCATTTGCACTAAATCAAGGAGACATCTAGTGTGAGCGTGTTATCGAAAAGATCACGGAAGATATGTTTTTTTTTCATCTAGGGATGTGACGTTATCGATTCATGACATAATTTGAAATTACGAATCTAGGTGTCTAAGTAAATCAAATGATTCTCAAAAAAAGATTGATAAAAACAAAACATATTTATGCCTCACGTGGAATTTTGGCCCTACAAAGCGAATTTAAAGCGCTCTATTATAGGTCTAATTATTCAATAAAATAATAGTTTTATAATTACAAAGTTATCCGACGCGCTTAACCAGTGCATCTCGAATACACTAGCGTTAAAAGGGCTGTGTTTTCGATAGTTTAGGATCTAATGTAACTGAAACCCATAAATAAAGGAGTAAAACACGCTTAAAACGATTTCGGAAGGTCCTATGTATTTCTTATCATTAAAAAAACATAGCAAAAAAACTAAATTCTCTTCTATTCACCCTTCATCACTTGATGGTTGATATATATACATAATGGAAAAATTGAATAAATGACAAATTAAAGATTATATTTTACTAGTACTAACAGAACTTTCTAGTTTTCGATATATAACATTAGATTTCTATCAATACTTAACAAATTAATTAATTAATTAAAAATAAAATGAAAAACGTTTTTTAAAAAAAATTCCTAACATATTTCCCTTGAATTAACTAATATTCTTTTCATAAATTTAATATTTTGTAACTTGCAGGATATAATGATTTCCTAATTTTCTCCTAGTCAGTTGGTTAAAAAGATCTCTCCTTCCTAAAATATCTCTCTCCAATATTTTCTCTTCCTAATCTTCTTCCATAATTCAACACAAAAAATAATTGTTCCTAATCTTCTTCGCAAAAAAACCTCTCTTCTTCCTAAAATATCACCCCTTAATATTCTCACACAATTTTCTCTTTTAAATATATTCATACGATTTTTTTCTTAGTTTTTTGAAACACTATTTTTTCTTCTACTACTATTAATTGTCTTCTATACAATTTGTATGCTTTCATCCATGATTTTTTAGTTTTTTTTTATTTAAATCTTGAAAAGTAACAAAATTTATTATTATTATTTTGATATGAAAGATGGTAGCGTTCATTCAATCTTGATTCAATACGGAAATAGATAACATGAATTCTTAATTCAAACTGGTATCATAGTGTATGAAATTAGTATACAAACTGGTATCAATTAAATAAATATCACAATTCATAAATACCAATTTATATACCTATTTCATACACTAAAACAATTAATAAAATATAAAAATGGGTGATCACCCGTTTACATACCAACTTTCACATACATTATACATATTCCATGCATAAAACCACTTTATAAACCGATTTCATTCATTATGTAATCTAAAGTATATCTCGTAAATTGGATATCACAATCCATAAATATTAATTTGTACAATAATTTCATAAATAATTAATAAAATATAAAATTTATTAAGCATCAATTTTTATACTAATTTTTATAGTCATTATACACATTACATATAAAACATGTTTGTATAACTGATATAAAAAGATTAAGTAAATCAATTTGTATATTTATTTAATCCCATATTATTTATATATCCATTCTATGTACATATAGTTTCAGACTATATTATTGTTTACGTTCAACAGGTGAACATACCATATTATATATCTATTCCATATAATGCATAGTTAAAAAATCTTTGATACCCATTTTAATACCAAATGAATATTATGTTAATAACTCAACATAAATATCAACTAGTGTATGTAATGGGTATATAAACTGGTTCAAAAATGGTAAACTAAACTAAAGCGTGGATATCGAATTTAATAATGTTTTCATACATTAATAAAATTTTATTAATATACAAATTTGTTGGGCATCAATTTTCATACATAATTTGATAATCCATATTATTGTCAATTTTCAACTTGGCTTGATTTTTTTCAAACTTGAATTTCTTCACAACAAATTTGCTTTTACAACTTAGATCCTTCTCAAGAGTCTTGGCCAATGGCCAATCGAGAATGAATTGAAGAAATAATTTTTTTTGAAATATAATTAAAGAATCACTGGTTGAAACTAACACTACTGCTACAATGGAGAGAAGATTCGTAGGAGTTTCATCATGGTTGTAAAAAATATTTTGAGAAGTTTGAAATTTCAATTACAGATTATTACCTTTTAAAGAGACATGTAACAGTAAAATTCCTAAATTGTAGTTAGACCATTACCTTGGTAACTGCCATGAAAAAATTTATTTTCTCTTTTCAATATTAAATACGGAAATAAAATTTAAATTAAATAAATAAATTCAGATCTGTTAACACTAGTAATTAAGTTGTTGTAATAGTAATGCCTAATTAATAGATTTATATGATGTAATATCAGATCTTAAATATATATATATATATATATATATATATATGGGGTAATTTTTCCTATATGGAAATATATATCAATAATAACAATTATCGTTTTTTAAATTTTTTTATTATATCCTTAAAAAAAAAATTTGATGTATATTCCTAATAAAAATATATTCTATTAAATTTTTATCTATTTACAAAAAAAATTCCATATATTTTCTATTTAACATGCTACTATTACTATTATGTATAAAATTGAACTATAGCAATTTTAGAAAAACCATAAATAAATAAATAAAATTTAGTAAAGGAATAAATAAATAAATAAAAATGCACTAACCTAACTTTCGTATATACCAAGTAAAAGGAGAAACAAATACACAATTTTGTATATTAAAAAAAATGTAAACTCAAAAGGAACTGAATTAATAAATTTATCAACTATAAATTTATAGCCTAAAATATTAAAATTTTAAATCAATTTCAAATACAAACATAAAAAGAAAATTGAACTAATAAATTTAGAATATTACTATTGTTATTTCCCATAAGGTCTATATTTATTAGTTAATTTTAAAAAGAAAAAATATGTGGACCCACCACTTAAGACTTGAAAATACAAAAAAGAACAAAAGTTACTCTTACACTGAGATTCAAACCTAGATATGTAGGACAGATTTGAACCCATACACCAGTGAGCCACCCCCTTCTTTTGGGTAGAGTGGGTTCATTTCATTTACATACACAATTTCTCAAATAATTTATATACGTATAATGCAAAAAAAATTGACCAAGTGGGTTCAGTGAACCCACTTGCACCAATGTAGGTCCGCCCATATATATATATATATATAATATGTATCTAATATCAAATATTACATTCATCAAATAAGCAGAGCTACCGTTCAAATACATGTATTCAATGTCAATTATGTCATAATACATTCATTTGGACTTTTGCCCCCACATTGCGCTGATGTTTAGTTTTTACCTCACATAATAAATAACTTTTTCACGGAACATAAATTTAAACATTCGTATCATAATGTTTCAAAAGTGATATCAGGACATAACTCCAGTTTCTAAAGAATGCCCGGCCACTAGGTATAAGTTAAATTTCTAAAAACAAATATTATTGACCAACTCATTTGAAGAGTAAAAGGTAAGGTCAGTATTTCAAATTATAGGAAACTTACACTTGTTCACTAATTATGACAGTTCACCAGGACCTCTTTCCTCCTCCCTTTTCTACGTACTCGAAGGGGTCTAGGGTCCCACAGATAAAAGTCAATCCATTTAGAAGACAAAACATACAAATTTAGGTCCTATTATAACTTTTTTTTAAAATGAGGTTCCTCAAATTTAGAGGCCTAAGCACTTATTGTGTTTCTAAAGAACTTATATATGTCTGGCCACCAGGCATAATTTTAATTGCTAAAAACAAAAATCATTAACCAATTCATTAGAAGGGCAAAAGGTAAGGTCAATATTTCATACTATCGGACAGTAAAACTTACACTTGTTCACTAATTATGACAGTTCATCAGGACCTCTTCCCTCTTCCTTTATTGCCCACTAGGAGGGATCTGGACTCCCACAAATAAAAGCCAAACCATTTAGAAGACAAAACATACAATTTTATGTCCTATTATAGCTTTTTTTTTAAATGAGGTCCCTCAAATTTAGGGGTCTAAGCACCTGTATTGTTTCTAAAGAACGTATGTCCGGCCAATAGGCATAAGTTTAATTGCTACAAACAAAAATTATTGACCAATTCATTTGAAGGGTAAAAGGTGAGGTCAATATTCCCTACTATTGTCGGACAACAAAACTTACACTTGTTTACTAATTACGATGGTTCACTAGGACCACTTTCCTTTTTCCTTTTTTGCTCACTCAAAAGGATCTATTGCTCACTCAAAAGGATCTAGACCCCCACAAATAAAAGTCAATCCATTTAGAAGACAAAACATATAATTTTATGTCATATTATAACTTTTTTTTAAAATGAGTTTCCTGAAATTTAGGAGCCTAGGCACCTGCTGTGTTTCTAAAGAACTTATGTATGGCCAATAGGCACACGTTTAATTGCGAAAAACAAAAATTATAAATCAACTCATTTGAAGGGGAAAAGGTGAGGTCAGTACTACGATCCATACTATCGGATAATAAAACTTACACTTGTTCACTAGTTATGACAATTCACCAAGACCTTTTTTCTCTTCCCTTCTTTGCTCACTCGAAGGGATCTAGACCCCTATAAATAAAAGCCAATCCATTTAGAAGACAAAACATACAATTTTATGTCTAGCTTTAAAAAAGTATGAGGCCCCTTAAATTTAGGACCTAAGCACCTGTTGATTTTTGGTTACCCTTTAGAGGCTACCCTGGGATAAGGGTAGGGAAATAGTGTCCAGTGATTCCAAGCAAATAATAAATGCCGATAAAAGGCTAAACGTGGGAAGCCATACTTTTTCATTATTTTCTTTGGTATTCGTAATGCTATCTGTCGTTATATTTACAGTAAGATTCTTGTGATTGTTGTGAATGGACAGCAAGAACTCAATAACATCAAAGTAAGTGGAAATTAAAGAGCCACATCTTCCATCCTTACAATAAGTAGAGTATGAAATAACAGGCAACCCACCTTAGCTGTTTGATAGCTCCTCTTCCTGCTGCATTTATGAATTCTCTTTATAATATTATACATGTAATTAATGAATAAACTTTTTCGTAAATGCATAACATATATATTCCTTAGCTCCCACTTCGACTAAGATTTGAAGTTTATGAACGCTAAATTTAATATAAATAATAGAGACAAGTATTAAAAACACTTTTGATCAACTTGACGCAAATTATTAGTTTCATCCCGAACTATTGACAGTCTTAAAAACACTCTTCTACTTGACTAACTAAATTTAGATACACCCCCAATCACACCCGATCTACCACATGACATAGCACGTGGTCTCAAACTCTTGTAGGAACATGTGGCTCTTAATAAAAAGCCGAGAGGAGTGTTGAAAACACTCCTAAACTTGGTGAGAATTTAGGAGTGTATTTTACTCATTTTGTAAGATCGGGGATGCATTTAAGTTCAATTAGTCAAGTAAAGGAGTGTTTTTAAAGTTGTCAATAGTTCAGCGATTAAAGTAATAATTTGTGCCTAGTTCGAAAGTGTTTTCAATACTTCTCTCTAAATAATACAAATTCTAAGAAAAAAATGACTAGATTCGTTCGAATTCAATACAATTTAACATTATAGCTTCCGTGTCAAGCCCACAATACCCGAATTGAAGTCATTGCAGTTAGACTTGGTGCATGGTTAGTTTTTTCATTGTGAATATAATTTTTCTAGATAAAAGGGGATTGTTCAAGTGGTAAACACGGGGATCTCCAATTAAAAAGTTGTGATCCGTGGGTTCGAGTCATCAAGAGGGTAAAAAGGGAAGGTTCCGTGGGATATATTACTTCATTAAATGAATTTGCCACTTGTGATCGACAAAATGGATGGACTAAGAATAATGTATTTATTTGATGGAGCCAGATCATCCAACCTACCCCTTAGTTTCTCATAATGAACAAGAATTCCAGAAATTTAGTTAAGTTACAACCTTTTGTTTGAAAACTTTTCACTTAAGAATCCTACTTAACTAACACCTTATCTTATTTAATGGCATGAAAATAATGTCCACTACATCAAAGGAGAGTATAACATTTCTCTAATGGTGCATTTAATAAGCTATGTACAATTTTAAGAGAATTTTGAACTTATAATAACTACCGACTTCCCAGAAACAATCCTACTTATAACACCTTATCTTATTTAGAGGAGAGGCTAGCTCCTAATGCCATGAAAATGATATCCACTATATCAAAGGAGATTATAAGGCCTCGTTTGTTTGCATTTAGCGAAGGTGAATGGTTCAGATATTAGAAGATTAAGTTTATTTGTTTACATTAAGATTTAAGTATTTATTTGGTTTGGATTGATTCTAATCAATAAGATCTTGAACAAAATCTAAAAAACATTAAGAGGTATTTTTATGTGGTTAATTTTGATCAACACTCTATCTACATTCCCAATCATTATTACTAAACGTCTCTATCATCACAATCACTATCACCATTATCAACCACCATTACTGTCAGGATCCATTAACCATCATCATTGTCAACCATTACTGTCAGTCTTTGCCACACTACCACCTCCATCATTATAATTATACTCACTGCCACCATCACCTCTGTCACCGTTGCCGCCACCATTGCCATCACCATAGCTGCCACCTCCTCCACTACCACTATTGTGGCCAATCCGTATAACTATCTTCATCATCAACTAGCATCGTCGCCAACTAATGCCATCAACACATGGTCAACCACCACATATTCTTTGATTGCCGCGCGCCACCAACATCCCTAACTACTAATGTTAACCAACTCCATAATTACAACCACCACAATCGCGTCACCCACTACAACACCATCTACCTTCACATCACAACTATCATCACCACTATTACTAGCCACTAACACCAACCATCACAATCACTACCACTATAAACCATCTTCACCATCACTAGCAAACATATTCATTTATTTTTATCAAATAATAATTTTATTTTGTTAAATTTATATATTATCTCTAATATTTAATTACTTTTTTACTTGAATTGAATTTTTATTATCTTTACAAATAAATTATGCACATTCAGATGTAGAAAAACAAACAATCTTAATTATTCGGTATTCAAATCTAGAAACAACATCTTAATCATCAGATGAACACTTAGAATTAGACGTCTTAATTTTAATAAAAACAAATGAGGCCTACGAGCTCATTTGGAGTAACTGATCATAAATAGTTGATAAGTTTTAAGTATTGAAATGCATTTTTACGTCTTGAAATTGATCTTACATATGAGTAGTTATATGTTCGTATAGAAGTGCTAAAACTATAATTAATAAGCAATTATGTGTTTGGTTAAAAATATATCAATAAATTGTTATATTTTTGAATGACTAAAATACCCCTAAAATTTTGGCGAAAAATTATAAATGTAATAGTATTCTTGCAAAGAAAAGGAGAAACGGTGAATACAAAGTGAAAAAGCTATTTTAGGTCATGTTTTATTTTTCGAACCCTTATTGCATTTCTAGCTCCACTACTAAGAACTCAGTTGGTTGGGAACAAGTTATTTTGGAAATAGTTATTCAAGATTGTTGTTTCCTGTTATAATATTTTAGATAAAAATAATACTATAATCTCGATTTAATTATGTTATTATATGATACTACAATTTTATTTCAATCAAATATAAAATAATTTCATCCTAAAATCAATCTCGAAATTAGTTATCTGTTATCCCTCCCACCGGACGAACCCTAAAGATTATATTGTAGATGAGGATGGAAATCTATTAAAACCAAAAGAGTCCAACAACCTTTGATTCCACCAACACACCAAAAGCATGAATAGTAACATTCAAACAAAAGGGGTTTCACGAGGTTTGTGCAGTGCATTCCCCTTTTTCTCCAAATATCCCCTTATAAATATAAAACCTCACCAAATGAAATCATAATTTTTCCCACTGCCCACCTTTCTACGTCAATATGCAATTAATTCATAGTGCTAGTGGATTATTCCAAAGGGATCGCATTGATCCTGTGTCCCAAATTAATTAACTGGGTTCTATGGGATCATGCGATCTCTTCGGAATTCTCCATATTACTGGCTCTAATTAAATCAGACACCGATTTAGGATCTATAGTATCAGTAAAATTCAGAACGAGTGTGATTTATATTGTTCGAATTAAACTCGTAGAGTCAGTCCAAAACCCGTCTTTGCTTATCGTGCAAATACTCCAAGGTGAGATTAATTTCATAATTCCTTCTCTTGAGCACTCATGTGTGTACGTACTATTATTATTTTGTGTTATAAGAATTCACATACTGCTTTTCATCGGTTTTTTCTTAAAATAATCTCAGCCTTATTCAATTCTATATTTTATTTTATTTTTTAAAAATTGTTTAGTTGTTTGAAGATTGTTAGTTTATCTGTGTGTGTCTCTCTCTCTATATATATGTTGTTTTTAAAATAACAGATCTCACGTTTTAAGGAGGCTTTTATATTTTAACCTCAAAGTCTCAACCTCTCTCAATGTTTTCCTGTCAACACAAATAAGCTTTAATTTAGGGAACTTCAAATTATGTGTCTGATTTAATTTAGTGTCCTCAATATGCAAAAGTTACTAATTTGCTAGGACTGAATTACTATTATTCCGTTTGTTCCAAAATAATTGTTATATTTTGCTTCTGATTGTCTAATTTTTGAAGTTAAAAAGGATTATGTTAATTTAATATTATAAAATTAAAATTTAGATATTTAAATACTACATAAAAAGTACTATAGTTGAAATTCTTCTCATATTAATATATGAAAAGGGTACATCTTATAATTTTGATCAGAATTTAAATAGTTTGGCTCTCAAAAAGCAAAACGTTAGTAAATTTGCAAAACAACTCGTAATTGGAACGTTGAATAAGGAATTCAAGATATGGAGGCAAATTGAAGAGTTAGCTCAAGGTTTCGAAATAACAATGAAGTTTGACGTGTATATTTGAACTATTCTCTCATAGCTTTTCCCAGCTTTCCGCGGAGCTATGATGGTAACTAAGTTTTTATTTTTTATTTTTATTTTTTTGTGGAGTGGGGGTGGGGGTATTAAGGGTGACAAGAAAGTTTTAAAATTAAGAAAAAATGATAAAAATCTTAATTATTAAGTATGGGTGACAATTTTAAAATTAATATTAATAATACTAATTTTAAAAGTCTTCAATTTTTTTTAATTGACACAAAATGAACGTAACAACGGCTAACAACGATGACAAAGAAGAAGAAGGAAGATGAGGAGGAGGAGGCGGCGCGATTGGAGTGAAAAGAGAAAGAAGAAAGAAAAACTTAGACGATTGAAAATTAAAGGTAAAATAGTCTAGTGGACTCCTATACTCGTATGAGTTTGTATTATGGATCAAACGCGTACAAGTATTACTTATTTTGAAATTTGAAATTTTAAAGTATAGCGAAGACTTTTTAATAAATTTAAACTTTTTAATATACGCCTCAAATTTTTTAATCATTCTAATCAGATCCTCTCTCAAAGTTTTCCTATCAACACAAATAAGCTTTAATTTAGGGAATTCCAAATTATGTGTCATGATTTAATTTAGTCTCCTCAATATACAAAAGTTACTAATTTGCAGGTCTGAATTATTACTATTCCGCTTGTTTCAAAATAATTGTTATATTTTGATTTTGATAGACAAATTTTTTAAGTTAAATAGGATAATACTAATTTAATATTTTAAAATTTAAAGTTAAATATTTAAATACTATACGAAAAGTACTGTAATTATAATTCTTCTTATATAGTGAAAAAAGTACATCTTAAAATCTTGATCAAAATTTAAATAGTTTGATTCTCAAAAAATAAAAGATGACAAATATTTTGAGCGAATTTTAGGATATGATAAATTCAAGAAAGGCGTGATTATAAAGAAGACACGGGCGAGTTAATTGAGAGGGTGGATGTTACACACCAATTTAGAGCCATTGTTTCAAGCTCTCTAGTGAAGATCCTGGTGACTTCACCATTTCATACACTATTGGGGTGTTTCACTTTGTTACAACCCTTTTAGGGATGGCAATGGAGTGGAGCAGGGCGAGTTGAGCTTAACCCGCAAAAATTTTAATCCGCCCCGCATGATAATTTTATTTTATTTTTAATAGTTTTTATAAAAACAGCTTCAACCCACCCCGCATAACCTTAAACCCACAATGCCTTGCATAACCTTTAATTCACCCCGCACGACATCCGCTCCACCCTATTGCCATCACTACAAGGCTACAACCCTTTATAATATAGGAAAAAGTATCAACGTGATGTCTTCCATCATTTTTAAGAAGTTAATTTTGGAAAATTCTTGACCTATAACTATGAGGTTATTTTTGGTGTATAGGATAGTGAAGAGACCCATGTGAATTATCTATGATGTCCTTGTGAAAATGGACAAGTCCATCTTTCCCACCGACCTCGTGATACTAATTGTGAGGTATTTATAATTTTGGATAGGCCATTCTTAGCCACGAGAAGCTCTATTTGTCTAAACAGAACTTTTAAAATAAAAAAAAATTGGGTGTAGGGGAAGGGGAAGGGGAAGCGAGGAGGGGATTATAATGTGGGGAATCGAATCCTCACTAACAAGATGGAAGTTTAGGTAACCAACCAACTAAGCTACTAAGATTTTGTAATCCTTTTACATTGTCTGCATTAGTGACTAGTGAAAAAACTCAGAAATTCGACCTCAAAAAGTTGAAAAAACTCGACATCAGGACCTCAAAAAATAATTCTGCAATAATGTTATAGTAATTAGTGAACCTCCTAAGGTTGGTATTTGGTTTTCTTAAGAAAATAAATTAATTAGAGGAAGCGACCTCCGAAGATTAGTAATGTTCTAAATGGTTGGGGTGTTTAAATGAAACCTCATGAAGTTGGACGGCCATAATGTCAAAGGGGGCAAGTAAGGTGCCTTTTAGGCTATTCGTATTTAACATTATGTGACATAATATTATTAGTTTTTTTTTTTTTAACAAACTTATTATAAAATGTTGGAGTGTGGATGTCCACAACACCAAGAAGTTACATTCACCAATTATCTCCATTACTTCCCTCCATTATGAAGATAACCTCCACCTTTATGATCATTATTCTTTTAACCTTTCACCTCCATAACCTCCTCCATTATATTCATGTTTAATGTCATGTTTATGACTAACCCTTTGTATGCCTCTATGTTACACTATAAATAGAGGCATAAGGGTTCATATTGTACACACTTGAAGATTTGGTGAACACTTGAAAGAAAGAAAGTTATCTTATAGTATTCCTCTTGTCTTATATTCTTCTTGTTTTCATCTTCATATTGTTCTTTTGTTCTTAAGTTTTACAACACGTTATCAGCACGATTGTTCTACTATTGAAGGATTGAAGCAAAGTAAATATAAAGAAGATAAAAGTAATTGTGTTTATTTTTCTCTCGGGAACAAGGTAAATTACTATAGAATCTATTTTCTAGTTTACTTTTGATTATGCATCATCAGTTTTCTTACTATCTCAAAAATGATTTTGATATCTATGTTTTCTCTTGATTAGCACATGTTCTCATCAGTTGAATATAATCATGATTTCCTTTAAATTATGTAAGAAATTCATGGCCACCTTAATTGATAATATTTTTAAGGGCTTGAGGGAGAGCTCTATTATATTGTGGCCTATTATGTTATTGGTTGAGGGTAAGACGGTGAATTCAAGTTTCATCGCAACAAGTGGGTAAGACATGGAGTTAAAGTCTCGGTGCATCATGATAATAATATGTTGGGTTCAAGTCCCATTGATTTATGGGCTTAGACTTCTTTATGTGGATAAGACATTGGGTTTAAGTCCTAATGCCCCATAGTGATGATATGATGATGATTAAGGCAAAACAATATACTTTTGACTAAAAGTCATGAAATTTGCCCAATTAATTTGCTCCATTCTCTTATGTGAATGTGGTAGCATGACATAATATGTTTGAAAAATGATAAGTGGTATGTATGAATATTAATATGGTAAAATGTTAATGGTCAACATTGTGGTAATTAAAAGGAAGAACATTATTAGTTCTTAAGATGGTCCTTCAAATGTGAAGGTAATTTTTTATCATCAAAGTGGTATGAAAGGTTATTGGGCACATTGTTGTTGGTGCAATCTAATTTGAAAAGTTTTGTAAATCCTCCATCAAAATAAAGGAATACAAAGTGATAGTACATTTAGTACATTTGACCTTTTAAAGTGATGTTGATGTGGGTCACATAAATTTGATAATGTCAAAGAATGGCAATGAGTTTCTAATAAAAACTTATGGAGCATGTACAAATGGTTATGGTCCATTTCTTGAAGAAAATGTGACTTGTGTTCGTATGGATAAGGATATGTTCATGTATGGTTGGATAAATGTCACATCTCACCTCTACGGAAGGTTTGAAAGATTGAAAAGAAATATTTTGACATAAATGATTATATGGTCATATACTTTGAATACATCATAAATATTGTGGTATGTTTTATCATGAACTATTGAAGGACAAAAGAAAGAAATAATTCTTTCATATAAAGGTTGTGGCTATGATCAAAATAAATATTATTGTGTGGCAACACAAAATTGCCATTGATTGTCAAGAAACAAGTCTTGTTCTTTTGTTCTTAAGTTTTACGAAAAAACTCCAAATAGAGAATCTACCACGAAATTAAAAACTTAAGGTCAATCAATATTAAATTACCTATAACTAAACTAATAAATCTATCTAGGATCGAGATAAGAACAAAATCACGTCACCTCAATAAATTATAATAATTTAATATAATAAATTTTCTGTTGTAAGTGGTTTAATATGTGAATTATTGACTTAATAAATATCTTGAAAGTAATCTTTTTTTCATTTATTCCACTAGATTTCAAATTTATTATCTACAAAAAGTTGTGGTTAAAACTTCTCTATATAAGGATTTGTAATTAGACCTCACCTCAGTCTTGACAACTCTTTTGCATAATTTATTTACAAGGCTTAGTTTTAAAACTCGACATTCATCGAGATTGTAAACTCTAATTCACCATGACTGATTCTTCTTAACCATCTTGTAGTCTTAAAATAACTTTGGAAAGGATTATTGATACGCACATTGAAGATTATGAAGAATTTTGCCATGGTGAATCAAGAGTTTACGGGCTAGATGAATGTCAATGTGGTCACCTTTTCATATGGGTATGTATGATAAATTTAATCTTATAAAACGCATAGCAGAAATGACATATTTTGCATACTTCAATCGTATATAAGTTATTAGATCTGTTGTTTTTTTTGGAGTTTTACTTTTAATAATAGTTTATAACACCACCAATATTGACAAGTCTAATTAAACAAAGTGAATAATTAGAAATATTCAAACTTCAATTAGGTCACTTTTCATATGGGTATATATGAGTCCTAGAAGGCTAGACTGGTTCGAGTTAAACCCCAACAGTTTGTTAGCCCATATGTTTGGGCTGCTTTGTTATTAGGCCCATATGTTTGGGCTGTTTTGTATTTAGGCCATTCTCTTAGTTAGGTTTTTCTATATAATCTCCTACTTCCTTTGTATTTAGATAAGCCTTCAGATTATAATGAAACTCTATTCTCTTGTTCTCAAAAGCATCTTCTATTGATAACATGGTATCAAGAGCTAAAGCGATCCATGCTCTTTGATTTGTTTGTTGAAGATTTTGTAGCAGTCACCTACTGTGCGGATCGAACTCCGCGGTGAGTTCGCTGGGGGGTACGGGGGGCAGCGCGCCCCCGTTTGGGGTTCGGGGCGGAGCCCCGATTGTGCTAAAAAAGGACAAATATAAATAATAAATATGAGGCAATTATGATAAGAAAATATATTTTTGACTCAGATCAACACCCCACACTTAAACTTTTGCTCGTCCTCGAGCAAACATTAAAGCTCATCTCAAAAATCATACTAGGAAGCCATCACTTTGGTTGATACAAACAATTAGGCCATATTGAAATTTGAAAACATCAAATACAAATCCCGCTCATTATGCAAGACATCCAAATAAACAACAAACCTCTAACCTCCTAACCTCAAGGAAAGACTCTGAACTCATCAAATTTAAGCTTGCTCACCTACTCTCATCAAAGAAAGTTAATAACATCACCTATCTATCATGAAACAAGTGCCCTCACAAGAAGAAATAGTCCACATACTCAATTCAAAAGATTGAATATAGATCAAGAACTTAGCGTCAAAGAACAACTCTCACACTCACAAATAAAATTCACATGTATGCACAAAGAACCATAGGCTTGCCCATTATGTACATCTCCGCTAATTAAGCATGCTTGAATAGAATCAAATAGGACTTTAACGGGTTGTAATGTAGGCTAAGGGACAGGTAGGAAAATTATATAATAGTGACTCACACTTCTCTAAGCACTTTGTATTTTTAAACTTCATCACCCATTATTTTCTTCTCTTTATTTTCAGCCCTCTCTTCAACAATTATTTCACAAGTAATTCTCATCATCTCAAGAATGCTTCAATCATTTTTTTTTTCTTTCACAATAATATATTATTTTTTTCTCAAAGATTTTTTTTTTTTCCTTTTTTTTTTCTTTTTCATGTCACATTCTTTCAAAGAGGGCTTTTTTCATCACTTTGTAGCTATCATTGATTACCTTTTTTGACTCAACCATCCCTTTTTTTTCTTTAGATTTATCAATCATACTAAGTCTATGATACAGTGCTCAAGGAAGCAAGGTGCAAAAACTAGGGATTCAACAAAATAGTTAAGGGAAAAATATGGCTACCAACAAAAGGCTACAGGCTCAAAAGGGCTAACTAGTGATATAATATCTGAAAAGGCTAAAATTTACAAGACAAATCAAAGAAAGCCTATTAACATCTCCTAAACTGAGCAACACTTTTTATTTCGCTTCAATAACATGCAGGGCAAGTTCTAGACTAAGATGCAAAACATGGAATAAACAAATTCTCACCACACATAGCACAAGTATCAATCAAGATGGATCAATTCTACTTCTAAGAAAGACAGGGTCATAACAAACTACAAAATAAAATAAGTTATATACAAAGTCACAACCATGAGCCTAAGTGTCAAAGAGTCTGCAATTTCATTAGCAATCAAACATTCACAAGAACGTACTACTTAAAATTAGGCCTAAATAGCAAGTATCACACAACTCAAAAGGGTCTTTTCTTTTCTCTAAAAAATAAAAAAATAAAAAGTAAAAAAATTACTCCCTATCGGTTCAAAGGGACTATCCTCAGGAAAATTACTCCCTATCGACATCAGGACCTCAAAAAATAATTCTGCAATAATGTTATAGTAATTAGTGAACCTCCTAAGGTTGGTATTTGGTTTTCTTAAGAAATAAATTAATTAGAGGAAGCGACCTCCGAAGATTAGTAATGTTCTAAATGGTTGGGGTGTTTAAATGAAACCTCATGAAGTTGGACGGCCATAATGTCAAAGGGGGCAAGTAAGGTGCCTTTTAGGCTATTCGTATTTAACATTATGTGACATAATATTATTAGTTTTTTTTTTTTTTGAAAAAAAAAAAAAAACTTATTATAAAATGTTGGAATGTGGATGTCCACAACACCAAGAAGTTACATTCACCAATTATCTCCATTACTTCCCTCCATTATGAAGATAACCTCCACCTTTATGATCATTATTCTTGTAACATTTTACCTCCATAACCTCCTCCATTATATTCATGTTTAATGTCATGTTTATGACTAAGTTTAATGTCATGTTTATGACTAACCCTTTGTATGCCTCTATGTTACACTATAAATAGATTCATAAGGGTTCATATTGTACACACTTGAAGATTTGATGAACACTTGAAAGAAAGAAAGTTATCTTATATTGTTCTTCTTGTCTTATATTCTTCTTGTTTTCATCTTCATATTGTTCTTTTGTTCTTAAGTTTTATAACACGTTATCAGCACGATTGTTCTACTATTGAAGGATTGAAGCAAAGTAAATATAAAGAAGATAAAAGTAATTGTGTTTATTTTTCTCTCGGGAACAAGGTAAATTACTATAGAATCTATTTTCTAGTTTACTTTTGATTATGCATCATCAGTTTTCTTACTATCTCAAAAATGATTTTGATATCTATGTTTTCTCTTGATTAGCACATGTTCTCATCAGTTGAATATAATCATGATTTCCTTTAAATTATGTAAGAAATTCATGGCCACCTTAATTGATAATATTTTTAAGGGCTTGAGGGAGAGCTCTATTATATTGTGGCCTATTATGTTATTGGTTGAGGGTAAGACGGTGAATTCAAGTTTTATCACACCAAATGGGTAAGACATAGAGTTAAAGTCTCGTGGCCTATTATGTTATTGGTTGAGGGTAAGACGGTGAATTCAAGTTTTATCACACCAAATGGGTAAGACATAGAGTTAAAGTCTCGGTGTATCATGATAATAATATGTTGGGTTCAAGTCCCATTGATTTATGGGCTTAGACTTCTTTATGTGGATAAGACATTGGGTTTAAGTCCTAATGCCCCATAGTGATGATATGATGATGATTAAGGCAAAACAATATACTTTTGACTAAAAGTCATGAAATTTGCCCAATTAATTTGCTCCATTCTCTTATGTGAATGTGGTAGCATGACATAATATGTTTGAAAAATGATAAGTGGTATGTATGAATATTAATATGGTAAAATGTTAATGGACAACATTGTGGTAATTAAAAGGAAGAACATTATGAGTTCTTAAGATGGTCCTTCAAATGTGAAGGTAATTTTTGATCATCAAAGTGGTATGAAAGGTTATTGGGCACATTGTTGTTGGTGCAATCCAATTTGAAAAGTTTTGTAAATCCTCCATCAAAATAAAGGAATACAAAGTGATAGTACATTTAGTACATTTGACCTTTTAAAGTGATGTTGATGTGGGTCACATAAATTTGATAATGTCAAAGAATGGCAATGAGTTTCTACTAAAAACTTATGGAGCATGTACAAATGGTTATGGTCCATTTCTTGAAGAAAATGTGACTTGTGTTCGTATGGATCAAGACATGTTCATGTATGGTTGGATAAATGTCACATCTCACCTCTACGGAAGGTTTGAAAGATTGAAAAGAAATATTTTGACATAAATGATTATATGGTCATATACTTTGAATACATCATAAATATTGTGGTATGTTTTATCATGAACTATTGAAGGACAAAAGAAAGAAATAATTATTTCATATTGTCACGACCCAAGCCTAGGGCCTAGATGTGACCGGCGAATGGGGAACCCGAAGGAACCCCAAACAAGCCTCATAGCGTATCATTACACATCCTTGGTCGCGGAAGCAATTAAATGACCATAAACGATAAGCATAATCAAGGGGGAAATCGGGACTAAGGGAGCAAAAAAAAAGAAATGATACATAAATACCATAGATGAGTCAAGCTCAAGCATAATACACAACTTGTCCAACACCACCTCTAAACATGAGTACTTAGCGGGGGCCAAGACAAACTACCGGGCTCACCCTCATAGTCAAAACATAACTAGAAAGGAAAAGTTTTATACATAGCAAAAGATCATGAGCAACGTCCCCGAAATGGAGGACTCACCAATAACCACTATAGAAAATCGTACTAGCCACGCGGAGGAGGATGGTCAAGCGGTGCTCCGGTCCCTACATGGTGACATCATGTAGGCATAGAGTATGCGTTAGTACATTTGAATGTACTAAGTATATGGGATGCAATGCAATGCTACATTAGATGGACATCATAGGAAAATTGCGTAATCATACCCGATAAATAGCATAGTAATGAAATGATATGTATAATGATGCTTACATAAAAACCATATTTAGTGGGACGTAGTACATGTGTGGCGAGTGACCATCAATATAGTATTTCCAAGGCCTACCACCCCCTTGGAGAGGCGAAAGAGGTACAAACCCCTCAATTATGGTTACACGGGCCTACCCCCCCGTGCTAGGACCAAGTAACCCTCGATATGTTGGGCTACCACCCCGTGAGGGACCAACGGTACAAACCCCTCGATATGGTTACACGGGCCTACCACCCCGTGCTAGGGACCAAGGTACAAACCCCTCGATATGGTTACACGGGCCTACCACCCCCCGTGCTAGGGACCAAGGTACCAATCCCTCGATATGGTTATACGGGCCTACTACCCCCCGTACTAGGCAACCAAGGTACAAACCCCTCGATATGGTTATACGGGCCTACTACCCCCCGTACTAGGAATGGTCGACTCACAACACTTATTTAGAGAAAATCATATACATGTGTCCATTTCATCATCATTTCAGTAATTACATAACCATCCGTCTCATAGGACGTACCTTGGACCTTCCCTTTCCTAAGAATTCTATAATGGGCATTTTATAAAACATGGTGGCAAATTTTCATGTAAATGAAATCCATGTATTCAAGAATATCGTCCAACCAATTCACAATCCCATATAAATCAGCCCAACAACATACATATATATATCAACCTTCATAATTTGATCATGGAAGCATGTAAACCATAACCATCACATAAAAATTCCATTTCATGATAATATGCAAAAAGGACCATAATAGGGTGTGTAGTAGTAATTCCGTAATTCAAGAGTTCATAATTGATCATGAGGACCCATAAACTTGAAGTAGAAATAGAGGATAAATGATTGGACTTGTGGAAAGGAAGGTTTCCACAATCAAACACACATACCTCAACTTTGGAGAATCCTTGATGAAGATTGGAATGGAGAATCGAAGCTTGAGATTGAGTCTTGAATCCGGAATTAGAGCTTGAGATGTTTGCATTTGGTTGAAGATCTTGGTGGAATTTTTGGAGAGGGCTTAGAGAGTGTTTTTGGAGTTTAGAAAATGACTAAATATGGGACATATCCCCTTTTTATAAAAAATGACTCCAACCCGCCTAGAAAATTCGCTCACTGGACTTGGAAATTCTGCACTGACAGGTTTTACGAAAATGGTCATAACTCCCTCATCCTAACGCGGAATAAGGTGAAACCAAGTGCGTTGGAAAGCTAACTCAAAGAGCTTTAATTTGATAGTTTGCAGCCCTTCCAGTTCCTTGTGTGCTAAGAGATATGCCCCTTTAAAGTTGACCCTCCAAATCGCAATTTTGCGATTTTCGAATTTTGATACGGTTGCTCTAAAATTCGGGTTAGACCCATTCCCCACTCAATTTGACCCCACAAATAAGAATATGAAGTCGAATTTCCGAAATCATGCACGGATTTTGAGATATATGGAAATTACAATTATAGGTGTTTCCGAAGCACATTTTCGGGCATTTTTGGGGTCGTTTCACATATAAAGGTTGTGGCTATGATCAAAAATAAATATTATTGTGTGGCAACACAAAATTGCCATTGGTTGTCAAGAAACAAGTCTTGTCTTTAATAATTTTAACCATGACAATAAGAATAATTTTCTCCTTGAAGGAGATGGTCACCATACGAATGGTGTTGTAAAATTTGTGGTAGTACACAAAATTAACTAAGAGCTCCGAAAGGGCTAATTTGTTATTATTCAAAGAAATGATATTGTTCAAAATATTGGGATTGTAGTAAGTCTCAAAAGAAACTTTTTAAGTTTCGGCGGAATTGAAAATAAATTTTTTTTTTACATTGAGACTATAAATTATGGGAAGATTTAATATCTTCAGATTACTAAAATCGAAGTGGGTTATAAATATTTACGTATAAGATTACCCATTTTTTTCTCTTGTTTGTTGTTTACAAATATGAGCATGATGATGGAATCACATGCAAAAGTAAACTGCATAATCGGTTGGTCATTCCGGTTCAAATGTGATGCAAGAGAAATTGAGAATTCATGTGGCTAAATGTTGAAGAAATAAAAGATTCTTCAAGAATTCTCCTATGTTGTTTGTTCTCATGATAAAATAATCACTATACCAGCTAAGGTTGGAATTGTATCCCTTGAAATTATTTGGAACATATAAAAAGATGAACATGGGCCCATTCACATGCAATGTGGACCGCTTACTATTTTGATTTAATAGATGCATCTATTGTATGGTAACATGTGCATTTGTTATCAACTTACAAATTGATTTTGTAAGGTTGTTTGCTTGAACTGTTAAGTTAAGAGCACATTTCCAAACTCTAAAATTATGTTGATAATGCTGGTTGGTTTGGCAGAAATTGTATGCCTCCAATTATAGCTAGACCATTGATTATGAGAACAAAACTCTCAAATAAAATTTGGTATGAGATGAGTTTGTTTAACATGTACGCATCAAACCAACAAGGTTGTCCCATCACAATTGGTTCAGGGTCAGGAACCAAATAATTTTCATCTAAAAATTTTGATGTGTGCGCATATGATTTTATTGCTCCACCACGCACAAAGATGGATCCCCAAATGAGGTTGGGGGTAAATGTTAGATTTCCTAACATTAGGGGGAGATATGATTAGCAGCTGAAAATTATGTGTGGGGTGAATTAACTAGATCCTCATTAAAAAAATTTAAACTCGAAGTTCAAGAGATAATTCATTTGCAAAATGTTGCAAATAACTTGTCAGATGTATTTGTTGACCCAATATTTTAATTAAGCTGCAAATGCTCCAATAAATGGTCCTTGAAGGACAAAGTCTATGGTACGTCAGAAGCGTGATAGACCAATCGATTCAAAACGTAAAACTCCTTGAGGAAGGAGAGGAGCAAATTATCAGCAAATTATCAAAATGATCATAATAATGAGGCAAGTGCTTTTAGTTTCTTTTGCTTAAGTAAATCTTGATGTAATGGTTGAAAACTTGTTAACGGCTTGGTTGCCATACCAACAGTTTTGTACAGAAAGTTTACACTTTTGGAAATAAAATTTTTATTTGCCAAAAAAAAAATATGAGGCAAGTGCTTTAAAAGAGCACCATGACATAACATTTCATAAAGCCATGGCAAAGGTTCGGTACCTGAAAATGATGAAAAATGAAGAGATCTTGATAAATTATCTCGTATTGGAATCGATATCAAAATGACCGTCAACGGTATCTTTGATATGAAGTAGCACTCAATGCTATAAATGATTACGAGGATCTTGAATTCAAATATGTCATATAATGTGGACAGATAAATGATTGGCCAAATAAAATGCATTATTCAAGTATATTTGTTTCACTTAGAAAAGTGATGTTTTTGATCTTATAGTTCATAAATCAAGGTATAATGTCAGTGGGGTACAAATGAATCATTGTGCGAAAGTATAACAGTGAGATATTAAAAACGGTGTGTGCCCCAGGGCATAAAGAATTTTCGCAAAAGTCCTGACATTATTAAATGGAGATATATCTCCAGTGGTGGATGCAATGAGACTTGTTTCAGTTGGCAATATAGGAAATACTTGAATATGTATAATGAATTATTATTATGTCTAACTAGACGATAAAGGTTATATGAAAATCCTTGAAGGATTAAAAGGTCTTAAAGCAATTTCATTGAGTACCCAATGGTTCTGGGATTGCTTAACTAGAGAAAGAATCTTTTCTATCTCATGAAAATGATTGGAAAATATCATGTATTAGTGCAATTGATGCACTTACAGATTGTTGATTATGCAAATGCTAGAAGATTATTTGATCTACCTAACGAAAGTTATGTGAAGGAATTGTTATATTACCATTCAAGTTATGCCAAGAAACTAACAAAGCAAGTGATTCAACACATAGAAGATGTGTGGTTTTCTTTGAGAAGAAAAGATGAGATTCAATAAAATTGAAATGATCAACCTCTGTGTTAGAAATTATCTGATTATGTAGATGCAGAATATTTATTTGATCTGCATGAAGTTCGATCGCAAATCGACTATTTGTTTACATGTGGAGGCACAACAATATCTTGGCATTCAAATAATCAAACACTAGTAACCGCTTCTTCAAATCATGCAAAAATAATATTGATCTATGAAGTAAGTTGGGAGTGTGTTTGGTTGGAATTATGACTTATCATATTCAGGAAATTATATCATAGTCGGGAGTAAGTCGTATCACACTGAAGTATTATCAAGTTATTCTAAAAGACAATCAATTGCAAATGCAAGTGTCCACAACATGATTGTTGTTATGAACAAGTTGAATGAGCAGTTTACATACAAAAGCGAGGTCACAAATAACGAAATTTTTAAGAATGTATTTGGTTTAAGCTCAAAGCCTCATCATATCGATGAAATCATAAAATGATATATCAGGATGAGTTCAAGAATGTAGCATCTTTGTGAATGTGATTTGATCACAAAGACACTGCCAATCAAAATCTGAGAAACTGGTACAGAAAATTAGATGACATCATCACAGGAAATTAACTGGTGTTTTAATCAGGGGGAGTATAATACGTGTTGTACTCTTTTTTCCTTGATAGAGATTTTGTTCCACTGGGTTTTCCTAGCAAGGTTTTTAATGAGGCAACAAATAATGCGTATTAAAAGATATATGTACTCTTTTTCCTGCACTAGGATTTTTTCTCACAGGGTTTTTCCTAGTAAGGTTTTAACGAGGCATATTCTCTATGGACTTCGAAAGGGGAGTGTTATAAAATGTTGGAGTGTCCAAGAAGTTACATTCACCAATTATCTCCATTACTTCCTGTTGCTCCCAATTGCACACGCAAGTGTACGTGGTCGCAGAAGTAATAAATGACTCTTTTAGAACTGGGTTGTCGTACCCAAGGGACTTATGATTAATGTATATCAATTCAATTAAGTCTATAATTTAAAGAACGTATTAACGATATGGTTTTGATTACTACTACTACTAAGAACAATTTAAATAATAAACTAACTAACAAGGATAACTATAATTTCGGTGTTTTAATCAATTAAGGGATAATTCCAGGGCTGCAGCATGCTTTGGGTTTCATGTATCAGATCTTATGCTAAGAGTCAATTTTAGTTATCACATTACTGATTTACAAGGTTAATTTTATGATCATGATCTCTCGACCTCTAATCGCTTACTCCAACTAGCTGTCTAACTACATCGTTGAGCGGGGATAGGCAGTCCTAATTGGTGAACATTTATATTTCATCCTGTTTCGTAACCAAGCGAGGTGTTCGTCCGGGCGTCACTCCTGAACACGAATCTAAACAAAGTTAGAACAAGCTCTTTACATTCTCTGGTCTATCTATCTCTTCATCTCTCGAGTCCAAGAATAGATAATAGATTTATTTCTATTGTGCCCTAGCATGAAATACTAAAACAAGAATGTAAAAGTAATGTATATGATAACCAATAATCAATTCAAAGCAATTCGATGTTTCAACAATAACCTGTAGCTACAGCCCCAGAACAAGAGCGTTTAAAAATGCATAATATTCATAAACTCAAAAATTATAAGTTTCATAAAATTCAAACCTAAAGAAGAAGTAGAGAATTGAAACCAAAGATGAATTGTAATCCCTTGCTATTGATCACCAAAAAGTAGCTCCCTAAATAATTATTTCTATGGACTATTTATAGATGTAGAAAATCCTGAATAAAATAATTGAGTCCAAAACAAAGTAGGAATCCAAAACCAAAATGAATTGGTTTATGCATGGAACTGCACCGCCACAGGAATTTGTGCACTGCTCATTGTTTCATTGTGTGACACGTGGTAGGCTGCAGGTAATTTCCTTAATTTCTCTCTTTGCCGCATGACTTTTAACATATATATAAATATTAATATTATATTACAATATTTCCATTAAGATGCCTGCTTGATTGTATAGACTATTTATAGATGTAGAAAATCCTAAATAAAATAATTGAGTCCAAAACAAAGTAGGAATCCAAAACCAAAAGGAATTGGTTTATGCGTGGAACTGCGCCGCCACAAGAATTTATGCACTGCTCATTGTTTCATTGTGTGACACGTGGTAGGCTGCAGGTAATTTCCTTAATTTCTCTCTTTGCCGCATGACTTTTAACATATATATAAATATTAATATTATATTATAATATTTCCATTAAGCTGTCTGCTTAATTTTCCTTCTAGAATCTTCCATTTTTAATTCGTTTTAGCTCCAAACTTTTTCAACTTCACACCAATTTAATCCTACAAATAAAATACACTATTTAGCACAATCCATAAATTTCATGCTCAAAAAGGACAAATAAAAATACTAAATGTGAGGCAATTAATGATAAGAAAATATATTTTTGGCCTCAGATCACTTCCCTCCATTATGAAGATAACCTCCACCTTTATGATCATTATTCTTTTAACCTTTCACCTCCATGACCTCCTCCATTATATTCATGTTTAATGTCATGTTTATGACTAACCCTTTGTATGCCTCTATGTTACACTATAAATAGAGGCATAAGGGTTCACATTGTACACACTTGAAGATTTGGTGAACACTTGAAAGAAAGAAAGTTATCTTATCTTATTACTCTTGTCTTATATTCTTCTTGTTTTCATCTTCATATTGTTCTTTTGTTCTTAAGTTTTACGAAAAAACCCCTAATAGAGAATCTACCACGAGATTAAAAACTTTAGGTCAATCAATATTAAATTACCTATAACTAAACTAATAAATCTATCTACGATCGAGATAAGAACAAAATCACGTCACCTCAATAAATTATAATAATTTAATATAATAAATTATCTGTTGATATGTGAATTATTGACTTAATAAATATCTTGAAAGTAATCTTTTTTTCATTTATTCCACTAGATTTCAAATTTATTATCTACAAAAAGTTGTGGTTAAAACTTCTCTATATAAGGATTTGTAATCAGACCTTGTATACCTCACCTCAGTCTTGATAACTCTTTTGCATAATTTATTTACAAGGCTTAGTTTTAAAACTCGACATTCATCGAGATTGTAAACTCTAATTCACCATGGCTGATTCTTCTTAACCATCTTGTAGTCTTAAAATCACTTTGGAAAGGATTATTGATACGCACATTGAAGATTATGAAGAATTTTGCCATGGTGAATTAAGAGTTTACGGGCTAGATGAATGTCAATGTGGTCACCTTTTCATATGGGTATGTATGATAAATTTAATCTTATAAGACACATAGCAGAAATGACATATTTTGCATACTTCAATCGTATATAAGTTATTAGATCTGTTGTTTTTTTTGGAGTTTTACTTTTAATAATAGTTTATAACACCACCAATATTGACAAGTCTAATTAAACAAAGTGAATAATTAGAAATATTCAAACTTCAATTAGGTCACTTTTCATATGGGTATATATTATAAATTTTAATTTTTGTTGATGTATAGTTGCTAAGACACATTTCGTAAACTTCAATCGTCTATAAGTTACTCTGCAGTTTTTGGATCTTTACTTTTTAAAAATAAAATAAAATAAAACGATTTCTAGTTAATAAATTCAATCCCCTTCAATGCACAAACGAATGAAATAAAAAGGGTGAAAAGCATAACTAGAATGGAACAAAAAAAGCTTTCACAGCTAAAAAAGACAAAATTAAAAATAAAATCGAATATTTAAAGCTAAGCCTTGTTTATTAAAATTAGCTTTAAAAATAAAATCAAATATTTAAACCGATCACCTTTGAAACTCGACATTCATTTTTTACAAGATTTTAAACCGACTTCACAAATTGTGTTTGGCTAATTCATTTGAAAAGTGTTTTTGAGAAATAAATTGTGTTTGGATAATCTTTTTTAAAAAGTGTTTTTGAGAGTCAAATTACAAAAAAGGGCAAGTATCAATATACTTTTAATATTAAGATTATTTTATAGATAGAAATTATTTTAAATATCTATTACAAAAAAATTAATTAAAATTTTATTTTAATTTTCAATCAATATTATACATAAATAAATAAGTAAATTAAATATTAATATAATATTAACATGATGATTTAAATATAATTAAAAATATCAACCAAAACAAATTTAAAAACCATTCCATAAATTAAACCACTATATACAAAAAATTCACCACAAAAATAAATAAAGTCCTTCATATTTTTAATCCTACAAAAATATTATTGTTCCCTTTATTTTTAATTAAGTAAAATAAGACATAAAATAATATATAAAGTATAGAATAACAATATATAAACATAAAATAAAATAAAATTTTATTATATAAAAATTTAAAATTTAAAATAAATTCTTGAATGAAATTAACCAAACTTATGAGATATGCTAATTAATTAATAAGGTATATTGATAAATATGTATATCTGGAAGGGATATTTTAGTTTTCAAGAAAATAATTTTCTACTTCTGCTTTTTTTAAGAAGCAGAAATTTTTAACTTTTTCCCAAAAATTGCTTCTGCTTCCATTTAAAAGAAAATTTAAGGATTTGCCAAACACTTAATTTTTCAAAAAAGTAATTTTTTTCCTTTAAAAAACACTTTTGGCCTCCCAACAACAATGACAAACAAGCTCTTAATATAAATACTCTCTCTGTCCCAATTTATGTGGTACTTTTCGTTTTTCGAGAGTCAAACAGTTTAAGTTTGACCGGAAATTTACGCATGGAATCTTCAAATTTTTTGAAATTAAATTTATATATTTATAAACTACGTAAAAAGTACTACAAGTCACAATAATTGACAATTCAAAATATATGAAAAATTTATGATCAAAGATAGACTTGTTTGAATTTCGAAATTCAAAAAGCGTCACATAAATTGGAACGGAGGGAGTAACAAATAACATCAATTCAAACTTAATATATTTGCATTATGTATTATAGGCAAGTCCTCATTTTAAATTAGCAAAAATCATTTAATAACCATATCTAACTCAACCACTTTACTATGGTTTATTTTGAAGATTATATTTTGATAAGGTACACTATCAATATAGATAACAAACAACATCAATTCACTATAACAAGGATTGTGATGGAGTGGTAAGTACTCCTTCATCCTTAACTAAGAAGTCTCGAGTTCTAATCCCTTTGGGTATGGAGTTGCCTTTGTTAGAGAGCGTTTTACCCCAATGTGGGACTTCCCGACGCGAATCCGAATTTAGTCGGGCTCCAATGTGGGTACCGGACACCGGGTGGGAAATCAATTCAAACTTAATATATTTGCATTATGTATTATAGGCAAGTCCACATGTTAAATTGGCAAAAATTATTTAATAATATCTCTATCTCAACCACTTTACTATGGTATATGCAGACTATATATAAGGGCAAACAATTAGAAGAAAACAGGTAGTGATTCATTAGATAAATATATAAGAGATTCACCATGACCAAAATCATAGTATTTTCACTAGTCATACTGAGCATTCTCGTTCAGACAACAAATTGTGCACTTACTGCTGGTTTCACAGTTCATATTATCAACGCTCTCCCAAATAACGACAATCCTTTTTTTGTTCAATGTGAATCTAAAGACGATGATCTTGGACTGAAAACTCCTAAAGTAGGTGAAGATTACAATTTTTCATTCCGCGGTAATGTCTTTGGTACTACTCGTTACTATTGTCACTATTCATGGGGCTTTAAAAAACAAATTTTTGATGTTTTCAACAGCGATATGTATAAATCTCGTGAATGTGGAAGAATAAGTGGAAATGATTATGAATGTTTTTGGAAAGTACAGGATGATGGATTTTACTTTGCAGGTCATAATTCTCCAGAATCATATTCCAAAAAATATGATTGGAATTAATGTATAAGACGTACTATATGGTTTTCTAATATAAGTAGGCATTTCGCCGTGAAAATAAAATAAAATTATTTTATTTGGAGTTTTATCATGAATGATAACATGAAATTGAGTTAATTTAAATAAGCATTGAAAATTTTAACTAAATTATATTATGTAACTTTATGAACTGCACTAGAATGTGATTATCTCTGGATAGTACGAGTTTTATGATCACCACCACCCAAAAAAAAAAATCCTTCACGTAGAGAATGATTTCCACTCTGTTACAATATTTGATTTAAATAAATTTTGAATGCAATTAAGAAGTAATTCCTCTTAAACTAAGAAAACAAAGTAAGTTTCAACTCGATTAATTTTCTTTTATTTTGACCATTATATTTTGATAAGGTACTCTATAAATATAGATAACAACAACATCAATTCATAAATAATATATTTTACATTATTTATTAGAGGAACTTTCACATATAGCTAGCTGGTCAAAATAATTTAATTATGCTACATAGCTATAGATTGCTAATTACGATTCATAGCTACATGTTATAAGGAGGAGGGTGGCGAGTGAGACTGGGAGAGAGAGGAGAGAGGTGAGCGAGAGAGGGCAAAGAGTGGAGAGAGGAGAATTGTATATGTATATCTGTCAAAATAATTGTATATATGTAATTGTTATACATATATATTTGTATATCTGGCGAGCGAGATTGGGAGAGGGATGAGAGAGGCGAGCGAGATTGGGAGAGGGAGGAGAGAGGCGAGCGAGAGAGGGCAATAATTTGTATATTTCGCATCTCGTTTGTATAACTCACGGGTACGTTTGAATAATTCGCGTGTTTTTGTATAATTGAGCAGTACAAAGTCTGGAATTATACAAATACGATAAAACTCGAAATAATGAATTGAGACAAACATAAACATATGAACTCTAAACAGTTATACAAATTATATTATAAAAATTACATTATATAAATTATATTATACAAAATTTGAAAACTACACGTTTATACAAACTTTAAAAAGTTATACAAAAAAAATATTGAATGTATATGGTGATAAAACTGAAAAAACCAAAGGAAATCATCGTCATATACAAATACAAACCATCGTATACAAATACAAATCAAACGACGAATTGTTAGTTGCGAATCATACAAATGTGGTGAATTATACAAATGCGGCTAATTATACAAACCTAAAGTCAGCCCACATAATTAATGGTTAATGTTAGTCGCGAGTGGTAATTATAGCAAACTATAGCTATGATGACTAATTAAGTAGTATAAGTTTGCTTAACCGCGTAATTTTCCCTATTTATTACTCCCTCGGTTCGTTTTTACTAGTCATGGTTTTCTATTTAAGAGTCTAACGATATGAATTTTGAGTAATATTTTAAGACATATTTTTTTATCATATTGATATGGAAAAAATTGTAATTTATAATACTTTTCGTATGGATTTTGAATATTTAAATCTTTAGTTTAAATATCAAATTAATATAATCTAATTTAGCTTTAAAAGTTAGTCAAATTAATTTTTGAAAAGTGTAACGTAACAACTAAACGAAGAGAGTTTTAGACTAGTCCACCTTTAAGATTAGCAAAAATCATTAAATAAACATCTCCATCTCAACCATTTTACTATATGGTATATGCATATATATTATTGTATATAAGGGCAAATAATTAGAAGAAAACATGTTGTGATTCATTAGACAAATATATAAGAGTTCTACCATGACCAAGTCCATAGTACTTTCCATTATTTTTACTTGTCCATTTTAAACTTTGCACACTTCTTAATATGAGTAGTTTATCATACTCCCAGTACAACAAAAAATATTTTTTAACGACAATAAATATATAAACATTAACAAAGAGTATTACAGTTTTTATTGACATTAGTTAATTGTCACTGGATCCAATGTCGCTATAGGCTTTATAGACATTTACAAAGAATGTTAATTGCCGCTAAAATATATATTTAATAATAATTAAGTTATTATCATTAATTAATTAATTATCGCTAAAAATCATTTTTAATGTAGTGCTGAAGATAACTGACCTTCCACCTTATTCTTGTAGAGTAGCAAAAAGTGGAACAAGAAAATCACACATTTATGTACGAAACAACCATAAAGAAATTACAAGAAATAATCAGTGAACCTATGTTAATTACTAGTGGTCGCACTTCAATTGTCTATGGCCCAACACAATTAATAAGCAACAAACAACTACTAACTCTAGAGAATTTTATCTTTGAAAGAAAAAAAATATAGGACTAAAGAATTAAGTATGCTCGTAAATGTTGGGGCAGAAGTATGCATTCCTGAGACACTTGACTAGTTCCATTAGTTTTTATCGCACTATATATTATATAAATTAAATTAGTTAGGTATAGATATTCGATGTAGTAACATAGGGACGTAAGACTATAATATTAATGACTGATTTTTTGGGTTATTGTTAATCAGCAGTGGCGGAGCCACCTTGTGTTCAGGGGGTTCATCCGAACACCCTTTGACAGAAAATTATATTATTTATACATGGTTAAAATATTTTTTTAGATGTTGAAACTCCTTCGGCTAGTTTATGTGTCTACTCTTCAGATTTCGAACCCCCTTAATGAAAATTCTAACTCCGCCATTGTTAATCAGGGTCAACATTTATGAGTTATATGATTTTTATGATTTCTATAATGTATTGATGTTTATCATATATACATGTACAAAATGTTTTGAATTTTGATTGTCGTTATTAAAATATTTTTTACGTATATTTAAAACATCATTTAAAAATATTGTTTGGAGAAGACTACAACATTTTGTTACTCTCTTAGATTGCAGTAAACTAGGGTTGATACCTATGGACTATATAATTTTTATGTTTTCTATAATATGTCAATGTATATCATGTTTAAAATGTTTTGAATTTTAACTATCATTATTAAAATATTTCAAATTATATTAGAAAATATCTAAATATATAACTTAAATTTATTTAAGTATAATAATCAATGAAATTACTTAATTAAAAATCATATTAATAACAATTATTTTATTAAGGAAACGTGGTTTATGACAAAACATGAAGTGTTACAGCAAGAAATAATCGGGAAAGACATCAGAACGTTGCATACGTTTGATTGGTACTAATTAGACATTTGTCATAATGCTATAAATTTGCCTATTTCCTATACGTTGAAAAAGTTTTCCAGGGAAAAAAAATTAATAAGAAAATTTTAAATTTGAGAGTGAAGAATGAAAATGTCAAAAAAGAAATCAATTTATGCTATGAATAGTCAACACTATCAAATTTGGATCATCGTAATTCGTAACAAAAGCATTTTTCCTAACATTAAATGGTAAACTTTGCTACATAGATACATTATGCTTGTACTTTGTTTTTTTTTTTAATATATGTGACACATTTGGAATTTCAAGATTCAAATAAATATATCTTTAATTGTAAATTTTTCATATATCTTTTAAATATTTTGAATTGTTAATTATTGTGACTTATAGTACTTTTTATGTAGTTTACAAATATATAAATTTCGTTTTTAAAAATTTAAAGACTCCATGAGCAAATTCTTGGTCAAACTTAAACTGTTTAACTCTCAAGAAGTGAAATGTGTCACATAAATTAAGACAGAGGAAATAATTATTTAATTAAAATTTGATTTTAAAAAATTGTATACTACTCATGATTTTGACATATACACGCAATCCACGTAAAGTGAACGGACACGTAGAGGGAGACTGACCTTCCACCTTAGTATTTTCAATTTTTGTAAAGTGGGACAAAACTGGAACAAGAAAATCACACATTTGTATATGTACCAAACAACCAGAAAGAAATAAACAACCAGTGAGCCTATTTTAATTACTACTCGGCGTAGGGAGTCGCCTTTACCCCCTTTTGTACTTCTCGGAGTGAATCCGAATTTAGTCGGGCTCCAATATGGGTATCGGACACAGGGTGAAAAATCAAAAAAAAAAAATTACTATTCGACTACTCCCTCCATTTCTATTTATGTGTTATCATTTTCGATTTCATATTTCTTAAGAAACTAGGTAAGTTTACAATTATACCTTTATTTAATGTTCTCTTGAAGTCAAATTTTCAATAAATGAACACAAATTAATTTATATTGATTAATTAAATTGATCAATGAACATGAATCAATCATTTAGTTTTTCTATGTTGGTCAAATTCATACTTTCAAAACTAATACTTCCTCCATTCCCTTTTATATGTCATCTCTTTCTATAAATAGTTGGACTACAATATAGTCATTTCATAAAATCAATGCATAAATTATCACATTCTTCCTATTATACCCTTGATAGAGTAGTTAATTCGTCATGAAAATATATACTTTGACCTACCTAGGAAAACATTAAATAAGGGTAAAAGGGTAAAGTTACTTAATTTCTTAATGCAAGTGTAATCTAAAAAGGTGACATTGATAATGACAAGTATTAAGAAACATTTATTTTTAGTAAGGACGAGATATAAATAAAAAAGGATAGAATAGTAGTTGCACTTCAATGGTCTATGCCCCAACACAATTAGTAAGGAACTAACAACTACTAACTTTTACTTCCTCTATTTACTTTTATTTGTCCATAATTTTTAAAATATATTTTTATTTTTATTTGTAACTTTCATTATTTTAACTAGTTTAAAGTGACATATAAAAATGAATCGTAGAAATAATTGACCAGACAATTTGATTTTTGAAAGGAAAAAAAAAATAGGAGTAGAGAATTAAGCATAGCCGCAAATGACGGGCCAGAAGTATGTATTACTTTGGTTTATGTTTTGCACATTGCTACCTTAACTCATGAAATAAAAGTCAGAAAAGAGAGAACAAAATTCTAAATGCTCTGACAAATTCCTGAGAGACTTCACTAGTTCCGTTAGTTTTTATTGACTATCGATCGCACTGTATCATAAAGGCAGACTTACAAAGATTCCGCTAGTTCCGGTATTAATTACTTAGCTATATTTTAATGTGTAATATTATAAATATTACTAGATTTTGGTTGCATTCAGACACAATCTCGAAATACATAAAATTAAAATTATGCGTAATTTATTTTAGATACATTATATTCAAGTGGATTTATATGTATTTGTAATAGATAAACAAATCTCGCTCCCACTTTCTTATGTATCTGGTATTCCAAATACTTGCGAATCACACAAGATACATACAAATACATGTATCTAGTGTATATATAGTGTGATTCGCATGTATCTGGAAATAGAATTAGTATATATGATATAGATGTATATATAAAAAGGTAGTTTTCTCTATTATAAATTAAATTAAATAAGCATAAATACTCAATGTGGTTAAGTATTTACCATTACTTCCACTTGAGTGAAAAGAATCGCACCATGTACAATATAATTTAGGAAGCTAAATATTAATTGAAATTACATTTACCTTTGAGAATTGAAATTATATATACACACACATACATACAAATAAATGAACGGTTTTCTGATATTAAAAGTTTTGTATTCTTATTTATTTATTTGACTACTTAGTTAAACAACACAGTAACCTAAGATTAATACATTAATCAAGCTTTCTAATATGAACTAATCAAAAGGTCTCTTCTATACAAGGTTAAATTTTCAACAAATACAATCTTTATCACGTTCGCACCGAATTCTACACGCCTAGCTAAATAAATTTCTAGCTAGAAAACAAATTGCTTAGGAAAATATCGAATTGTTACAACTAATCAAAAGCAATTAGTTAAACGTCAAAATTGTAATTGTGTGACATTGAATGAGTGAACAGAGAACAGAATAGCCCAACTTTCATTGTACAATTCAACACAAAACAGTCAAAAGTAGGAGTCCGGAGCCAAAAATGCATGTTTTCAAAACAAATAAACCAAAAGGAAATACTCCTTTCATTCATATTAAATGAATTTGAATTTTTTAAAACAGTTTAAAATAACATTATTTAGACTTTTTCTTCCTCTATATTTATCTTTATTTAATGAAAATTTTAGCTGCTTTACATTTTTTAGGAGAACCGTTTGTGAATAATAATAAAAAATAATAGTGAAAAATAGTCTTTGATATACTCCCTCCGTCCAACAATAGTTGTCCAACAATAAAAATCAAGAGATAATTTATTTTTGTATCTATTTTATCCTTGCTATTAAATACAATTTATCATTTAACACTTTTTTCAAAGCATTAAATTTAATAAAGTCAAAGGATAATATAGTAATATTACCCTATTATTGTTTCTTAAGAGGTAGTTGACAACAAGTTAAAAACGTGTCAGAAATCCTTGCACTCAGTTGAAAGTGAAATCCTTTTCACAAACATATCTTCTCTATAGAAACCGAAAAGTAGAGAATTATGAGTGCAAGAAAATTCACTTTTCAACTAAACCTAAATATGTGGAATTTATATAACCAAGACGGCCACTGATGGCGGAGTCTTTTGACCACTAACTACTTCTTCTCTAATTAATACTTAAAATGTTGACACAGTCAATTGATCAAACAGCAATTCATACACATACTAGTAGTAGTTTCTCAAATTGCATGAAAATCTGCCTCTATAAATAGCTAACATTTCTGATCACTTCCATTAAGTAGTTCTAAGCAAACACAAAAAGAAACAAACTTACAAGGCAATAGAGTTGATAAGCCTCATATTTATAACTTAACAAGTTATCATAATGGCTTCATTATATAGCTTGAACACTTTAGCCATTGTTGCTTTCGCACTTGCCTCTTTGGTGCAAGTCAGTCTAGGTAAGTCATCTTTATTCTTAATGTATTTTAATTAATTTCATCAGTATAATTTAACTTGTTATAACATGTAGGGGGCATTGCGTGCGAGAATTTGAATGAAGACTCTTGTGCATTCGCAATATCGAGCACGGGGAAGCGTTGTGTTTTAGAGAAACATCTTCGTAGAAGTGGTGAAGAAGTATATATATGCCGAACATCGGAAATTGAGGCTGATAAGCTGAAAGATTGGATTGAAACTGATGAATGCATTGAGGCATGTGGCGTCGATAGAAATAGCCTCGGCATTTCTTCCGATGCTCTACTCGAGTCTCGATTTACAAGCAAGCTCTGTTCCTCTGCTTGCTACAAGAACTGTCCTAACATTATTGATCTCTACTTCAATCTTGCTGCTGGTGAAGGTATTTACTCGCATCCATTAAAAAAAATGATTTAATTATATATAACGTGATGATAAATGAGTATGTCTTTGATTGGGTGTAGGTGTATATCTACCCAAGCTGTGTGCAGAGCAAAAGGGAAAAGGACGCCGTGAAATGGCTGAGATCAGGAGCTCGGGATTTGTTGCACCAGCACCGGAATCACAAGTCAAGCCCCTCAATTTCATGATTGCTCCGGCAATGGCTCCTCTCTAAATTCGATAAAGCTTATTACATTTAATACTATAAGTATACAATGGCTTTTAGTTACTAGTGGAAAAATAATATAAGGAGTCTGGGTTGGCCCAGTTAATAGCATACATTTGTATCGTTGTGTGGTTTGTTAAATTTCAGTAGTATTTCACAAGGCAGGTGGAGAAATGCTTCAGAGATCTACAATGCATTCACCCTGCTCGGCCCATTTCAATCTTTTCTTATAATGGAGTATTGATATGTTTATTAGCAATGGGGTACTTTATTGGTTGTCTTTATTTCCATTTGTGCAAAACTTGATCTTGTTGCTTACCAAATGAGAGCGAATGAAATGAGTAAGCACAGAACAAGCTAATAAGTACAAGTTGTAACAAGAGCTACTAAGGAATGACTATGTTGAAGTTATTATATCAAAATTCAAATGAGCCTTTTGAAAACTAAACATTGTCCTTAATAAAAATGTTTACTCAAGAATTACACCTTAGGAAAATCCTAGTAGCTCAATTGGTTGGCTACACCGTATCGTGAGGGGTTTGATTCTCGACCTTGTAATCCTTTCCCATTTCACCTACCCACAATTTTTGAAGAAAAAAAACACCTCCAGATTCCAAATGTTGAGTTGTCCTTTTTATCAAACAGGTAGAGTGCATTTCGCTCATAATTACACCCGTCCATCTCCCAAACAATTGAGACATCGCTGTATCCTGCAAAATCCTCACATTCTCATTCGTAAAATAATTCAAAAAAAAAAAAAACTAAGAGAAATTGAAGTGGAAATTAACTAACTTGTTCCCATCGCAAGTAGGACAAACACATGGATTTACAAACACAGGATCATAAAGGGGTGACCATTTTATTGTACCATTTGCCTTGCAAAGCTTACATTTGTAAAATCCTTTACCTCTACAATACAAACAAAGCTTACCAAACTTTTCCTGCCACACAAAATCAAAGAAGATGAAAAATCTGAAAATGGGATTTTTTTAAAATAGATAGTACTCCCCAATTATTTACCTTATTGATTAAGGCTTTACGGCGAAGGACTGAAGTGGTGAGTGCAGAGATAGTGATAGCTCCACCAAGAAGAACAATGGAGCCTGTTGCTAATGTGCGCAGGAGTGGCGGAATCATTTGGCCACTTTGTTTCTTCTTTGTATATTTTAGAGCAGAGGGCTTTTCAGGTTGCTATGAACACAAATAGAGAAAGTGTAACAAAAACAATTTATTTATTTTTAAAAAAAAATACTTTTTAACTACTTTTCTATATGGGACTATTTTCCAATTACATGCCCTAAATATGGCTAGTCGTAAACTTTACCCCCAATTTATTTTCAAGTGTTTCCTGGTCCCACCTTCAAAAATCTTCAACTAAACTTCACTTTAGGATCGTTTGAATATATTAATGACATAAAAGTGTTTTTTAAGTTGGCTTTAGCTAATATTCATGTTTTTTAATTTTACTTAAATTTATATAATATAAAACAAGTAGACATATGCGTCTCATGAGGCAATTCATGTGAAATACATTCGAACTGATTTGTATAATTTCATGTATGACGCACATTATGTCATATACGACGTAGTTCAACTTTATACAAGTTTAATGGTCTATTTATTTACACTCAAAGTTGAAGGATGTATATATATATGTCAGCTGAACCCAAGTTAAAGAATATGTTTATGTATTATACCTATATTACTTTAGAACTATAAAAAATTATGGTAAATTGATAAGTATTTCTTTATGGGAAGTTATGGATTCGAGCTACTCTTCTACTGAACTTAAGAGATTGCATTTAAATACGAATTATCAAAGTATTGAACGTAACATACACATTGAAGGGCATAGGACTCTTCTCAGTATGTGATTGTTCACTAATTACTTCAGCATCGCTAATGGAAACAATGACTCTAACATTGCAGCAAAACGTTCCCATTAACATGAATTACAGATCGCCGCATCATCTCTCTGCAAAATCCACACACCCAACTTTCTCTTTTACAAATGAAAACACAAAAAACAAGAAACTTCATAATCCAAAGCAGAGTCGGGAAAACCCAAAAAGCCACCGCGTCAGTCTGCAAAAATCAGGCCAAACCCAGCTGGTTTTTAATCAGAAAATCCCACCCAAAACCAAACTGGAAGCTCTTGAAACTGTCATTAGGAACTTAGAAGTCACTGTGAAAAATGGCACTGATATTCACGACCCACAAATCTTTGCTTCCCTTTTAGAAACATGCTTTCAATTGCAGGCAATTGATCATGGTATCCGTGTTCATGACCTCATTCCAGAGAAACTTTTACGTAAAAACGTGGGCATTTCATCGAAGCTGATTAGACTATATGCCTGCAGTGGACAAACTCAGAAGGCCCATCAACTGTTTGATAAAATGCCTAAGAGAAATATCTCAGCATTTCCTTGGAATTCGATTATATCGGGGTATGCTGAGAAGGGTTTGTTTGAAGATGCATTATCCATGTATTTTCAGATGGTGGAAGAAGGTGTGGAGCCTGATTGTTACACTTACCCACGTGCATTGAAAGCTTGTGGAGGTGTTGGGTTGATTCGTGTAGGAGAGGAAGTTCATCGGCATGTGATTCGTCGTGGGTTTGGAAGTAATGGGTTTATTCTAAATGCACTTGTTGATATGTATTCAAAATGTGGTGATATTGTTAAGGCTCAAAAGCTCTTTGATCAAATTGTGGCAAAGGATTTGGTTTCTTGGAATTCAATGCTCATTGGATACATGAGGCATGAGCTGATAACTAAGGCGTTAAATCTGTTTCGTCTTATGATACGTGATGGAATAGAACCTGACTCTGTTTCTATATCAGCATTACTTGTGGCCAGAATACCTTTCTCAATTGGGAAGCAAATTCATGGATGGGTTCTTCGTCGAGGGACTAATCAAGAATTGTCCATTGTTAATTCATTGATTGATTTCTATGCAGACCAAAAGAAGTTGAAGCAAGTGAGATGGTTGTTTGAAAATATGCATGAACGGGATGTAGTGTCATGGAATTCAGTCATTTCAGCTCACTCTAAGCATCCTGAAGCCCTATTGTACTTTGAGAAGATGGTAAAATCTGGTGACCTACCGGACAGTGTCACATTTGTGTCGTTGTTGTCAGCATGTGCTCATTTAGGTAAACTAGAGGATGCGGAGAGGCTGTTTAGAAATATGCAAGATAGGTATGATATTAATCCATGGATGGAACATTATGGTTGTATGGTAAATCTATATGGGAGGTTAGGATTGATAGACAACGCTTTTGATTTTGTAACGAAGAGAATGGAGTTCGAAGCTGGACCAACAGTTTGGGGTGCATTGTTATATGCTTGCTACAGGCATGGCAATGTGAAAATAGGAGAAGTAGCTGCGCAACATCTGTTCGAGTTGGAGCCAGATAATGACCATAATTTTGAGCTTTTGATGAAAATTTATAAGAATGCTGGTCTAATAGAGGATGTACAGAGAATAAAGCTAATGATGGTAGAACGAGGATTGGATTCTCCGATAACATATGAAAGACGTTGAAGTTTCTTAAAACAACATTTTGTCAATGATTTTACGGATACACAATACTCCCTACTGTATGTATTTCTTTACATTTGCACCACATTCTTTGGTTTCCTTAATAATTTGTTTTCTTTAATGTGCTTATTTTCGTAAATTATTTGATATGAGGATAGAACAGCAGAGCAGCTATGTAACTCTGAAGATAAATGAAACCATCTCAGCCCCCCTCACATGGAAATTCTTTTTTTAATTTGGGTGGCGGTGAAATTCGATCACAGGACCTTTGCCTGCTCTGATACCATGTTGAAGTGTGTAGAGAGAACACACTTTTAATAGTTAATTGTATACTCAACACACGATTCATGAAATACTCTTCCTTGAAGATCAAATGCTACAGGTTTGTACACATCATATATATTAATTTGCAGAATTCTAATTTTCATTAGGTATTTTGGAATGACTCATTTGATAAGGAACTGTTAAAAAGACTTGAATCAAAATTTCTATTTCAATGGATGTAAGTTGATTCAGGTGAGACCTGTTTAACCATAAGAACTCGTCTTCTTCGACCAATCCAAGTTGTCTTCCATGGAGCATCACCTGAAACTACTATATAACCTGCATTTGTATATAATTGTCGAGCACCAAAATCATCCTCATAAGCCCTAAGGACTAGATATTCTAAACTCCAAAATCTTGCAAGAACATCACAGGCCTTAAGCAAAGCAGTTGCAACTTTCCGCCTCCTGCAGTTAATCAACATTTTAATGTGTCAAATCAAATACCATTTGACAGCAAAAGGCAGACATAACTCATCTATACGTCATTTAACATAGGATCACCATCTATGTTTGCAAGTATTCAATATGACGAGTAATGTTTTATGAAAGAACTTCATTTCCTGAATCATCTTGCCCGTGTTTGGTTGAAAAGGTCTGATAGAGGAATGGATTTTTTCTGTTCAGTGACTATTATTAAGAAGTAGCAGTAGAGAGATTATGTCATAAAAGGACTTGAATCTTGAATGATGTTAGTTATATTCCTAGATCTGTTTAAGATGTTCCCTTGATAATTCAAGACATTTTTAACAGCTGAAAATAATGAACATAAACAAATGATTGTATAACAAAAAGTATTTTGCGCCAAGTCAAAGAAAGCATCAATTCACTTAAATGGACAAGTATTGAATCTTGGACCTGAGTTTGTTCAATACAGCGATCCCAGAAATATAGATATATTCTGTTGCTCCCGGAAGAAACGGAAGAATATCAGTATCTCTATACACTGTAGCATCAACGACTCCTACAAGATCTTGTTCTACCTCAGGAGTGTCACTTGAGGCCTCCGCAACTAAACATGCATACCTGTTTAGTCTAAGAATTTCAGAAAGTTGAACTGAGCTTGATGACTTTTTCATTTTTAGTACAAGAACAACATTGATCTAGTTGGAGTAGTGTAACTATAGATTGGTTGTCTATTCGGAATTTCGTAAAAACATTGAATTAGTTTGAGCTTGATTAGAAAGGAAGGAAACCATCATAACTCAAATATAGTCCATTTGCAATAATCTAATTTCTTTAGACCTTTTTTCAGGATACAGTATTGTACATATAAGACTAGAGTCCATCTAGACAAATTCAAAATTACCATAGCAGAGAATGAAGTTATGTTATTATTTTTGCCTACAAATATGAAACAATCACAATGTACTTAGATTTTCTTGTTTGGGATTGAAGCATAGTTTAATACACTTTGATTTTCTTAACGATGAGGTAAAAATATACTCCACAGAAAAGAAAATAAAGATTCAACCTCATTCCTAAGTTTCGATGTTCACCTGTCTGGTGGAGAATTCCTCAGTCTGTAACGTAGTCCTGAAAGTACTTCAGCCTACATAATCATAATTCCCACTTTATTATGTTGATAAAAATAACACTGATACATGAACAATAACATATAGAACAATGCTGCTGGGATTATAGAATAACAGATAGAAAATGCAGCCAAATTCATTTCCTAATAACAGAGATATGATACTGAAGTATGATCTTCATTTTTTCAAATTGCATGCCCCCATCTGTTTTCTAGAAAGATCAACAATAACTACAACAATAAATTCAGTATAGTTCCAAAAGTGGAGTCTGAGGAGGGTACTGCACGTAGACCTTACCACTACCTCAAGGAGGTAGAAAGGTTGTTTGCAAAAGACTCTCCGATCATAGCAGCAAACACAACAATACAGAAGTAAGGAGGACATAGAAAATTCAAGGAAAACATAACATACCAAAGAGGGGCAACAACCATAACCAACTAATGCAATAACAGAAGCACGAGGATTGTCGAGGAATAACAAAGGTCCTAAGATAGGCCAACTACGAGACAAATGCTACTTCTACTGATACAAAATAAGAATCAGGAAACAGATACAATGCACCAATCTATCCTACTAGGAAGTCAGACAACGCTCAACTACCTACAATCCTAATCTGCGACCTCCATATAAAAATCAAGAATGGGGTATTGGGAAGAACAAATTCTTGAAAAACAAAACCAGCTAGGAAAATCAAGAACCTGGAAGAATTCAAAGAACAAATCATTGAAGATTAGAAGAGGTTCATAAAAGGCTTCAGCTTGAACATCAGCAACATTCCTCATCTCTTGTTCAGTTTCAATCATTCTTCTCACTTTCCATCCATTTTCATTCACAAAACATCCCACTTCATATTCTCCTCTCTGTTTTCCCTCAGAATTGATTAACCCCACTTCTAATTCCCTTGATGAAACTGGAAAAGAACTGCTGCAACACTGTGGCATCTGCAATCGTTTTCTCCAATTACAAATTCCTCTGCTTCTGTTAATTGAAATACCTTGTAGGCCTCTGCATTTCCATGAAACATCTTTCTTCAATCTTGTCTGAAAGTGCGGTTGCCATTGACATTGTGCCATTTTTTTTTCACCTTCCGCTCACTGATTTCTCATCACTGTCAAAAGAGAAAGAGAAGAAAAACTTATCTTTTTTTTTTTTGTAAATTGTGATTTTTGTGGTTGATTGATACTCTTCTCATTCTCTTTTGTCTAGTTTCACATACTTCGAATTTTGTTTTATTTTTGAGTCAGCATGTAACATAATGAGAACCTATCTTTTATTTTAGGATGGTGAACGAATTATATTGATATTATAATATGATGGTAATAACAATAATAATATACTCATTGTAATATTAGGGATTTGAAGAAGTTCGTATGCACACAGATTTTACATAGAGAAATTGTTTCTGATATATATTATTGGTTGTATTTTTATTGATAGATGTTAGATAAATTGGATTAAAAATGATTTGACTATAATATTAATCAACCAAATAAATTGAAATAAAATTTTAGTTTTAATCTTGAAGAAATTTTTTTGTTAAATTCTTCCATTCTCCGTTTAGTACCATGACTACCATCCAACTTCTATCTTTAAACATTTTACTATTAAAAAAAAAGAATGAGAATTAAATGACAATTATTAATTTTATTATTTTACACATAAAATATTTCACTTTAATAAATCTGAAAAAATTATTTTATTCTAATCATTTTATACTTGATCATAAAAGATGATTTCCAGGAAGGTTTGTGGCTATAGATCCACTATTGGATTTTGCTCATAATAACAAAATACAAAAAACATTTTTGAATGGTTCTAAACTCATGAAGCTTGTACCTGAAATTCATGTCAACTTGGATAATAATTAGCCTAACACGTGTCCCCTCTATGGAGCTATATATTGAGCTCTATCTAGGACCTACTTAGTGTAGATTTTGGAAGCACTATGAGGCATTTTTTGGCACACATATGGTTTTAGAATTTATCTAGTTTTTAGAATTTTAAAAATCAAATCCCAAAATTTGCTAAAAGCTGTTTAGGGCCAAAAAATAATTGTTGAACATCTTTTAAAGTATTTAAAAAAAAAAATAGGAATGAGGATATGCCTTATTTTTTGAAGCATAGAGCCGCCCCTGAGTGGGAGTGATTTTGTGGTGGATAAGTTGAGGAAAGGGAGATAGAAATGGTTTTTGAGCGCGGATGTCCATCAAGGAGGTGTGAGAGGTTGAGTATAGTGGTGGGGTCTAAGAGAGACAGAGACAAGGCTGAAGAAACGTTGGAGGGAGGTGATTAGACACGATATGATGCATTTTCAACTTAACGAGAACATAACCTTAGATAGAAGAATATAGATATCGAGAAAAAAAAAACGACGGCTAGCAGGAAGTTAAGAGTTATCTTATTACAAACTTTATGTGTGTATTTGGTTTGGTTTGGTTTGGGGTAGTATAGTGCACGCGGTTGTAATTAATATTAGCTTATTTAAGTAGACTTTGGCTTTTGGTGTTTGTTATCAAGGTTTACTGCGTTGTTATTTGTTATCATGTTTGCCCACCTATTTTATTACTGTTTTGATTTTGTTAAGTCGAGTGTCTTTCAAAAATAATTTCTCTACTTTGAAGAGATTGTAACAAGGACCGTATATACCTATCTTCTTTAGATTTCACTTTATGAAATTTCACCGAATGTATTATTGTTGTGATATCTCAAACTTTTGGAGTATATTTTATAAGAAAACAAAAACATCTGACCACATTTTCACACAAATGATGCAGAAACCCAAGTTTTGTTTATCTGATAGAGTTGCGTATGGCTCTGGACGCGTCTTCAAAGGACGTAACATCACATTTAACACGTGTTCAACCTAGCTAGCTAATTAGAGACATAAATTTGAGGCTTAATCATATTATGGATACATAATTTACGCTAGGCATAATACATGAACATGATCCTTAACTTGGCTTTGCGGATAACTATACTCTCCAATTTTGAGTGTGTACAAGTAGACACTTTAACTTGTATAAAATTGAACAAGTAGACACACGTATCCTACATGGCATAATACACGTAGGACGACATGTAGGATACAAAATTGCCATGTAGGGTGCTATCTATTTGTTCAATTTTATACAAGTTTGAATGTCTATTTGTGCACACCCAAAATTAAAGATCATAATTGCAAGCTGACATCAAGTTAAGGGTCATAAAATAATAAAGTATTATCACTTATCAGGGAATTTTTACACGCAATTGAGTGACTCACTCTCATTTTCCTCCTCGATTTAAGTAATTGTTTAAAAAAAATTCCTCAATTTAAGGCCTAAATAAATCAACGTTACCATTTTCAAACAACACACCAATATTACGTCACATTAATCTATCATAGTTGATAACAAATCAAAATGAAAAACATACTAATAATTAAGTGATAAACATATACCAAAACACAGAGTCCGGAGCTAAAAGAGCCACTTTTTTCTTTCAAAATGCATAAACGGCCTATCTATTTTTTTCTAAACCAAAAGGGACAAATCGCTCTTGAGAGAGCGATATCCTTCCAACATAGTAATGCCGTTACCTCCGTGTTAAAAGAAAATCGCTGCTCCGATAACGATTCCTTTATAAAAAAAATTACTAATATCGCTGCCACAACAGAGATTTTTTGTAATTTCTTTTTTTTTTAATTTGTTTTTTAAAAAAATAAAATTTGTAAGTATTTTGTAAAGGAATCGCTGCACATGTAGCGATTTTTACTTCTTTTAATTTTTTTTTTAAAATTATTTTCTCAACTTCCTATTTTTCTTTTTACTAACATATATATTTTCCCCAATACGATTTTTTTAAAAAAAATAATCACTGCTTTGGCATCGATCTTCTTAAAATATATATATTTTTTAAATTTGCTTCTGAGACAGCGATTTCATATGAAAAAATTGGCTTATATATTCATGGCTTTGCACAAATCAATCATTCTTCTTAGTCAAAAATTCAATCGCCTTATTAAAAAATTTAGCTTTTATCATTTGTTTAAAATAGTTCATTTGTTCAATAAGGCGATTAAATTTTTGACTAAGAAGAATGATTGATTTGTGCAAAGCCATGAATATATAAGCCAATTTTTTCATATGAAATCGATGTCTCATAAGCGATTTTAAAAAAATATATATTTTTTAAGAAGATTGCTGCCAAAGCAGCGATTTTTTTTTTTTAAAATCGTATTGGGGAAAATATATATGTTGGTAAAAAGGAAAATAGGAAGTTGAGAAAATAATTTTAAAAAAATAATAAAAAGAAGTAACATACAGCGATTCCTTTACAAAGTACTTACAAATTTTATTTTATTTTTAAAAACATATTAAAAAAAAATTGGGTTGGAAATCGCTGCTGGTGCAGCGATTCCTTTAAAGAAAAAAAATTTTAAATCGCTGCAAGTGCAGTGCTTTTAGTTTTAAAAAAAAATTACAAAAAATCATTGTTGTGGCAGTGATATTAGTAATTTTTTTTTTAAAGGAATCGCAGCCGGAGCAGCGATTTTCTTTTAACACGGAGGTAACGGCGTTACTATGTTGGAAAGATATCGCTCCCTCAGGAGCGATTTGTCCCTTTTGGTTTAGAAAAAAATAGATAGGCCGTTTATGCATTTTGAAAGAAAAAAGTGGCCCTTTTGGCTACGGAACATGTACATGATCCTTAACTTGGCTTCAGCTGGTAGCTATGAGCTTTAACTTTGGGGGTGCACAAGCAGGCACCTAAATTTGTATAAAATTGAACAAAGAGACACATTCGTCCTACATAGCACCTTACATGGCAATTTTGTGTCCTACGTGACGTCTTATGTGTATTATACCATGTAGAAAAAGCGTATCTACTTATACACACTCAAAATTGGAAGGCATAATTGCCAGCTGAAGTCAAGTTAAGAATCATGTTCATGTATTATACATGCCTAGAAGTAAAGTGCACATGCAGTAAGTATAAACAAGTATCTGAGAAGCATGTTATTAGTAAAGTGTATTTTATCAAATCTTTCGCCTTTGCTTGAACAGAGAGAAATTTCATAAAATTGCAAATTTTGTCGAATTGATTTTTAATTTTTGTATTTTTAGTAATTAAGTTTATGCCTTATTAAGCATAATTTTTTTTAGAAACTGAGGTCATAGTAGAACATAATTTGTGAATATTATAATACGAAAATATAAACATAATCAAAAAGTTATTTCTTATGAGAAATAAAAATTCAAGACCAATACATAATAAGACCAGAAAATTGTACTACGTGACTACAATTGATATTAATTTAACAATAATATATTCAGTGTACTCCCACGTAGTGAGGTTTGGGGGAGGGTATATAGTGTGTACTCATACCCTACCTCTACCTCAGAGGTGACGTAGAAAGGTTATTTCCAATAATAGACCCCCTGGCTCAAGACAAAGACAAACTAGGAAAAGACATAATGAAAGCAACTGCACCATGTCTTTTCTAATCACTTCTCCTCGATGTTCTTTTGGTCTGCCTCTATGTCTCCTAAATCCATCCATAACCAACCTCTCACACCTCCGCACAAAGTATCCATGCATCTCCTCCTCACATATCCGAACCATCTCAACCTCGCTTCCCACATCTTTTCCTTGACCGAAGTCACCCTATGCCACCTTATCTCGAATATTCTTATTTTTAATTTTATTTTTCTTGGTATACCCACATATCCATCACAACATCCTCATCTCCGCCATTTTCATCTTCTGAATGTGAGAGTTCTTGACTGGTCAACTCCCCACGCCATACAACATATAGCTGGTCTAACTACCGCTCAATAAAACTTGTCTTTAATTAATTTGAGGTGACACCTTCTTATTACACAAGACTCCAGAAGCAAGCCTCCATTTCATCTATCCTTATTTCAATACGATGAAGGACATCCTCGTAAATCTCTCCATTTCCTTGGATGATCTATGTATCTTGTCTCACTTCCACATCAGCCTCATGTGTTATATAACTGAACTTACACTTCCAAGTATTCAATTTTAGTCATGCTCAACCTGAACCCTTTAAACTCTAGGGTCTGTCTCCAAACTTCCAACTTAAAGTTAACTCTATTACTCTATTACAAATCTTGTCAATCAAACCTCATCTGCAAATAACATATACCGTAACACCTCATCTTGAGTATGACGCGTCAATACATACCATTAACATTAATAATGTAAAACAAAAGTTAAACTCACATCTGTCCACCAATTCTATGTCCATATATTTTTATCTCATAAAAAGAGTCACACGCCATTAATATCAACTTTTTGCATATGCTTATATAAAAGTAGAATAAATAAATATCCGCATCTGACACTAGTGATGAGTGAAAAGAGACAGCTAAATTATGTTGAAAATAACCAAATTCCCCGATGAACAGCTGTTTTTATGTTCAGCTTAATTGCAAGTTGTCATTATTAAACAAATCATTTACATAACTCAACACAATACAAATGGTATATCCGGATAGAAGACAATTTTAGGATTTTAAATTTTACCAATTATGAATTCATATTTTTTATTCATTAATTAAATTTTGAATAAGTTATATATATATATATATATATAAAAGTCAAGATCAACATTTAAAAGTATTACAAATTTAATTATAAATTTAGGAGAAACAGTACAATTAGATCAAGAAAAAATAATAAAGACTTTAGAAAATTTCAAAGATCTGCAAATAAAACAAAACAAATTATTAGAAAAAATAGAAAATAATTTAGAATACTTAAAAGTACAACAAGCAGACATAAATAGAAAAATACAGAGTCAATATAATAAAGAAATAAATAATAATCAAATAGAAGATTTGGATACAAATAGATATAATTTTAAAAAAGAATTAAAAGAAGAAATAAGTCTAATAAAAACTATAGTACTTTCATGAACAATCCATTATACATAGAAATACTAAAGAAAACAGAAGAAATACAGCCAAACCATATATATATATATATATATAAAAGTTATTTTTTAAACACAAATAAAACGTTTAAATAAAGTTACCCAATTCCGGTGAACCCGTAACTTCAACCAAAAATTTGGGATTAGAATGGACAGACTTTATTTTTCAATTTTAGTGCATGCCAACTATCAATAAGATATTTTGCGTGTTTTAGTTGAAGAAAAATAATAAAATTTGCATTTTGAATATGCATGTGTGGACCTTAAATAAATAAGCAAATAAAAGTGTTACATTAATTTGCTGATAATTTCTTTTTAAAAGTTTAATCTTTTTTAATAATTTGATTAGTTTTTCGAATTTAAAAGCAGGATTTATAAGGGTTGGTGTCCTATAGTAGATATGATAAGAGGTGTATAATCATTATTTTTTTTAATGGACAAGAAAAAAAAGTGTTGTTTACAAACATAGTGGACATGAACCTTATGACAAATTGACGATTGAACCATTAACTAATATTACAGCCACACGTACGCAAAGCTAAATGATCAAGCGCTTGCCATGATTTACTTTTTCTAAATAAAAAATAAAAAATATCAAGGCAATACTAGCTTGGAGAATGCAAAATTGTTCATCAAAATATGACTTGTTCAATTCGTTTAAATTTAAGTGTACCATGGATTAATGAACCGCATATTTAAAAATTGAGTTGATTTTTTATGAGTGAAGGATCAAAAACACACTTCAACTATCTCCTTTTTTGAGGTCGAGTTTCATATATGAATTATTAGGAGTCAGTGGCGTACACAGATTTTTAGGAAGCGGTGTCAATATTTATAAAAGGAAAGATAATAATTTAATTATCATCCATATAAGTAGGTTATATCCATGACTCATTGGTTTAGACTAGTTTTAAGTTGGAAGAGAGGTCTTGAGTTCAATTCTACTCAACGATAATTTTAAGCATAATAAGTATGATATATTTGCAAAAAAATATGCTTGGGTTGGAGTTTGAACCACCACCCTAAAACAATAAAATCAACAAACACACCAATAGATAACATTTGTTAGATAGTGCCATTTTGTTTAATATATTTCTTTATACATGGTAATAATATATATACTTGGTAAAAACAAATTTAGCACTCAACTTACAACTATTCTTAATTCAATATATATGTAAGTCCATAAAAAATTCTAGTACCTTTTCCCTTTACTTGTATGTATGTGAATTAAATTGAATCAATATTCTTTTGATTGATCACCTCATCAATTCTTCTCTACTTTAAGGAAAATGCTGTCTGGCTTCAATAAAGCAGTCAAAAGGAAATAAAGCCCTATGAAGCCAAAAAATAATGATTTAATGACTATGAAGGGAACCTTGTTACTGGGATTGTGACAACTAAAAACCGAGAGGGACTAAAGTCATATCATATGTTAGGTTTAATATTTGTAGACCAAAAGAAATTAGGGAAAACATATGTTTAATATTTGTAGACCAAAAGAAATTAGGAAAAACTATTTAATTAGACAAACATTTCAATCATATTTACTAATTTTCTCTATAATTTGAAATAATTACATATTGTCTCACTAGTTAATAATTTCACACGAGATTTCAAATCAGTTACACCTAGATATATGTATTTCTGCTATCAAATACTCTAAAATAGGGAGAGAGACGAACGAGAGAAGAAAATAGGCGGGTGAGATAGGAGAAAGCGAGCGAGATCCCTAGATACATGTGAATCATACTAGATACATGCATGTTTCTGGGATAGGCGAGGGAGATAAGAGAGAGCCGGGCGAGAGAGTCAAATGCATGTGTATCCACTTGGATTCAGTGTATCTAGAACAAATTACACCTAATTGTAATCTCATGTATCCAAGATACATATATCTAGACATATCCGATACATGTATCCGAAGTTTAAAATCTTGACAAGATTCATAATATTGTAAAATAGAATGAATCTTATTAGTAATTAGTTTATAAACTAGTAGAATTTTTGTAAGTTATCCCAGATATTAATAGAAGTATAAGATAGGAAGTTCAAAATTTTCCAGCTTAAAGAAAGTTCAAAGAAGTATATATAAATAACATACCTGAAATATTTAGGCACAGAAAAATAATTGGATCTTTTAAGGTATGTTAAATAGGCTTCAAATTAAATAGTTTTGTTTCCCCGTAAAAAACACAATCGGCAGGTTTAAATTCAAGTGGAGTCCGAAAAATATTACTATTATGATAATTTCTGCTCATTTATTTAGATTTTAATGAACAAAATTGTCCGATACTTATTATTGGGATATACTATTAATCATATGTTTAGATATAGTATTTATTATAGAATAATTATTTATTCAGTTTTAATAAAAGTTTTAATAGATCATATATTCATTTATGGTGTATGTTACTTATATAGTAGATGATTTATTTAGTGTATAGAGTTTTAGCTTATACATAGAGAATTAAATCATCGATTTTTATAAGTATAAAGTTTTTTGTTCACAGTCTAAGATGGAAATTGGGCATGTCATCGGTAGGATTGTAGCACAAGATTATATATAATTTATCTTGATTATGAGAACGGTATAGTTCCAACTTCTTGTGCTAGTGCATTTTGTATGTATTGAACGGGACCGAATAGAGATAGTTGTTTTAGACTGACTGACAAAAGCATATTCTTTAAACTATTAAATGTACTTATATTCTTAATTCTGATATAACTATTATGATCTGTGTACATTAATTATCGTTTTGATTTATTAAAAGGTGAAATTTTGAAATGGGTTAATATGTCTGGTAGATTGGATAATAATAATATATATTGGTGAAGTAATAAGTTAGTTGATGAAATCCATGCCTCGATATAGAGAGTGATGATATGTCTTTTTGAGAAGCTTATAAGTTATAAGTTTTCATCGTGCCAAATCTTGCAAGTGAATTTATGAATCCGACACATAAAATAAGTTAAGCAGTGCTTTAAAGGAAATTGATCATTGAACTAAATTCGTCAGTACTTTAATTTATTGATTATTATCTGTAATCTTAACATGGGAAATTACATAAGTGTTTAATGGGGAATTTCAAAATATAAATAGAGGAGTGCAAGATTTGTAATTTATTATGGTAAGAATAATTCAAATTAATTATTTGGAATTATATCCATAGTGAAATCCTCAGTAATTAATTCAGTGGTTCTTATTGTGTTCATATTTAACTAGAACTCAAAATTTTATTCTAAGGGGAAAGTGAAGAAGTAGCGTGTCTTGCTTTATTATAAAGAAAGGGAGAAGTACATGTCTTTTTCTATTCTAAGGAAGGGAGAAGTAAATGTCTTTTTCTATTCTAATGAGAGGGAGAAGCGTATCTTTTTCTATTCTAAGAAAACACCGTGTGTTGCCTCTCTTCCTTGGACTATGAAGAAATTTCTAGAAGTCGGGATTCTTCTAACCCTAGAAAGGGAATACGAAAACACGATACTTGTCCACCCTAGTATTGAGAGAGTTCAAAAGTGAACTTGGAATCACCGTAGAATACCACAAAACTGCCGTCCAGTTTGTAGACTAGCTTGTGGATTCGTCTGAAGGTTCTAGCTTGTGGATTCGTTTGAAGGTATCTGCTCACGCTTCAAGAGGTAATTCTTGAATTAAATTTCAAAAAATTTATGTGATCTAGCATAAACGTATATGTTATCTATTATTCATGTGAGCAGTGTGATTCTGGTATGCTTCCACTCATATAGTTTTCCTAAGACCTTTTGGCGAAGAGGTAAACGACCCTTGAGATTGGTTGAAGTCAGTTTAAGGTTGATACATGATAGGCTTTGAATATACAGCGTGGATTCTTCCTCTAAAATTTTAGGTGAAAGAGGCCAAGTTTGAATTTGGTCTTCACAAAACAGCCCTTTTATCCCTTACACCTTCTAGTAATTTTCTTCCATCCCTGCAGCACGTTCCTTTTTCCCTTTGGTCCAAATTGCTTCACAACTCCTATCTTATACGTGACCCCACCCTTGTCTAATCATGTCCGGCAACTTCCGAACGCGTGAGAAAATGATCTCTTATAATCACTTAATAACTAAATTAAAATTGTTTTTTGACATTTTAAAATTTCATAAGTATAAAAATAAAATTATATATAAAAAATAATAATCTCCTGTAAAAATGATATAAAACTAAAAATAAATTTGTAAAAGGAATATAAAACCAAATCTTTTCTTTTAAGTTTGAATCCATATCTCTATTAGTTGACCCTTGTTTAGAGATTTTATGGAGGAAGAATAAGTCTAATCAAGTACTTGATATTCCTTAAATTTGTTAAATGACTATAAGCAACGTGGGAGATTTTATATCAATTTCCCAAACGTGCATCATGATCTTTTAATATTCAATATTATTCTCAAATAAATTTTGATGCTTGTGATAAGTGGACCAGTAAATAAAGAGATTATGCTTAATTATAATTTAATTAGATGATATATATTTGTATCTTTAATAAAGGAACAATTTTAATTTTAATTTTTTTTTTTGAATCAATAAGTGGAAGGATAATATTTTTGAGGGTTCATCTTTACCATTTCTAGTATATATATTAATTTCTTTCTATTGTTTCTTTTCTCATTAGGCTTTCAACTATGACCATAATTTAAATCCAAAAATTAATCAGGAAAAGGAAAAATAAATTAGTATCCAAATATATCTTTGGGAGAAAAAAACAAAGAAAAATGGTTTAGATTGAATAACTGCTACCGCTTGAATCGTGGAGCATTCGCTATGATCGAAGGGATAAATATCCGTTATCTTATATTCTTTTTGTTTTAATTTATTTATCTTCTTTTTTTTTAAATAATAATATTTTATCCTTTTTAACTGGTTTATTATTTTGATTTAGATACAAAATCTAAAAAAATATATAAAAATTTAAAAAAGGCGTAATACATAAATGTGACTTTTAACTTGACTTCATTTCATATTTATGCCCTCTGATTTTTGGTGTACACAAGGACACACTTAAATTTGTATAACGTTGAATAAGTAGACATTTGAGTCCTATGTGAAATAATTTGTGTAGGACGCAAATTGTCATGACACGTAGAACCTATATGTTTATTATTCAACTTTATACAAATTTAAGTGTCTACTCATGCATACCTACCAAAAATTGAAGAATATAAATATGAAAAGAGATCAAACTAAGTGACAAATTTATATATTATATACTTAGAATATATCAAAATATCTATGCATCACCAATCACACTATTCAAAGTATTTATAATTTTTTTATTTTTTTTTTAAGCGATTTGATGTCACTCATTTTAACAAAACAACAAAAAGTATCGGCCGCGTTAAAAATGACACGTAATAATAGATTAGAGGATTGAGGAGTGTGCCAGTCGTCCCCCATAAAATGGCAAATCGTTTTGATTAACACTTGGCATGCCACCTCCCTTAGTCTCACCTAAACCCAACAAAAAGGTTTTTTCTAATTTACGAATTTGATTATTACAACACAACATTTTTAGAAAATAAAGAGAAACTTCACGCCTCCATTCTCTATATATACCTTACCAACGATTGTCATTCTTCATCATCATTTCAATCTCTTCTCATATTCATTTATTTCATTGTTTCATTGTTTCGCTACGTTTCTTTGTGGCCGAATTTGTTAATAAGATAATCATATCAATATTCGTTGTTTTCGTGGTTATTGATTCTGTTATTTGCTATGGAGAGTATGACGCTCACTGGTTTATTGAAACATGTTGCTGAAAAATTCCCTTCTCATCGTGCGATTTCCACTTCCGGCAAGTTTGATATCACTCATGCACGGCTTCAGGAACTTGTTGAACATGCGGCTTATCAGCTTGTATCTGCCGGTGTTAAGCACGGCGATGTCGTCGCTCTCACCTTCCCCAATACAATCGAGGTTCGATTTCATTTTCCTTTTGTTTTCATCATACGTCCAAAATAGTTATGGAATGAAAAGGCACTAAGGTTTGTATTTCCACAATTTGAACTCGTGATCTCCTGGTCACATTGCAGAAACTTTATGGAATCTGAAAGGAAAACAGAGAACAGGGTTTGTTCTTACGTTAATTGGAAAAATAAAAGGGTGTGTTACGTTACTTTTGTGATATAATCAGGATTTGATTTTTCAAACTAGAAGAATTTATTTCCTCAATTCTGAAGATTTTTAACCTAATTAAAGTACTAATTTGTGTTTTGAATTTTGATTTTTACAGTTTGTGATCATGTTTCTTGCTGTAATTCGAGTTCGAGCCACGGCGGCGCCACTGAATTCAGCGTACATGGCAGAAGAATTTGAGTTTTATTTATCCGATTCAGAATCGAAACTCTTATTAACTGCAAAAGAAGGAAATGAAGCGGCTCAAGCCGCCGCCTCCAAGCTGAAAATCCCTCATATTACTGTAACTCTGCCGGAAGCCGACTCTGATATTGCTTTTTCCCCGGCTCCTTCCGAATCGAACCTAGAATCGGCGTCAGAAATCGTTTACGACCCATCGGATATTGGACTTTTCCTTCATACATCAGGCACCACGAGCCGACCAAAAGGTGTTCCTCTGTCTCAGCTTAATTTGGTATCTACAGTGAACAACATCAAATCTGTGTACAAACTCAGTGACTCCGATTCAACGGTGATCGTGTTGCCGTTGTTTCACGTTCACGGGTTAATGGCCGGGCTACTGAGTTCACTCGGAGCCGGAGCATCCGTGACACTTCCATCTTCTGGGAGATTTTCAGCTTCGACTTTTTGGTCAGACATGAAAAAATACAACGCAACATGGTACACAGCTGTGCCTACAATTCACCAGATTCTTTTGGATCGTCACCTCAGCAAACCCGAATCCGATTACCCGAAGCTCCGGTTCATTCGGAGCTGCAGTGCAGCACTGGCTCCATCGGTAATGGCCCGGTTAGAAGAAGCATTTGGAGCTCCTGTTTTGGAGGCATATGCAATGACAGAGGCAACCCATTTGATGGCTTCGAACCCATTACCAGAGGATGGACCACATATTCCTGGGTCGGTTGGGAAACCCGTGGGTCAAGAGATGGCGATATTGAATGAGAATGGTGTTGTACAAGGGCCCAATGCTAAGGGGGAAGTTTGTATTCGAGGTCCAAATGTGACGAAAGGGTACAAGAACAATCCAGAGGCTAATAAATCAGCTTTCCAGTTTGGTTGGTTTCATACCGGAGATGTGGGTTATTTGGACTCTGATGGATACTTGCATTTGGTTGGCAGAATCAAGGAGTTGATCAACCGTGGAGGTAACTAACTCTTTCCTTATTCCTCATGAAATGCATGATAACAATCACATGAAAGTAAGTCAATGGAAACAAAAAAGTAGGTCATGTAAACAATCTATACTTGGATTTAAGCTACTTTGGTATGTAGAGTTCGTTTGGGTTAGCTGATTAAAAGTAGTTGATAAGCACATAAGTGCTGAAAAATACTATTAGGTGTTGAAACCATACGTTAGGCGTGAGTTTTGGCTTATAAGCACTTCGTAAGCATTTTTTGGTGTTCACCAACCACACAAATATAGCAGAAAATGTTTATAAGCTAGTTTGACCAATTTATAAACTTAGTCAGACACCCTCATATGAATTTTAGAGTATACTCTATTATTTAGATTATCTTTTAGGCTTGTTATGAAAAGAAGTTGTTAATCAAACTTAACAAATTGAACTCTTTTAAATTCCTTTACTTCTACTAATTGGTGGTAGTTAATAACGGAGACATACTTTTCTTGGGTATCATGTTGTATGGACCATAAATATATGCCGTTTGATAATCTTTATTTATTATGAAACCAAGTTGGTGGTCCCAATATGCATACCTGAATTAAACTTGGCTTGATATTTCGTGTGTGAGATGTAACTTACTAGAATTTTCTGTCCATTGCTTTGGTAGTAAGGCTGACCCAAGCCACAAATTAGGTTCATGATTTTGACTCCTATTTTACTTTATAAAGCCTTACCTCCATGGTCTTAAAAATGTCTTAACAAAGAAGAATCAAGGCATCCTATGATGTGACAACCTAAAAAACAAGTTTATAAAATGGAGAAAAGCATAAACTCTGTCTATGAGGGGCTTTTTTAATAGTACTGTTGATGAAATTTAAATCTTTATACTCTGATATTGCTCAACATGTCATAATGAATAGTCGAAAATAGTACTAGATCTTGAGCAGAAGAATGTGAGAGTTGAAGTAACTCGGATAATTAAGATAATAATATATGGAGCAGCGTTAATGCACTATTACTCGTTAGTTGTTATTGACAATCATTTCCCCATCTTGTAATTACAGGGGAAAAAATATCACCTATTGAAGTGGATGCAGTCCTAGTTTCTCATCCGGAAATTGCTCAGGCTGTTGCTTTTGGAGTTCCTGACGACAAATATGGTGAAGAGGTAAGATTAGAAAAACTCCAATTTTCTGAAATTTGGCCCACTTAATTCCATTAATGAGAAGTGGAGATCTACATTTGTTTGTTTCAATCCCATTTGATTACGCGTAAATATGATTTGGACATAAATGTATTCATCTGTTAGACGTCTAATGTATCGCATTCTATGTGAGCCCTGTTTTCTATTTTTGTGCCGTTGTTCAGAGAGCTTGTCAATAATTAAATTGCATTTTGGCAACCACATAATCCATCCCTATCCCTTCCAAATGCTCCTATTTACTATTGTGAAGACACTTTAGACGGTTCACATTTTATATCCTTTCTGTTGTTTCTAAAGCCATTAATAGCAGTGGGACACTCAGAATTTAAACGTTGTATGTTTTGTGATAAAAGAGTGTTGAAATATGTATTTGACTCTGTTTATGTTTTTAGCACATATATATGGATGTAGATGGATGAACATCCACAGCCATAGTTGGATCCACTACTGATTTATAAGAGATGTTTATGGATTGTTGCCAGCCTTGTTTAAATCAAATATTTTCATGTTCGACAGATAAACTGTGCAGTTATTCCAAGAGAAGGGTCAAACATTGATGAAGCAGAGGTGCTGAGATTTTGCAAGAAGAATCTGGCAGCCTTTAAGGTTCCAAAGAAGGTTTTCACGACTGATTCTCTTCCAAAGACTGCATCAGGGAAAATTCAACGACGACTTGTTGCAGAGCACTTCCTTGCACAGATCTCAACTGCTAAAGTCCCAAAGTTTGGAGCATAGAAAAATTGTTGGCTATCTACGGTTCGTTCTCCTATTATCAATAAAATGAATGTGCTTTTCGATGTTACTTACGTAAATACTACTTGGTCAAGAAATCGGGACACGAGAATATATCAGTGCCTCTAGATTTTCAGTAATGGCGCAAGTGTATTCTCTTCTGATGGCTATATATTTGTATTTCTCTTCTTAGTATTGCAAAGGTTCTTTTATTTGTAACAATGCCTTTTATCTTAATCACAACAAAACATAATGCAGTCTCCAGACTTTGCACAAGTAACATTTCATATTCACTAACACATTGCGATAATCGTTTTTGAAGTGAGCCACAATTATATCGGTACTAAAGCAACACCAACTATAATCAAACCGTAAACAAAATTTAAAAGAATGAACAGTGGGACGACTACATAAACAGCACTCGAAAATTCTCCACCAGCTGAATTAGTTAAGCTTCTTGACCTTCTTCATCCTCGTCTTCATAGTCATAACCTTCCTCCTCCTCAGCTGATGCATCTTGATACTGTTGGTACTCAGAAACTAGATCGTTCATGTTGCTTTCAGCCTCTGTAAACTCCATCTCATCCATACCTTCTCCAGTGTACCAGTGCAAGAAAGCCTTTCTTCGAAACATTGCTGTAAACTGCTCACTGACCCTACGGAACATCTCTTGAATTGAGGTTGAATTGCCAATAAAAGTTGAGGCCATCTTCAGTCCAGTTGGAGGGATGTCACAGACTGTAGATTTCACATTGTTAGGGATCCACTCCACAAAATAGGAAGAGTTCTTGTTCTGCACATTAATCATTTGCTCATCAACTTCCTTGGTGCTCATTTTTCCCCGGAACATTGCTGAAGCAGTCAGATAACGACCATGACGAGGATCAGCAGCACACATCATGTTCTTTGAATCCCACATTTGTTGAGTGAGCTCAGGAACAGTCAGGGCTCTGTATTGCTGTGACCCACGAGAAGTAAGCGGAGCAAACCCAACCATAAAGAAATGCAATCGAGGAAATGGGATGAGGTTGACAGCAAGCTTGCGGAGATCAGAATTGAGCTGACCAGGGAACCGGAGGCAGCAAGTCACACCACTCATGGTAGCAGAAATCAAATGATTAAGGTCTCCAACTGAGGCAAACATCATAAGTCAGTACATTAATCTACAGACTTCAAATTTTCACATAATACGATCATATAAAAAGGGTAAATCCCAAAACCAGGATAGAAAGAATCTGCGAGTAAGAACCACCAAAGACAAAAGGTAAGCACTAAGATGCAGTGTTCATATTACTAGTAAGTCTAAAATCATATACAATGAAATATTGTTTCATTTATATCGAAATCTTCCACTCTATGCTGAGCAGATGAATGAGTTCAGCAGTTAAATGGACATAGTAGCTATCACAAGCTTCTTCTTTTTTCCTTTAATTGGTATAAAACCATTCCTATTGTACGTGCCACATCACATAACAACAGTTCCAGATAAATAACATTCAGTAAGCCAGATAGTTCTCCAATAAACTTTAGTGTTTGTTTACCCAGAAACTTTTCAAGATATAAACCCAATTATCAGACCCTAACCACTTCATTTTACTCCAAGTCTCCAACTATGGCGAACTAAGTTAATCTGCCTATCATACTCCCATCCACCCCCAGATTTTCCTCCAAATGAGCTTATAAAATTAAGAAAATTTCACAAAGGAAGGAAGCAATGCGCTCCAATCGCAAGCAAACATAAACTGAATAACTAACTACTACACATCTTTTTTGATAAGGTTAACTGAATAGACGCTCTCCAATCTAACATACTGATGAATGAGAAACTCAGGAACAAATAGGATTTAGACATACAAAAATAAAAAGAAAAAAGAAACAAGACAATCATGCCCTCATTCCATGCTGTCAGTTTAAATGTAAACAGTAGATCATATAGTAACTAAAGGTAGGGCATGAAATACAAGAACCAAAATAGCACAACTGTAAAGTTGCATGTTAAAAATTATAGCTGATTTTTTTAACACAACTTACAGCTTGGAGTAGTAAGTTTGAGAGTTCGGAAGCAAATGTCATAAAGAGCTTCATTGTCCAAAACCATGCACTCATCTGCATTCTCAACAAGCTGGTGAACAGAGAGAGTAGCATTATAGGGCTCAACAACAGTGTCGGAAACTTTCGGGGAAGGGAACACAGAGAAAGTAAGCATCATTCTGTCAGGGTACTCTTCCCTGATCTTCGATATGAGGAGAGTTCCCATTCCTGATCCAGTTCCACCTCCCAAAGAATGACAAACCTGAAAACCTGAAATTAAAAACAGAATCCACATTCATAGGCTTTACAAAACATACAATTTAATTGGATTTAAGCCATTTACTGCACATAATCAACAAAATTATAGCAAGCGCAGACTTCATTTCTCTCTTAGAAGCCTAACAAAATTTGTTCAAACAGGGAATGAATACATCAGTCTTTAAACATCTAAATTTAAAATTGCATTATTGTTACGAATTAAACATGATTTCCTGCTAAGTTGGACATACATACAACACGCACATGCACACACATTGGCGTAGCTATAAGATCAAAAGGTGATCAATTGAACATCCTTGTTGAAAAATTATACTACAATATATATACAAGTCAAATATTACTTTTTATAGACATATATTAAAAATTTGAACACTCTTAGCGAAATTCCTGAATTTGCCATTGTGCACAGATACATACACAGCCCGATCACCGTCTGAGTAACCACATATACAAAATAAGTTTCGTTATGGAATCAAAAAGCGCTACACGAAAAGCAACAGCCAAATTACCTTGTAAGCAATCACTGTTCTCAGCCTCCTTCCTTACAACATCCATAACCGAGTCGATAAGTTCCGCTCCTTCAGTATAGTGTCCTTTGGCCCAATTATTACCAGCACCAGACTGACCAAAGACGAAGTTATCCGGCCGGAATATCTGCCCATAAGGACCTGATCTAACGCTGTCCATGGTTCCCGGCTCCAAGTCCATGAGGACGGCGCGTGGAACGAACCTTCCACAACTTGCCTCGTTGTAGTAGACATTCACGCGCTCCAATTGAAGGTCACTCTCTCCTTTGTACCTTCCGGTAGAATCAATGCCGTGCTCGGCACATACAACCTCCCAGAACTTAGCTCCGATCTGGTTCCCACATTGGCCTCCCTGAATGTGCAAAATCTCACGCATTTTTGCTTTTGTTTTCGGGAGAAATTGAATGAATTTGGGTTTAGGAAATGGTAGGAAAGAGGAGTTGGAGTTTATATATATTGGAGGGGTGGTGGGAAAAATGAAAACGGAGTTTGTTTGCCGTTACAAGTTGACGGCGACAGTTATTTTTGGGGGAATTTTGAAAAGTTTAGTCACGCGGGCTTGATGTGTGTGAGAGACACGCGCCTTTATAACGTGGGAAAAAGCGGGAAGCTTTAGTTGTTGCATGCACGTGCAGCGTCGGAAAGGAGGCATGTGATTACTGGAGATGTCATGTGAAAAAACAGCTGGAAGAATTTTGAGAAGAAACTGTTTTTGTTTGGTTCAATAATTATTGAAAAAAGATACACTACCCAACTAATGGAATGAATGTCACTAATTAATCACCACTGAGTGATAAATATTTTTTTATTCTTAATTGAAAATTTCAAATTTAAATCTTTTTTATGAGATTATTTAAATTTAATTGAGTTTTAATATGAGTATTGAATATCAAATAAAATATGATTAACTCAAATGGTGCATAAATATAACCAGAATAGTTTCTAATCAAAGTAATTATTTGCATTATATATTTACCCATAATTAAATAATTAATCTTGAAAATTATCAAATCAAAGTTAAAAAGGTATATGCAAGACATATGTTTTTATATTTATTAATTTGGTATAAACACATAATATGAATAACTTTTACTTTTTTGAAAATATACTATTTATATTGACTCATTATACATAGATTTAGTAAGTATAACGATGTTATTTCACATTCGTCAAATTTGGACTATATTATGGAATATATATACATATATAGTGGATTTTCATCATAGGAATATGTTCTCTTCACGTGTTGACAAGGTAATTTAGCCCAGTTTGTACTGAAGAGCATGGCAGAAAGAAAGAAGCTGCCCTCACAAGAAATAAGATACCGTAGTGTATAATCGTGTTCTTTAATTTGAAATTAGCTAACATTTATATTCTTTAACTTTGAGATATGTACAAATAAATACTTAAATTTATATAAAATTGAATAAGTAGACACACGTGGCATATGCAGGACATGGATTGTCATGTAGGACGCATGTATCTACTTATTACATTTTATACAAGTTTAACTGTTTATTTATGTACATCCAATTAAAAGACATAGATGTCAATTAAGATCAAATTCAAAAATATGTTTATGTATTACTCCCTCCGTCCCAATTTATGCGGCACTTTTCATTTTCGAGAGTCAAATTGTTTGAGTTTGACTGGAAATTTGAGCATGAAATCTTCAAATTTTTTGAAATAAAATTTATATATTTGTAAATTAGGTAAAAAGTACTATAAGTCACAATAATTGATAATTCAAAATATTTAAAAGATCTATAAAAAATTTATGATAAAAAATAAACTTATTTGAATCTCAAAATCCAAAAAGTGCCACATAAAATGAAACGGAGAGGGGTATGTCTTAATTAATTTGTGGTATATATATGGGCCAGAGTAGACTGTAAGGTGAAGTGTGGGGAAAATGCCATTTTATTATACTTTATAGAGCAGAAAAAGTGGGACATCCCAAACGTGGTTTTCACTCAAACAAGTGCAAAAAGAAAATCTAATAGTATACTTTTTAGGGAGAGAGTGAGATGCCATGGAGTGATCAAGTGAGACCAGACGCATTAATCATTATACTTTCCCATCAAGCAACCTTTCTCTCAATTGCGCTCACCCTTTTTCATATTCTTGTGTCAACATACCATCTAAATTTATCATTTCATCTGTTTCATTTTATAAAATATTCTTTGACTTGACATGATATTTAAGAAGAAAAGAAAAAACTTTTAAAACGTGTGGTCTTCATTAATTCTTAAATATTTGTATAACTGATAGTCATTTCATTAAGGGTAAAAAGAGTAAGGTAACACTTTTTTTTAAAACGGACTAAAAAGAAAAGGATATCATATAAATTGGAACGATGGAATCTATGTATTGTGATCTGTTAGTTCATGTATTGTGATCAATTAGTTAGTTAGTTATAGTTTCAATGGATTAGTTTAATTAGTAATTAGTGTAGTTGTTAAGTTGGTTGTGCAATTATATGCCAATAAATAACAGTGTGGATATTTTTAGTTCTTCAGTCTTTCCTTTGAATAAGTAGAAAATGTGAAATTCAATTTTATTGTTCTCTCTAGTCTCTCCTCTTCGCCAAAGTTATCAAATTCTATTTTGTTCAACTCTCAATTCTATTTTGATATGATATCAAAGCTACACTCGACTTATATATCGAATGTTTTCTCCTACTCAATAAGTTTGTTTCCTTCTTCGATCTAATTTTTTTCGTTTTCTTTTTAGAACCATCAATTCTCACATAAAACAAGTTTATTTTGGAATTAGTAGAACTTAATTATCAAATATATATGTACCAATTAGGTCAATCTAAACAATTTGGATATAATAAGGCTAAATTTAATGGTTTAGTTTGATGGGTTGACACTCCGCATAATTATTCTTTTTTTCCTAATTATTTGGGGACTATAAGTGAGTGTTTGAATTGACTTATTTTAAGTAGTTTTTGGCTTTCAAGTTATTGAATTGACTTATTTTAAGTATATTTTACTTTTAATTTCTTTTTCTATTTTTTGTAGTATTTGAGAAAGATAAAAAAAAAATGTTTTTAAGCAATAAGTTAAAAGCTTAAAAAATTGGGTATGACCAACTTATAATTTTAGCTTGTAAGCTATTTTAAAATTAGAAAGGATCAATAATGTTTTTGACCTATGTGAAATTGAAAAAAATACCTCTACTATTAATTATTTGGTCTGAAAATGCTTCTATCGCTAATAATTTGGTCAAAAAATGCTTTTATTATTACTTAATGAGTCAAAAAAATATCCTTTTCTAATAAATATATTATTTTTTTCTTTTCATACACATTTTATAACTAATAAAAATATTACCTTTAAAGAATATATTTTTGTCACTTTTCTTTTAAAATCACATTTAACTAATAAATAAGTAGAGAATATTTTTTTCTTCTTAATCTGATTTTATCAATTAAAATCAAATAACTACATGTACCTTTTAAACCAATAATATATATCATACAGATAAGATCATAGTAACCCCATCGTCAATTTCATTTCGATAACAATAAAAAAGAAATTCTAATAAAATAGAAAATATGTGTATTTCTTAGTTCTTTTTCAAATTGAAGTAGGATAAACATATGTCAATAAAAAAATGTTATTAGGATAAAAAGAAATATATGTTTATTTAGAAAAGGAACGATTTGACCCTATTAAGTAATAACAATAGGTGCTGACCAAATAAATGGGCCAACCCGGCTAGGCCAGTCAAATTCCAAAGGAATTTTTATATAAATAATATATTTTTATTTGATTAATTACGCTTCTAAGTGTTACTTTATTTTTATTATTATATATGACATAATTTAGCTTTAATAATCATTTGATATAAATCTATATTAAAGTTGTAATAAAATTGTATATTAGGTGAAGTTCGGAAAAATTATATTAAAGATGTATAAAAACTGTATTAAATATAAACAATAAGTGGTTTGGTGGTGGTGATTACAAAAAAAGAAGAGGTGAAGCTCTGAAATCTATATTAAAATTGTATAAATATAAACGATAGTTATAATACAATTCAAATTTGATATTATACATTACTATAAATTCGATAGTTATTATTTCAAAATAAGTATAATACATTTCTAACAATGTAAACTAATTTAAATAGTACCGAAATGTTTAAAATTCACATATAATACTTATAATATATTTGTATTAAAAATGTTTTAGTTATATATTAGGTGAAGTTCTGAAAAACTGTATTAAAGTTGTATCAAAACTGTACTAAATATAAACAATCGGTGGTCTGGTGGTAGTGATTTACCAAAAAAGAAGAGGAGAAGCTCTGAAAAATCTGTATTAAAATTGTATAAATATAAACGATAATTATAATACAATTCGAATTCGATATTATACATTACTATAAATTCGATAGTTATTATTCCATAACAAATATAATACATTTCTAACAATGTAAACTAATTTAAATAGTACCGGAATGCTTGAAATTCACATATAATACTTATAATATATTTGTATTAGAAATGTTTTAGTTATATATTCACGACATGCATTGAAACATGCGTAAAATATGTATAATATATTGAATTCAAAATGTATTATAACTAAAAAAATGTCTCTCCTATTTACGGTACTAAAATATGTTATTGTATTAAAAATGTTTTAGCTATATATTCAACATGTACATTGAAACATGCCTATAATATGTATTATATATTAAATTCAATAGTATTACACTTGTTATTTTTTTCTCTTATTAACGGTGTTAAGATATATTATTGTATTAAAAATATTTTAGCTATATATTCACAATGTGCATTTAAAAATGCATATAATATGTATAATGTATTGAATTCAAAAGGTATTACAAGTATAATTTATATTTATTTATTTTATTAATGTTGTTCATATTTTAAAAAAAATATAATGCTAATCTTCAAAACATTCTTAAACATTAAAATAATTGAAATTTTAAAAAGAAAAGAGAGAGAAAAAAACGACGGAAGAAAATACAAGAATGAAAGAGAGAGAAAATTATGGAAGAAAAGAGCATGAAAAAGAAAATGACGTAAAGAAAAAAAAGGAGAGAGAAAAAAATAACTCAAGAAAAGACAAGAATAAAAGAGAGAGAGAGAATCATGGAAGAAAAGAGAAAGAGAATGTATTAAAATGGAAGAGAGAGAGAAGAAGTGTTTTGCTATTTCTGATAACAAACTAATACTATTTTTAGTAAGAGTACATATTATACTATAATTCGTAATTACTGTATTATATTATAGGAAAACTTCCACATATAGCCACTCCAAATATTTTAATTATGCTCCATAGCTATAGTTTGCTAATTATGATTCGTAGCTACATGTTATAGGAGGAGAGTGGCGAGCGAGATTGGGAGATGGAGGAGAGACGCGAGCGAGAGAGGACAGAGAGTGGAGAGAGACGAACTGTATATGTATATCTGTTGAATTGTATATGTATACTTGTCAAATAATTGTATATATGTAACTAATATACATATGCATTTGTATATCTGGCGAGTGAGAGTGAGAGAGGGAGGAGAGAGGTGAGCGATATTGGGAAAGAAAGGAGAGAGGCGAGCGAGAGAGGGCAGAGAGTGGAGAGAGGAGAACTGTATATGTATATTTGTCGAATTGTATATGTATATCTATCAAATAATTGTATATATGTAACTAATATACATATGCATTTGTATATCTGGCGAGCGAGAGTGACAGAGGGAGGAGAGAGACGAGAGAGATTGGGAGAGGGAGGAGAGAGGCGAGCGAGAGAGTGGAGAGAGGCTAATTTTATTTGTATATTTGCCATATAATTGTGTATATATATATATATGTATAATTTGTATTTGTATATGTATAAGTGACGTAATTACAGTTAAAAGTAAACTGCGAACCGTAATTAATTTATGTTAGCTAATTAACTAGTATATGTTTGCTTATCCGTGTAATTTTCCCTATATTATATTATTTATGTAAAATGGCCCAATTAAGACCTGCATGAGCTAGCCCATATTGACAGCTCTAATAATAGGGATATTTATGGACCAAACTTATGGACCATCCGACAGAGTCTGGGTTTGCCCCGAATCTGAGAACCCACGAAGCTTTGGGCGGTCCGAAATCGAGCCGTAATGTCGAATTTGGGTATCCAAAACCTCACAAAACCCTCGTCTTCAACTTGCAGCCTTACCTAAAAAGCTTTCTTCTTCACAGTGTTGTTCAACCTTGGAGCTGCTGTTATTTACTTCAATATCAACCTTCAAATCACAACGCAGAGGAATCATACTGTTTGATAAATGGTGAGCAAAAGGCAGAAATTAGCTCGAAAACGATACAAGGAAGCTAATCCTGAACTATTTCCCAAGCCAGAACCAACTCCACCGAAAGACCCAAACAAGAAAAAGAAGAAGAAGAGCACATTCAAGAAGAAAAAGGGAGAATCCAAAGATCCTAATAAGAAACGTTCATTTACGAAGCACCCTTTTAGAGTCGCTGGAATGAAGCCTGGTGAAAGCTGTTTTATCTGTAAAGAACATGACCATATTGCCAGGGATTGCCCTAGGAAAGCGGAATGGGAAAAGAATAAGGTATGCTTTTTTGTTTTCTTCATTATTGTGTATGAGCTTATGATAGTTAGAGCCTATTTTGGGATACCATTTTTGCCAACTCTTGACCAGTAGGATTTTATTGGAATGATGCTGGGAATGCTAACAACAACTTCATAGGTGATGCTAAAAAGAAGTAACGGAAGCACAAGAAACAAGAGATAGTAATGGAACATAAACTACAACAAACAATACTATAGGGGATGCTCTTTAATTAATAAACGAAAAATGAAAATTGAACTGAATCTTTTGTTTCATTCCGATTCCTTGTTTTGGCATTTCATTTAAATGAATGATAATGCTTGATATTTTGGTTCCCCATGGTGTAGTCATTCCAGAGTTTGGCTGCTAAGACTGTCAGATTTACACCGAATGGATGAAACTTATTATGAACTTGATGCTCCATAACTAGATTCAAAGTGCATTTACTTAGAAAGAAAATATATATATTCCATATCAACTTCCAAATAACCCTTTACAACTTATAATTGTTATCAAACATCACCGTTGGTCATCAGTCCAGCCTCCACCAACTTTTATTCACAATTAAACATTTGAAATGGATTAGCAAATGATTTCTTACGTGAAATGTTCCCTTTTCTGGTAAAAACATTTGAAGTCATACCAAATTTGGCCTTTCGACAGAATCTATTTAGTCTTGACTTGTAGTTTCACTGCCCAATATTATCCAAGATGATGTTTTGCTACACTAGAAGAATATTATTGCCTAGTTCTGATTTTTGCTGCTTTGTTTGATATGCGTTTATGAAGATATGTTTGCTTTGTCGTCGACGCGGTCACAGCCTGAAGAACTGCCCCAACAAGAATGATGAAGTGGTGGATAAGAAGTTATGTTACAATTGTGGGGAAACAAGTCATTCTTTGGCTAACTGCCCCTATCCACTACAAGATGGTATTTGCCTTTGACCTTATCTAGTATATCTCTTTTCTTCATACCGTGGACAATGTATTTTCTTTTACTCCCTTTTTTCAGGTTTCAAGCTTTTTCTTGGCTTTCTCTTTGTAATTTCCATACTGGTCCACTATCATTCATGTACTCTGAGTATCAACTTTAGTAATGCACGTGGAAGGGTTGTGCATTGAATATTCAAGGCTAAACTATTAAATAAGTTCCTGAACCAACTGATGAGGTCATGATATTCGTGAACTGTTGTATTGTTATCTTGACCAATCGAACTCCATTAATCCATAGGAGTTGACCTAAATTGCGTTAATGCCGAGTTAAAAAAATTAGTTTCAGAGTTTCTTTGGTGGAGACAGAAAGAGTATATGCAACTGACAAAATAGAAGTGCTACAAGAACTAGCATATGCAAAATTTTTGCAATCTGTACTTTCCAAGGGTCCATCAAAGTCGATCTAACAATAATATCTCTTCCATCAAAAAGATTTTTCTTGTTTCTTTTCTTTAAATTTTAGTAAAATCATGTTGTTTTCTTAATTATGCAGGTGGAACTAAGTTTGCCAGTTGCTTTATTTGTAAAGAACAAGGTCACTTGAGTAAGGACTGCCCTAAAAATACTCATGGCATATACCCAAAGGTACATATATTTGATTGGCTTCAAACTTCATTTTCAATCACTTCACAGCTACCTTCTGTTACTGGTTCGATACCACCATGTTTGCTCAATCAAAATGAGCTCATTTCTAAGGAAACTTAAAAACGTTAATTTCACAGGAGGTAAGTAGTTTAAGTTCTTGATGACTTATGTTTGCAGGGTGGTTGTTGCAAAATTTGTGGTGGCGTTACACATTTGGCAAGAGACTGTCCTAATAAATATGGCAAAACTTCTGATGCGGCCATTGGTAGATTTAAAATTTGTAAGTACTTTAATACATTATTTCATTAATTTGCTCTTTGACACTTCTAGTTTTGCCTTCACTTTAGGGGAACAATATATCAGGGATTTCTACTGCTTGCAACCTTTTGTATGCTATCATTTTTTCATGTCATACTATCATTGTACATGTTAAAGTAACTCATTAATGTCTTAACTTATATGCTATCATTATACTTGTTCACACTCTGTAACTTTTGTCATTTAGCTTGGCTCATGTCCTACATACCTAATCATTTGACCCTCAATAGTTGCAGATTCAGCAAGGCTGCATATGAACTTGACAAACTGACCACTTGCTCTCTTCTAGTAGTTTTTTTGTGCATGACCTAGTCTTGTTTATTCTCGACTGTATAAAGACAGTCTGACAACTTTGTCAAAAAATTTCTTGCTTTTCCTGCTCAGTGGAACAGGTTTGGCCATGGCACAGGAAAGCCAATTTCTTTTGGTGCAGAAAAGAATTAATCGAGCTACAGTTGTCTGTTTATCATATTTGTTTTATATAATTGAAGGCCTCACAAGTCATAAGTCATATCACAGTCACTCTGTACCTTCTCATGTCCTCTTTCATATACTCCCTTCAGTTGCATGCTCATGAACTTTTGTTACATTTAGCAAGGGAACAGTGCATTTTGTTGTGTGTGGGGGGATTGTTTAGAAGAGAAATGTTGTTTTGTCGTAAGTGGCTGCCATGTGAATAACTTTGGTGGACATTTGTGTGCTCCTTAGTTGATTCCAAACATGCACGGATAGATTGTTTTTTACTATATGCCATTGGCTTGGTGGTAGCAGATGCTGCTTGCTAGTGGGTTTGGTTTCAACTGTTCCACCTTTTTTGACCTTTCACTTGTTTCTGACAGCTCAATTTGAAGACCAGCCAAGGGGACAAGTTACCAAACTCAGCAGTGGGGATGATCTTGAGGATGACTTCAACTTCATGACAGAGGATGTTAATGAAGACGGTGATGCTAAATTAAAGAAGAAAAAAGAACCTAAAGTAGTTAATTTTGTAGGATGAGTGAATCTCCAGAAGAACAGGTGATCCTGGAAAATGCAATCTATTGAATAGATTTTGGTTTCTTGAAACTGCTCCATATTTCTTGGCCAACAACTGCAATTCCCTTTCAATTTTCATCTGCAATATTCTTTTCTACTCTACTTAGTGAGGATCTTGGACTTAAAATACGTCAGAAAATTAAAACACTTCATGACAAGTTGTTCGATAGTCGCTGCTGGGAAAAGCTTATGCCTGATGGTGTCTTTTGAGTATGACCACAAAAGGAGGACTATAAATTGTGTATCTACCATTTAATGTTTTTTCCTTGGTGAATTACATGTTTCCCAGTTATAGATGTTGTACTTTGCTGTACCACGTATTATATTTTCCTTGCTGTCATAACTTTCTAGTTAATAGCGCTTTTATTTTGAGTTTGTGCCTAGCATTCAACTGTATGATAATGTTAGGTAGGATAGTCGATTTAGAGTTCCAATTCAAATGAATATTAAACCAACCATATCAAAAATATAAAACAGAGAAATTATATAGCAGATTTCTGTTGGAGTGTATATGAACATTTGTATCTTTAGGGCGTTTACTGGCCACTTTTTGGTCACGAGATGAAAAGTGATTATTTGTTAAGTTTGTCGACAAAAGCCTATCATATTTTGTTTCAAATCCAAAGAAAGTGCTCGTACATAAATTAACATTTATGTATTACTTTCTTTTTTAATTTATTTTTAAAATATTTTTTATTTTGGTAAATTTTCACATTGGCATAGGTAAGAACACAAAAAAAAATTTAAAAATCATTTGGTATATTCTATCTATCTTTAATTTAATACCACAAGATTCAATTCTTCTTTACATTCTTCAACTTCATATCAAATCAAAATCAGACAAACAAATTGAAATAAAAGGAATATTACTCCAAGTCTCCAATGTCCATTAGGTAAAAAGGGGTAAGAGTAAGAGGTCATTTTGCACGTGAGATAAAGAATAATAATTCCTGAATAAAATTTAGAATTAATTTTATCTCATGTTTGGTTTGAGATACCAATTAATCTAGAAATTATTTTATCTTACAATGAAATGATGAATTACTATCTCATATTGGAAGTATGTCAATCTATAAATTAAAATATCCTTGCTTATCCCATTCCGCCTATCAAAGGAGAGAAAAAGTGTAACATAGAATTGGATGGAGAGAGACAACGATCGTCATGGGAAATTCAACAGGGAATTACATGACAGTTGACAAAGAATGGTCGTGATCATGGAGAAAGTGAGAAAAATAATTAATGAGCCTCAAAATAGCTCAGAATACTCACAACCCCTTATGTAACAGTTCCTTTTTATACTCCGAATATATCTCTTGTATATTTATATATAATAAACCAGCTAGTGTATGTGTTTACTCTCTTACAGATTGAAGGATCTCTACCATTTTCTCCTCTATCCCCCCACCCCTTTATCCCCTTTTTTTTTTTTCTATCCATTTTGCAGGCAGAGATCCTTTTATCTATTTCATAATTTCATTACACGACACCATGGTATACATACTCTCTTTCTTTCACGTCTTTGTGTTTCATTTCTCTTTTCAATCATCATTTTGTCATGTTATACATCTTTAACTTAAATGTCATTCAACGGCTGAATCTATTGGCACCCCCTTAAAGTTGGTATCAACTTTTACTTAGACACCTCAAGTAGGCCTCGTTCATTTTGAGCATCCATAGTTGGCCTTTGTTGTGTCATTTCCATACTTTTTTTATATTCTCAGATCCAAACAAGCATGTGGAAATATAGACCAATCTGTATGTGATACATAAATTTTTTTATAACAAAAAATTCACTTTTACATGGATCATGGTGCTGGTGCATGGTCTCACTAAGCATATGATTTTTGAAAAAAAAAAAATCAATTCTATATATATATGTCCAGGGGAGAAAAAGTGGATCTGCCCATATTTAGTAAAAAAAATTTGAACGAAGTAGTGTCACCTGACATCTCTTGTCACAAGGTCAAGGTGTCTAAGCCACTGCATGCATCAGTTTGGCCTCAATCACTCAATGAATGGTTGAATATAGAGGCATTCAATATTCATAATACTTGTTACTATTGATCATATTTTAGGATTTATCAATTACTGTTATATATTGTTGTTTCATTTGAATTCTGTCTTATTCATTACATTGACAAATATTATATATAAATGGGCAGGCAAATGCTGTGTCTGGAACGGCAGTACAAGATGAATGTAAGCTCAAATTCTTAGAATTAAAAGCAAAGAGAAACTACAGATTCATTATCTTCAAGATTGATGGTCAGGAAGTGGTGGTAGAGAAACTTGGCAGCCCTGATGAAAGCTACGATGATTTCGCTAACTCTCTCCCTGCTGATGAATGTCGTTATGCTGTCTTTGATTTCGACTTCATAACTAACGAAAATATCCAGAAAAGCAAGATTTTCTTCATTGCTTGGTATACATATAACTTTTTCTAAATATCCATTTGAGCAAAAAAGATGAATAGATAATGCGATCACAAGTGAAAAATGATTCTGTTTTGTCCAGTTTTGCAGCAATTACCAGATTTGGCCTGATTCTAACTGTACTATGTGATGTCTTTTAGGTCACCTGAATCATCAACGGTGAGGATGAAGATGGTTTACGCGAGCTCAAAGGACAGATTCAAGAGAGAACTGGATGGAATTCAAGTTGAATTGCAAGCAACAGAACCTAGTGAAATGAGCTTTGATCTTATAAAATCGCGAGCCTACTGAGTCGTCTCATTTTTAAACATCCTCAGCCTTGGCTTTATGCAGTTGCATTTCCAGTTTCTTTGTTGTGTTCATATCATCCCCTGATCTTTGTATTTCTGATGTAATGCCTTAACTTGTGGTAACAGCATTCTGTATCAAATGATGGTTTTTCTGCTAAAATAAAACATCTGATTGTGCTCTTGTTGCATTTTAGACTTGACTTATTCCATTATATTTTCAGCCATTGAACTTGCGAATGAATATATTACAAATATCTATATAAAGAAAAACACCGTTCCTGTATTATTTCCTCCTAAACATATGTAATCCCAACACCATGGTTTGATTTATCGTTCGCGCTCCATTGTAATGTTAGATGATTAATACAACAAACTCTAACGAAAAAATATACCTCACTACGTACTGTAAGCAATGTGTAAAAAAACTAAATTCTTCATGGTTGTTTGCTGTTTTTCTTCCAGTATTGCTGTTCCCATGAGTCAACTTGTTTTATTGAATTTTCTTTTCTATCAAGAATAGAGTGAAGACCTGCAGGACCAAAGGGAGGTGGCATGTTGCAAGGTATCGCGTCCGAGGGGCCTTCAACCATAGATTCTAACATGAATTTCTTTGTCAATCCATCAGCTGGGCATGCCATTGCCTCTGAACAAAGCTCAACAGCTTTTCGAGGTACTGTGGGCTTGTATTTCAGCAGCTTAGCGTACTCACTCAAGAGATGGAACATGTAGTCATACACATAATCCATTTTGAGTTGTTCTTGAATGAAATCGCTTGCTGCCCTACCAATCGCCTGTGCCTATGTTATTCACCAAAGAAGTAAATTACCGGACAATGCCAATAAGATGGTGCAGACCGTGATATTATATAGTCGAAGTTTCACTCTTTAAGGTGAATGGGAAGCCAAATGTGAAAATAGAGTTGGGGTCAGATTATAGATTACCTCTTGTTGATGAGTATTGCCCCAGTCAACAGCATGCTTGATTGATCGGCATTTGTCTTTATCTTTTACGGGCCAGTAATGTTGCAGAGGCATCAAACCTCTGGTAAAGAAATCGTAGTACAAGGGTTTTACAAGTAACGTAACAGAATCACAGGCCAGAATGTATTTTTCACTCACGGACCATGCAGATCCTTCTACATAGATCTTGTATCTGACATATTTGCCCAGGGAGTAAAAGAGAAAAATCGGACAACGTTTAGGAAGATATAATTAACAAATACGGACATGTTAACGAAAAATAAAGCTATACTGGTAAGAGAAACAACTTTATTTTTGTACCTGTGAATGCACTGACTAGCTAAGTTTGATTGCTTGTACCCTTGCTTCTCTTCTTGAGCCCAGTTCTACATATATTTATAGATTCATCACTTAATTTTCTTTTACATTCTACCTTTCCTACTATCACTAATCATGTAATTAGCCTCACTAGAGCACAGAATCTGCGGTAAAGATGACGGACATGTTCCACATACACTCATCGTACTTGGAAATTACAGGACAATAAGTTAGTAAGAAATTCCTCACCAAGGCTCAACCTCCAAAAATGACGGGAGTAGTTGACCGAAGTCGAGACTGCTCACCTCTCCACCTTTTTCATATTTGACATCATAGTAGAAGCTATTATGAGCCTTCATATGTGTAATACTACTACTCCTAACATACAGGCTCATGACGGATTTGTACTTTCTGACGAGCAACAATGAACATGATTACACATGTCGTAGATCAATATACCTGAGCATATACGCGTGCATTCCAGTCCTGCTTTTCTGAAACATTGCACTTGAGCAGATCCCTCCTGGTTTCAGCAACTGCAGGATTGCCCTTCCAGTACGCATATGGTTCCCTGTCGGTCCATTTTATCTTCTCATTCCCTTTCTTTAACTCCTTCGACAAAGTCTCCCAAGGCTTTATATTAATCTCTGGCCTAAAAAATATATTTGGAACAAAAAGGTAAAGTTCAATAAAACTTATAAGATTATCAAATCAATATGCATGCGAGAAAATTAAGGTTCGTACCATCCCCAGAATGACCAGTCTGGAAAAACAATATCCAAACTACTATTATTCCCACAGTATCGGAACAGAGGTGGAGGAGCAGGGGCCTTAGGGTGTCGATAGAATTCAGTCTTAAGAACTGGCCAGTCAACGCAGTCGAACATCAGGTCCAAATCAGGCACTTTACCAGGGTACCTCCGTAACATTTGTAAAATGCCCCATAATGTAAATGTATCTCTGCTTTGAAATGCCTTATGATAGTTTTCAACATATGCTCTTCCATTCACTATCACCAACCGAAAACCTGCTGTCCTTTTGGCTCGCATCACCATTTCTTTGGTGATTCCCGTTTCTCTCCAAGGCCATAGGTCGTCATAGATCCAGCGGAAGTAATCTGGACACGTAGGTGGAGGAGATGATGAAGAGGCTTCATTTTGTTTCGTGAACTTTAACGGGTAGTAAGATGCAGGACAAGTCCTTGTGAGGTTCCCAAGTGTACAATTTAGTTGGATTTCCAGTTTCTTTAGGGGCTGTTTTGAGACTGCTGGGGTTGTATCAGTGCGATTGTGGCGTGTGAATATTGTCTTTTGTGGAGAATATCCTGTGGTTGACTGTCAATTCGGAAGAACAAACCATTAGCGTAAATTCAATAAGAAGATGAATTGGTTCACAATGCAGACAAGAACAAGATATGAATACTGAACGATATTGATATATGGTGTCATGGACACAACATCATGGATGCTTTATATAGCGAACAACATCCTATAATCGCAAGGGTGAAGGAACGAGATGATCAAAATACGTAAAGTTATTTCACATTGGCACATAAATCCTCAATTTTTGTTACTATAGCAGTTTCGAAATGTAGCATGTTAAGTAATTATTTCAACTTTAATTTGTTCTTGTTTTGCTTTAGCATGTATGATTTCTAAAAATACCATGACTTGAGACCTTAGCCTAAGAGATTGTTTGCGATAGATGCTGGAGATTAGATATGAAAAGGAAAATATAGTAGTCAAATAGCCATACTGAGAAAATAGCAACAACAGATCGTCGAAGCCATGTCAATTTGTTTTTCTAAAAAGATGTCTCTTTTGTAGCAACTGTTTCGTTCCAACTTTCTATATGATATATTTAAGACCTAAAAATTAAAAATATTGTAGTAATACATTTGATATTTTTTTAATTCAAAACCTCAAAATTCAAACAAAAAAAATCATATCAAAATAAAACAAACAAATTAGAATAAGTAATAACAATGAAAAAATTAGTAAGGAAGATTAGGCTCGATTATCTATAAACTTTCTACCTAAATTACATACTCGATAAATAAAATTATTGAGGAAGAAAAAATTGGAGTAGAACACGTGCATTTGTTTAACATCGGCAACAGAACCAAGAACTCCTAATGCTAGCACATAATAATGCCACGTAAACTTACACGACAGACACTTGGCGTAATTTTCACAGCAAAATTGTTTCCCTCTCTTTGTCTCATATGATGTTTTAATATTACGACAACGTAAAAGATGGGTAAAATTACAAACCCGCCGCATATTCGCCCAACAATTTTTATTGCACCTTCAACAATGTACGGGCTGCTTATTTTTCTCTAACTCTTTTTTTTTTTTTTCCGGATGAACTCGTAATACCGAGCACAAAATTATTAATTTGATCTCCAAATCATTTGACTAGCTAAATTTAGATACACTCTCGATCTACCACATTATAGTAGTCAATAGTTGTATCTAATTAATAAGACTAAAAATGAAACTTACATTGTCGAATGGAGAGTATAGGAAGCGCGTGGAGAAAATAGCTCCGATGAAGAGAAGCACGGAGACGGAAACTGTTAGTGAAGATGTCTTGGCCGCCATTAATGGATTCTCTTTAACGAAAGTCCAGAAAAGCCCAATCAGCTTATTAGCACTTGTCAACTTACATGCACCGCCAATATACTTGTCCACACCTCAATTCATATGAAAATATAGCTGCCAAATTTTTCTTCTATAATAAAAGTCAATTTGGCAATATACACCAAACTTTTACTTTTATTTTTAGAGGTACAAGACTTTAGGGTATCCCACCTAAAACGGCATTTGAATTTGGTAAATACATGATATATATGCCCTTACCCCTATTGGCCTAGATATTAAATTAAAAGAGAGAATAAGTGTGGCTGTAAGAAATATGAGTGTAATTTATTTGACTTTTCGGATCCTGACTAGTCGGTAATATTTTGAAGTTTCTTTTAAAAAAAATATATTGGAGAGTTTATACAGTAGTAGCTAGCAGAAATCAGCAGAGCAATTAATTAATTAATACTATAGAATATGAATGAGGGAATTGTGGAGAGGAACAGGAGGAGATGAATAATGTGAAGTTTGAGCTGTGTGGGGTATGAAGATCTCGTGAGGGTGGGGTCCTTTCGTAGAGTGTATTAGCAAAAATAATGCATGCATTAGCTCTGCGTATTAGTAGTTTCTGGATTAGTATGTTTTTTCATGCTAGGTATAACTAATGTTAAGTATTGAGGAGTTTATTACTAATACCATGAATTTCTAGGTATTAGTAACGTAAATAGATTTAATGCATGCATTAGCATGGTTAAAGACCCAATTACCCCTCAAAAACATTTTTACATCTTTTCTATCATAATTGTTGAGAATATTTTTATACAATACATACTATTTTTAATGCATCAAATCAAACAATGCAAGCATTACTAATACATTTTTTTTAACATTATTTTTATACACTATATCAAACGCCCCTATACTGCAAGATCAGGTTTAAGGGAACAAAGTGGCATTAATAGAAACAGAGTCGAAGAGGTTTTTCGGAAAAAGTTTGAGATATTTAGACAATTAGTGAGAGGGGTTATTTGTGCACTAATAATATTTTTATTTTTTTCTATTTGTTGTCCAATATTCGCGATGGAGTCCGATTAATTTGAATTTGTACTACGAAAAATCCCATTTAAAAGAAAGTATTTCCAATCGAAAACTTTTTCATACTCAAAACGTGAACTAAAGATCGGTGATTATGATAAGAGTAACACTATCCACTGTATTACATCATTTGTTATGCTGCAAATTAAGGGGACTCTTGTTCTATATTTGTTCTTTTAAGGGTGCTGCATGGGTGGGAATAGTTGTAGTGTTTGAGGAGCAATTTCTGGAATTGCTTAATAGCTGGTAACAAACATCGTGCTGTTTCCATGGGCATGGGCAGAGCCAGCATACGATTAGGGGTTCATCTGAAAAGATATTTTTCTATCACTTCTTATTTTTTGTAATGAAATGATAAACAAATATTTATGACTTATTTTATACTATAAATATTAATTATATATCAAATTAAATGATGCTACATAAATTAATACCGGAGAGGAGAGTCTATATCAAAGCAATCCATTTTTGGAGTATTTTAGAGGTCTTCACAAGTTTTCGAGCAACCACTTCCTTTTATTTAATCAAGTTTGAGTTGTGTACGTTGTGTTACTGCAAATTTATAGCAATATTAAATTGGGATTTCTATCTAACATTATCCCGCAATTTACTGAAACGTATCGTTACGTTACCCCTCGCAAACAGTGTGTAGTATACTTATTATTTTGTGTATGATCTCAATAATCATATATCTTCATTAATCTAAATATTACTCTTTCTGATTTAATTTTGTTTATCTGATTTTTGACTTGACATAAAGTGTTAAAAATTAAAACAAAGATATGTAGTACTTTCTCCGTCTCAATTTATGTGACATATTTCAGATTTCGAGAGTCAAATTAGTCTATCTTTGACCATAAATATTTCATATATCTTTAAATATTTTTGGATTGTCAATTATTGTGATTAATAGTACTTTTTATGTAGTTTACAAATATATAAATTTCATTTCAAAAAAATTGAAGATTTCATGCGCAAATTCCCGATCAAACTTAAATTGTTTGACTCTCGAAAAGCAAAATATGTCACATAAATTAGAACAGAGGGAGTATGTACCGAAATGTTCTTTAATATTGTGCATGCGAAAAATAAAAATTAAAGAGATTTAGTAAAAAACGAAACATTCTTTTTGAAATTGCCTACAAAGAAAAGTAAGACAAATAAATTGAAATCGAGGGAGAAATAGTTTTTTTCAAACTAAACTTGTTCTAAATTTCACGGACTCTTAAAAACAAGGTAACTGTTTATTTTCTATTTTCTCTGCAGCTCTCTCTTATATATCTAAAAGTAATTTAGATACATACTATATGTATAACAACTTTTAAAAATCTTTATTAAGTGGACTTCAAAAAATCTAGTAGACAAATATAGGAATTGAAACAGTATTATGGTCTTACAGGGGTTGCAAAATTGTTCTTCAACCAAGCAGGAACGTAGCTATATATTGATTTAAGAGTGGTCATTCCAACATTTTTTATCAAAAAATTATATTGTGCATATAAAAATATATGTCAAAAATAACCTTAAAATTTTTAAACATCTTTAACAAAATTCCAAGATTTGTCAACCAAATCCCTAATTATTGAGCAATGAATTGTACACCACACATTTAAAGTCAAAACTTTAAGAGTTAATATCTCAGATGGTCACTCAACTATGCACTCTTCTCTCAGAAAGTCACTCAACTTTGAATTTTAACTCAAAAGTCACTCAACTATTCACTCTTTTCTCAGAAAGTCACTCAACTTTTAATTTTAACTCAAAAGTCACTCAACTATCCACTATTCTCTCACAAAGTCACTCAACGTACTTAATTGCTATTTTAATTAACATTTATTAATATAATTTTTTTTATATAAAAAGTCAAAATTTTAAAAAATAAAAAATACTATTTAAACCATTTAGTGACCCGCCCACTTGACCCGACCCATTAAAAAAATACAATATTGACCCATTTTATTTTGCCCTTGTTCTCCCAAATTATTCCCTCTGTTTTACAACTCTTTCTCACTCAACTCTTTCTCCTCTAACTCATCTCCCCAGTCCTTGTTTCACGAGGAAAGAGACCACTACGCGGATAACACTCGAGAAAAAAATTGGTTACACACTGCCTCAAATCAAACAATGCTGCTAATGAGAAAAAAATTACAGAGGAGAAGAGGAGAAAGAGTTGTAAAAGAGAGGGAATAATTTGGGAGAACAAGGGCAAAATAAAATGGGTCAATATTGTATTTTTTTAACGGGTCGGGTCAAGTGGGCGGGTCACTAAATGGTTTAAATGGTATTTTTTATTTTTTAAAATTTTGACTTTTTATATAAAAAAAATTATATTAATAAATGTTAATTAAAATAGCAATTAAGTAGGTTGAGTGACTTTGTGAGAGAAGAGTGGATAGTTGAGTGACTTTTGAGTTAAAATTAAAAGTTGAGTGACTTTCTGAGAAAAGAGTGAACAGTTGAGTGACTTTTGAGTTAAAATTCAAAATTGCGTGACTTTCTGAGAGAAGAGTGCATAGTTGAGTGACCATCTGAGATATTAACTCCACTTATATTCACTTTGAAAATCAACTTCCGCCAACACTTTAATAAAGGGGGAAAATAGCAACTAGAAATCAAGTAGTCCAAAGTATCAATAATTAAACAAGTTTAGCTAACTTAAAAAGTTAAAACTTGCTAATCACCTATTAGGCAATTACTCTATCAACCACATAGCTAGTGGTCAAACTTGAGAGGGGATATCAAAATTTATAGTTTATTGGTTCAAAAATTTGTCACTGAATTGAAAATGAACCTTGACAAATGTATATGATAAAAACTAAAACTTCAATGTTGTTTGCTTTTGTTCTTATTCCAGTATTGTTTTTCCCATGATTCAACCTGTTTGATCGAATTTTCTTTTGTAACAAGAAGAGAGTGAAAATCTGCAGGACTAAATGGAGGTGGCATGTTGCAAGGGATCGCGTCGGAGGGGCCTTTAACCATAGATTCTGACATGAATTTCTTTATCACTCCTTCAGCTGGGCATGCCATTACCTCTGAACAAAGTTCAATTGCTTTTTTAGGTACAGTGGGCTTGTATTTCAACAGCTTTGCGTACTCACTCAAGAGATGGAACATGTAGTCGTATACATAATCCATTTTGAGTTGTTCTTGAAGGAAATCGTTTGCTGCCTTACCAATCGTCTGAGCCTGATTTGTTTACCAAAAAAGTGTAGTCAAATTAACACGAGCCTAAATGAGAGAATTGGCGTTAGAAGTTGATGTATGTCATCTGTAGGTGCAATGTTGATATGCTGCATGAACATTTGATTGCTTATTATTTACTGAATTTCTAATGATTTGTCACATATACATTTATGCTCCGTCTAAAAAATAGTGAGTTCAGTTGAAACGATTGAAACTACATTGCATATGACTCTGAGCTAGCTAGACCTCTCATATCCTCCCAAATCCTAAATGTATAGTTTAACGGACATGGTAGGAGAGTATGCACTATGATGTATACCTTTGTCCACGGAGATAACAATCCTCTATCTATATAGATATATCCAACAATAACAACAACATACCCAGTGAGGTCTGGGGAGGGTAGAGTGTACGCAGACTTTACTACTACCTCATGGAGATAGAGATGGTGAACACGTGAATTTAGCAATTGAAGTTTCAGCCTCTCAGGTGAATTTGGCAGTAAAACGTCAAAAATAGATTACCTCTTGTTGATGAGTATTGCCCCAGTCAACAGCATGCTTGATAGATCGGCATTTGTCATTATTATTTACAGGCCAGTAATGTTTCAGTGGCATCAAACCTCTGCTATAGAAATCGTAGTAGTGTGGTTTTATAAGTAACGTAACAGAATCACAGGCCAGAATGTATTTTTCACTCACAGACCATGTCTGTCCTTCAACATAAATCTTGTATCTGACATAAATTGCACATAGAAAGTAGAACAACATTTAGGATTTGACGATATATATATTTAACAAACACTTAGGACATCGTTAATCATGAATAACAACTTCATTTTCATACCTGTGGTGGCACTGATTAGCTAAATTTGATTGCTTGAACCCTTGCTTCTGTTCTTTAATCCAATCCTACATATGTTCAATTTATTTTACACTCTACCTTCTGTATTGTATTTGTATTTCCTGACGTAAACGTACATGATTGATTTTACCTGTTTATATATACGCGCATTCCAGTCCTGCTTTTCGGAAACATTGCATTTGAGCATATCCATCCTGGTTCCAGCAACATAAGGATTACCCTTCCAGTATGCATATGGTTCCCTCTTGCTCCATTTTAACTTCTCATTCGCTTTTTTTAACTCCTTTGACAATGTCTCCCAAGGCTTTATATTAATCTCTGCCCTAAACATTGTTATTTCGATCAAAAAGAAAGTTTAGTGAGGATCATATCAGTATTGCAACCAAAAAGAAGTAATTAGAGCTAACTATACCATCCCCAGAATGACCAATCTGGAAAAACAATATCCAAACTCGCGTCATTTCCACAGTAACGGAACAGAGGTGGAGGAGCAGGGGAATTAGGGCGTCGATAGAATTTAGTCTCAGTAATTGTCCTATCACCACAATTGAACATCAGGTCCAAATCAGGTACTTTACCAGGGTACCTTCGCAACATTTGTAAAATGCCCCACAATGTAAATGTGTCTCTACTTTGAAATGACTCTCGATACGTTTCAACATATGCTCTTCCATCCACGATCACCAATCGAAATTCTGCATTACTTCTGCCTGCCATCACCATTTCTTCAGTGATTCCTGTTTCTCTCCAAGGCCATAGATCATCGTAGATCCATCGAAAGTAATCAGGACATGTAGCTGATGATGAATTGGATTGATTTTGATTCCTGAACTTTAACGGATAGTAAGAAGCAGGGCAAGTGTTTGTGAGGTTCCCATTTGTACAATATAGTTGGATTTGTAGTTTCTTTTGGGGCTGTACTGAGACTGTTGGAGTTGTATCAGTGAGAATGGACTGTCAATTTAACAAAAACAAGAGGATCAAGATTTAGTAGCTAAAGTTGTTTCACATTGGCACAAAATCAATACTCATCCATATGTTGTTATTCCATTGCATTTAGAATTGTTGTTAGGATCGGAGGGGTCATAATCCAACCACACTATGCAGTTGTTTCATTAATTGTGCTTACCACTTTAGCAAACCTCTCTTGTCCCATTCGTTCCACTAGTTCATAAGCTTTGATGGTCGTCAAGCTAAAATTTATATGCAAACTTATTAAATTATGTATGCCAATATAAAAGGTGAAATTATCTTCTTTCTTTTTTGGTTATTACCCTTGAATAATCTAGCTTTGTATCAAATGGTCTCGAAATTTCAAAAGTTTTATAATCATAAAAATATTGACATGTTTAAAGTTACATATTTTTAAAAAATTTATCACTTTTTAAATTTTATGTCCAATCAGGAATTGAAATGATTTGATCCATGAGAAATTTCTTCAAAATATTTTTTGACATGCATATTAATCTATTTCAGCCTAAGTAATTTTTGTACTAGTCAATGATTCATTCATTTTTTAATCCAGTTCATCTTAACCCATCTAAATTCAATCCAACCCGACCATTATCTCCTCCTTGGTGTACTTGCCATAGGAAAATCATTTCATTGTCTCGCACACAACGTTCCAAAATAATAATCATCACTTTTCAAGAGTTAATTTAACTAATTTTTAATGTGAAATTAGATTAGATCAACTACATCTTTCACAAAAAAAAAAATATATTCAGAAATCTATAAGAAAAATAGCACTATAAGTTACAACTTTTATCACATCAATTTAATGTGTAGAATTGATAAACTTCGCCAAAAAGAAGTAATTCGACTAATTCAAAAGGGCTACTACCAGCAAAGCCCATTTGCTCCAAATTAAATCGTTTCTAAATATAAACAATTATTTTTCAAACAAATTAAAAGAAGTTGTGTTACACCATATCGAAATCACATTTAACCAGCAATAATTATCATAATCGTACAAGATATCTAGATATAACGTAAAATGAACTTACATTAATGTCGAAGGGAGCGCGGAGGAATCGCGTGGAGAGGAAAACTCCGATGAAGAGGAAAAGGGAGACGAGGATTATTAGTGAAGATCTGATAGTACTAGGACTACTCGTCTTGGTCGCCATTAATGGATTAAAATTGTGTTTATCAAAAAATAAAAATATAAGTTTTTGCAGTCAATAAACTTGTTCATCTCAATGTACAAAAATATATATAGCTGCTAATTTTTTTTTCTTGTATACTATGTGTTAATTTATACCTCTTAGATTTTGGGGATTTTATTTCTCTTCTATATTTGCTGGATTACTGTAATCTGTACAATGTATATATTTATATTAAATACTATAGTAGTAACAAATTGTTCCTCCTAGGCACAGGCCCAATTAATTAAAATAAAATAATAGGGTAAAGCCTAAATATGTAAATAACTTTTTTAACTTGACATGTTTCGTAAAATAGTCACTAAAACTTAGTTAATAACCAAATAGATATTGAACTTGACAAAACGCGTCTAAGCATCTCACGGTGACATGGCAAATGAGCGCTTGAATAACTTAAATTCTTCTTTCTTTTTTTCTTTTAGTCAAATTTATTTTACGCACTTTTTACATTTTCAAAATTAACTTCTTGTAGGTCTCATAAAATTAGCTTACTTCTCCTTTTACGATATTCTTAGATTCTTCTCCTCACTATTTACTTTAGAAGTCAATTTCTCGAATGATCATTCAACTTATAAAGTATTTTATTAAAATATTTTTATAGTTTTTTTTGGACAAAATAATGATCAAATTATATTCATATTTTCAGTATAATAAAATTTAACAAGAAAGTGAATTTCTTTTATTAAAAGTTTGCGTGCCATATTTTTTTTATGATCCATTTTTAGGCAAAGTATCATTAATCCATGATATAAAACTCATTTGACTCATTTTTAACTTCTTAGTGGATGAAATAAAATTTTATCTCATCAATTAGAAGTTATTCTCTAAAATTAAATATAATACTAATTATAGCTCTTACTTGTAATTAAGGTATTACAATATCTAGTAAAAAGTTTAATGTTTTACTAAATATGCATAAGATTTAATTGTATATATATAGTTATCTAATAAATATGTTTCCATATAGCTGTATCATGTAATAGGAAGTAAAAGTGGAAAAAAAATTGAGTCGAGAATGGTTGGTCAATTTTTTTTAGTAATAAAAATTATATTGCAATTCAAAACTATACTATTAAAGTTAACTATATGAATTATATGTATTGACTTCGATTTCATTTGGTTTTATTTTCCCACAGCTAATTTATATTAATATTAATCGCTACACTACCTCTCGTAAATCATGTAGTATACTTTCTATTTAGGGGACATGTTATGTTATATGCTTTTCATTGAGTTCAATAATCAAATATTTCCTCCAATCCAAATATTAGTACTCTTTTCGATTAATATTATATGATGTTTTTAGTTTTATATTTAGAGCTTGTTTAAATTGACTTTTGATTTTTGACTTATAAGTCAAAGGTCATTAATTAGAAGTTCTGATTTAATTTTTATTATTTTAGCTTAAAACACTTTAAGAGTGCTTTAAAACTATTTTGATTTAAAAACACTTAAAATAAGTCAAACTAAATAGACTCTTACTCTAAAATAAATGAATTTTTTTACATAATCGAGAATGTACTAATTATATTTTCAAACTTACCCTTATTTAAATAAACAAATTTTACATAACCAATAAATCATATTAAGTTATGTATTCAATTAAGGATAATTTAGAGAAAACATCTCTTATATTTTAGGAGTGAGTGTAGTTCATAACGAGTATGCTAAGCAAAAATCACCATATAATAATACAAATATAACATCTCCGAGAACGCAATAAAACAAATTCCCTCTCCTTATAGATCGAGTTGAACTACATCCATCCTCTCCCGATAATCAAGCAAAAGTTACTGAATTTGTCCGAACTCATACCTAAGATTGTACCTCCGCTTGTGCTCGTGGCATAGAAAAAATTCTTTCATGACATTACAATCACCTAAAAATATTGTTACAAGTCAAAATTTAGCACTAACCTAATCTCTTAGTTTTCTCTTTTTGCTCCCTCCAGTAGTCTCTCTCCAATGTATTGACTTCTTTTATTGAATTTTCTTTTCTTTTATGATATGAATCAAGAGATAATTGATTAAAAGGTATAGGCATTTTGCATGGACTTTCATCAATTGGCCAATTCACCATAGATTCCATCATTAACTTCTTTTCAGTACCTTCAGCTGGACATGCCATTATCTCTGAGCAGAGTTCAGTTGCATTTTTAGGCACACTAGGCTTGTATTTAAGCAGCTTAGCATATTCATTTAACAGATGAAACATGTAATCATATACATACTCCATCCTCAAATCCTCTTGAATAAAATCGCTTGCTTTTCTACCAATTCTTTGTACCTGATAAAAGTCACTAGGACAGTCAGACGTTTCTATAACAATATTTCATTATAAAAGTCGAATTTTTCTTAGAATTGATTTTGCATGTTATGTTATACTTTATGTACTCTATAACAACATTTACTATAGCAGCAAACGATATTGTTATAGAGAGATTTGACTATATTATTGATACCACACAGTTGTTATAAGGTAAAAGTTTGTGACTCACTTTTCTGGTTAGTCAATCACAACAAGAATTTCTATATTTAGTAACAATTTAGTTTTAAAATGTTTATTTTATTCTTAATGAAATGATTTATAACCATATAAACATCTCTGACTTATTTTAAGACCACGAGTTTCAAAAGTCTTTCTTTCCTTCTTACGCTCTGTGCCAAAGCAAACTACGTTACATAAATTGGGACAGAGGAAGTACCTTTTTCTTGTATTTATTGCCCCAATCAACTGCAAATTTGATGGATTTACACTTGTCGTTTTCATTTATGGGCCAATAGTGGACTAGTGGCAACAAACTTCTTGAGAAGAAATCATAGTAGTGAGGTGTTACTAGCAAAGAAACTGAGTCACAAGCAAGTATGTATTTCTCACTAACAGACCAAGCAGATCCTTCAATGTATATTTTGTATCTGCATACATTTGTAAGAATCTAGCTTGAGTTCATAAAGAATTGAAATGAAGTATCAATTCTCTTAAGGTTATGCAATTGGATAGCACAAAATAGCTAGGCAAAGTCGAGAAAAGAACCTTCAATTGGCAGATTGGTATTAAATTTACTGCTAACAAAAATATATGACAATGAAATTTGGTTTTGGATATATACCTATGGTGACATTGATTTCCTAAGTCGGAATTCTTGAATCCTTGCTTTATCTCTTCTTTCCAATTCTGTAAACAGAACCAAATGTGTCCGTTAATTTTGAAACCTCCGCGAGACTAGAGTTTATCCTTAGTTCTTGAATAGACAGTGGTACTATTATGATGAGTCTCTTTGGCACTGGATTTTACACCAGTAAAATTTTCTTCATTCGTTTTCTTCCCACACAAAACAATCTTTCACTAGCCCGGACTCACCCTTACTGGTTCACATGCTAGTTACACGGAGATTATATTGTCGAAAGAAGTCATTCCATAGAAAATGCATTCTAGTAACCAAACAACATAGGTTTTACAGTCCTCATTCTCCCACTTGGCAAGCTACTACTATGAACAACAAAGTAAAGGATGCATAAGCCGTCTAAGGTTCTTCCTAGGAAGATTTCTTTCTTTTGTCATATTAAAAGGATGATCCTTGGTCGGCCATCGCCTTCATATAGGTGACCACATCTAGTTTCAAAGTTAGCCTAACCTAACTTGATGACACGCTTATAGAGTTTTTCAGGTAAATGACTAAATCGACGAAGGTAGGGGTAAGGTCTACTTACTCCCTATTCTCCCCAGACCACCACTATTTATGTTATGTGATGAATCGACGAAGGGAGGGGGGATGGAGTGTGGAAATTCACCTGGACATAAATGCGAGCATTCGATTCCTGATTTTCAGTCACATTGCACTTAACGAGTTCCATTCTCTTCTCAGCAACTTCCGGATTGCCTTTCCAGTAAGCATATGGCTCCCTATTCTGCCATCTCTGCATCTTATTCCCTTTGTCAAGATCTTTCAACAAGTCTTGCCATGGCTTTATATTTATTTCAGCCCTACAAAATCAATCAAACTAGCAACTTATGCATGCATTATGAAAATATCTCATAAATCAACATTCTGAACCTATGTTGCTCGAACTCTTCAAAAATACCGTCTAGTGAACATGAGTGCATCAGCATTTTCAAAGGGTCCGAGCAACAAACTCTACACAAAAGTTAAATAGTGAAATTTGAATCCTTACCATCCCCAAAAAGACCAATCAGGAAAAACAATATCCAACGTTTCATTATCCCCACAATATCGAAACAAAGGGGGTGGAGCAACAGCATTTTCTCCAGCAAAATCACTTGATTTAACGACAGGCCAATCGACACAATCGAACATCATATCAAGATCAGGAATTTTTCCAGGGTACCTTCTTAACAACTGAAGAATTCCCCATAATGTAAAAACATCTCTAGTTTGAAACCCCTTTTCATATGTTTCTACATAAGCCCTTCCATTCAAAATTACAAGTCTGAAATTGGCTGTCCTGTTAGCCCTCTCCACCATTTCTTCAGTTATACCTGTTTTCCTCCATGGTTTTAAATCTTCGTGTATCCAATGAAAGTAATGTGGACATTTTGGAGAAGACAATGAAGGGTTGTCGTTAACGAATTTGTAATCTGGTGGATAGTAATTTACTGGACATGTTCTTGTGTTGTTACCTGATGAACAATTAAGGGGAAATTCACCTCTCCTCCTTTGCAATACCTAGAACATATCGAAAAAACACAACAAAAATTCAAATTTTTTTTAGCTCCTATTGGGAAACAGGGTCTACAATTAAAGTTACAAGCTACAACAACAACAACATACTCAGTGAAATTCCACAAGTGGGGTCTGAGAAGGGTAGAGTACTGTACGAATACCTTACCACTACCTTCGTGGAGGTAGAGAGACTATGTCAATTAAAGTTACAAGCTAATACAATTTTAATGTTGATTTTGGAGTTCTAACAACTCATTATGGGACAATTAAGTGGTGAAATTTGAGAATTTATAATTTCTCAATAACACATAACAATTACAACAGCAACAACAACAACATTCCCCTACACCTCACGGAAGTAGAGAGACTGTTTCTGAAAGACGCTGAGTTAAGACATGAACAATTACTAATGTAAATTAAAGGAACTTACGCTTGAGGTTGTGTCAAGTAGGGTTGTCCACAAGTATGAACCAAGTACGAGGAGGAAGATGAAGAAAAGAAGAGAGTATTTAGCAAAAGGTTTGTTAATGTAAAATGGAAGCAAAAATGACTCTATAGATCTTCTTTGATTCCCAACCCTTTGATATCCAATTTCCATGAGTTTTCTTCTGCCTCCTCAAATTCCCTGATATTAAATCAACATTTCAGATTAAACTAACAACAACAATAACAATAATAATTATTGATACGCGTCAATCTAAAACAAGTTGGAGTCAGATATATGAATTTCATTTTCTTCATAACCATATTGCCCGTTTAAACGGAAAAAGTAAAATACTTTTTAATAATACAAAATTAGTCAGAAAACATGCAAAATTCCACCTTGAAAAAAGTTTTTTTCTCGTGAACTTGCGTAATAGCAGTAATATGTCACCTAAAAGTGACAGATAATATATTGATCACCAACTTATATAACTATAATAGTGCATTGTCACTACTAGTCTTTTTCACCTGTTATCGCAGACTAGTTTGTTCAGATTCTTCACTTTTCGACATGCCATATTCGTGTACTTTTCTCAAAATATACGTTATTTTTGAAGAATTCGACAGATATTTTGCCATTTTTGAAAAGTACGAACAACTTGAGTAACAGATAGCATATCTTATTTTCAAATCAAACTTGTAAAAGGTTACAAAAAGGAAGAATTTTTCTGCACCTGTTTTTCTTTGTTTATTGTTGTGTAAAAGAGAGCTTGAATACTTGGAGCCATGCAATTGAAAGTAGAGAAGAAAAACAGTATTTTGTTAAAACTAATTTAGTTTTGTTGTAGAGAAGTAAATTACAAGAGTGAGTGACCGAGTCAATTGACTGGGCTCACTCTTAGACCAGAGATTTGAATGGGCGTTTAGCTTAATTTATGGGGAAGCCCATCTTTCTAGGGACTTCAGCACCAAAACGTTATTCTTTTACATTTCTTTTCTTCTTTTTATATTTTAATTAATTGCAGAGGAGAAATATAAAAAAATATTTAGCTGCAAAATTTGCTTCTCCCAATAATTATGAAATTATAACACTCCACTCATTCGGTATGTTAATTTTTGAAGTCAAGCAAGTTGTGAAATAAAAGTCTGCAAAATTACTTTCATAAATTCTCTAAAATTTGGATAAAATGTCACAAACTTTTGTAGGAAATAAACCAATAATCAAATTCCTAAGTAGTTTAGGATTCCTTACTAGTTTAGAATTTGTTATTTATGGTAATTGCTTGTTTATGTTTAATTAGGATTTGTTAGTTTTATAGTTTCCTAGTCCTAGTTTACATTGGTTGATAGTCCTATAAATAGGGGTGCCTTGTTACATATTTTCAATGTAATGAGAGATACATTCATTGCGTAGTGAGAAACACATTCAATGTAGTAGTGAGATATACATTCAATGTACAAAAATACAAGAGTCATTGAGTTATTAAATAAAGCCTCTTACAAAATCATTGTTGGGTCTTTCACTTGTGTATATATTATTACCTTGGGTAATTTTATTTCCTTCAAATTTGTATCAGAGCTTGTGTAAAATCTTTATAAAAGCCTTGTGTGGGATCCTTATAAAAGCTTGTGTGAGATCCTTATAATAGCCGTGTGTGAGATCCAATATATACAAAAGAATATGAGTATTCCATATTTACCCGAATGTCACGTTTTTGTGTTTGATGGCAAAAATAATTTTGAGAGTTGGTATCAACAGATGAAGAATTTTTTCAAAACTATTGGACTATGGTCTATTATTAATATTGGATTCATGGATATTCCAGAGGACACAACATTGACTGGTGAAGCTGCAAAACAATTGGAGAAAAATAGAAAATTGGATTACAAGGCACAATTTTATCTTAATTGCAAGATCGAATTGCATGTGTTTAGTAAAATTTTACATGCTAAGTCATCAAAGGAGTCTTGGACAATTTTAACAAAAGCATATCGACGTGTTACAGATGTGAAGAGAGAAAAACTTCAAGAGCTTTGGGAAGAGTTTGAGTTGGCTCAGATGAAACCAACATAATCAATCAAAGATTTTTTTACAAGAATTAAAGAAATTTTCGATGGTCTAAGGATCAATGAAGAAATATTAGAAGAAGTTAAATTTGTTGAAAAGATTTTAAATTCTCCAAGTTTAGAGTTTCAGACCAAGAAGACAAATATTGAGTCTACTCAAAATCTGAAAATCTTAAGACTTGGTGATCTAGGAGATGAATTGGTCATATATGAGATGCATCTTAATCAACTAACATATGTGATAGAGGAGGAGGTAGTGCAAAGAAAAGATAATCAATCAAAAGAAAAAGAAGAGTCATCAGATCTAATAGAAATAAATGAAGAAGACCAAAGAAAGGATGATCAATTAAAAGAAAAGGAAGAATCATCAAATCTGGCAGAAATATATAAAGAAGATCAAAGTTAAAAAATTGTGGAGAAAGGAAGGGAAGATCAGAGTTTAAAAATTGCGAAGAAAGGAAGGGAAGGTAGAGGTAACTTTCATTGTGGTATAATTTTTGGAATGACTAAAAATGATAGTTTGGTTGAAACTAATGTTGCTTCGATAGAGACTAGTAATTTAAGCCCCGAGACATGTAATAGACATGATTGGTCTATACAAGGTAAAGCTATTGGAAAAGAAATAGAAACATTCACTATTGTCTCACAAAAAAATTAGTTGAAGCTTTTGAAGATGAAGCTGATAATAAAAGAAGCAATAGTGTTCACCAAGAGCAAGTTTTTGACGATCTATCCAAAATTGAAGCAAAAACAATTGAAGTTCTAAATCCGCAATTAAAGTGCATGACTATGAATAGTGAAGATACAATCTACTCTGAATCATTATTTAAAATTATAGATTTTGAAGAGCATGAAAAATTATTTGTTGAAGATACTACTCTACCACATACACAATCAACTGAAGTTGAATGGACATGCAAGATCAAGTACAAATCAATTGGAGAAACAGACGATTTTAAGACAAGAATAGTTATTCAAGAATACAAGAAAAGAAAAAAATATGATGAGTGATGATATTGTTAATATATTAAATATGAAGAAAGTCAAATTGATCTTGAATTCTGCTGAAGAGAGATTGAAGTTGACCAAAGATGGCAAACATGATTTTGTTGATGCTATATATTTCAGAAAGTTGAAGAAGATGTTAGACATGGTCACATTTGAAGATCTTGGTTTAAGGGAAGCTATGTAGGAAATAAACCAAGAACTAAATTCCTAAGTAGTTTAGGATTCCTTACTAGTTTAGAATTTGTTATTTATGGTATTTACTTATTTATGTTTAATTATGATTTGTTAGTTTTATAGTTTCCTAGTCCTAGTTTACATTGGTGGTTAATCTTATAAATAGGGGTGTATTATTACATATTTTCAATGTAATGAGAGATACATTCATTGTGTAGTGAGAGATACATTCAATGTAGTAGTGAGATATACATTCAATGTACAAAAATACAAGAGTCATTGAGTTATTAAATAAAGCCTGTTAGGGTGGAAAACCTAACCCCCAATGTGGAGGTAGAGAATATTATATAACAAAATATTATCTAAGTATTACACAAGTGGTACACAAGAATAAATAAATTACAATATGTGTACAGATAGGTTAAGTAACTCTAATACCCCCCTTCAAGCGAAACGGTGGTGGACGAAGGCCAAGCATAGCGCGGAAAGATTCAAACTGAGGCCGAGGAAGACTCTTGGTGAAGATGTCAGCCACCTGAAGCGTGGTTGGAACAAACTTAGTGTAGAGTTTACCAGACGACACAAGCTCCCGAATGAAGTGATAGTCCAGATCAATGTGTTTCGCCCTCTTATGAGACACAGGATTCTGTGTGAGAAAGAGTGCACTCCGATTGTCACAGAGCAGCGTGGGGCGATCAGGAGGCAAGGCATGGAGCTCCCGAAGCAAGTGAGTGATCCATACAATTTCAGCCGCAGTATTCGCCATGGCTCGATACTCCGATTCACAACTGGAGCGGGAGACAGTCGGTTGTTTCTTAGCACTCCAGGATACTAAGTTTCCACCAAGGAAAATAGAGTATCCATAAGTAGAACGGCGAGTTTCGAGACATCTGGCCCAATCAGCATCCGAGTAACCAAGAATAGAGACATTATGCGGCTTGGTGAACAACAGGCCATAGGCAAGTGTGCCTTTGACATACCGAAGAATGCGCTTGACACACTGGAAATGAAAAACAGTCGGTGTCTGTAAGAACTGACTAACCTGATTCACTGCATAGGACAGATCCGGACGAGTAATTGTAAGGTACTGCAATGCGCCAACTAGAGACCGATAATGAGTTGGATCCTTAAAAGGATCACCAGCGGTGATGAAGGACTCATGAGGAGCTAAGGGTGTGTGCACAGGCTTAGAATCAAGTAAAACAGCACGTTCAAGGATATCACGAGCATACTTGGATTGGCTGAGAAATAACCCATTATCAGTGTAGGTCACTTCAAGACCAAGAAAATAATTGAGAGCTCCAAGATCTTTAATAGCAAACTCCTGGTTTAGACGAGAGATAAACGCAACCATGAGGTCAGTTCGGTTTCCGGTGAGAATTAAATCATCAACATAGACGAGCAGGTACATAATGCAGGAGGAGCGTTTGAAAACAAACAGAGATGTATCTGAGCGACTGCACGTAAAACCATTGGTGAGAAGAAAGGAGCTTAATCGCTGAAACCAAGCACGCGGAGCCTGCTTGAGGCCGTATAACGCTTTGTTCAAGCGACACACATGATCAGGAAACCGAGAGTCTGCAAAGCCAGGGGGTTGTTCCATATGAACAACTTCATTCAGATGACCATGCAAGAAGGCATTTTTGACATCAAGCTGATGAAGCTTCCAATTGTTGATAACGGCAAGAGATAAGACAATTCGTACCGTAGAAGCCTTAACCACCGGACTAAAGGTGTGGGAATAATCTAAGCCAGGGATTTGAGTGAAGCCTTGAGCCACCAGTCGCGCTTTGAAACGTTCAACAGACCCGTCTGAGTTGTACTTAGTGCGAAAAACCCATTTGGAACCAACAACATTACTGGATCGCGGACGAGGCACCAATGTCCACGTAGCATTTTGAGTTAGAGCAGACATTTCCTCATGCATTGCAGCCATCCACTGTGGGTGCTTAGCAGCCGACTTGAACCCTCTTGGTTCAGAAGAAGCAAATAAAGCGCTAAAGAGGCGATGAGTGTCAAGATGAGCTAAGTTGGCTTGATGTCGAGTGGAAGGTTTAAAAATGCCCGTCTTGGACCGAGTTACCATGGGGTGAACTGCTGGAGTGGACACTGATGCAGGGAGCTGAGTTGGAGCCAAAGAATCACCCAAATCGGCAGCCAAAGTCGGCAGAGATGAGGCAGCAGCAGGATGTGGCAAAGGAAGACCGACCCGAGACGATGTGGAAGGAACAAGGACTGGCGGCACTGCAGCGGGTGAAACATCAGACGGAGCAGCATGTAATGGCTGGGATACTGCCGGGGTATCACTGTGAAGACCATCCAAACAAGGAGGACATAGCGAAGGCAAAGGCGCTGAGGCTGGCGAGGACGAAGAACCAGTGATCACGAAGGATTCTGCCGGCATAGAAGACGGCTCCAAAAAGGTTGAGAGATGCAAGGAGTTTAAGTCCGTTGATGAAGTAGCGCCCGAAAAAGGTAAAGAGTGCTCATCAAAACGAGCATGGCGAGTAACATAGATGCGAGACGTTGCCGGATCAAGACACCGATAACCTTTGTATTGAGAGCTATAACCGATGAAGATGCACGGAAGACTTCTAGGAGATAACTTGTGATTTGTATAGTCTCGAAGATATGGAAATACTCGGCAGCCATAGACCTTGAAGGTACGATAATTGGGCTTCTCAGAAAATAAGAGCTCAAAAGGAGACTTGTTGGTCAAAACCTTCGAAGGTAGACGATTGATGATATAAACAGCGGAGCTGAACGCATCTACCCAATAAGAGGTAGGAGCATGTGCATTAAAAAGCATGGCCAAACCAGTCTCCACGATGTGACGGTGTTTTCTCTCAACTCTGCCGTTTTGCTGAGGCGTATACGGACAAGATAACCTGTGAAAAGTGCCATTTTCTTCAAATAGTTGACGAGCAGTGTGATTAACAAACTCTGTGCCTCCATCACTTTGAAAAACCTTAATTTCCCGAGAAAATTGAGTTTGCACAAACTTCATGAAAACAGACAAAACAGCGGCAAATCCAGACTTGGTTTTGAGAGGATAAAACCAAGTGAAGCGAGAGTAGTCATCAACAAAGGCCACATAATACCTATAGTTATCAGTAGATGTAATAGGCGCAGGGCCCCACAAATCACAATGTATTAAGTCCAAAGGATGCAAAGATCGTTTATTATTTAAATCAAATGACAAACGGTGTCCTTTAGAGAGTTGACAAGAAGAGCAAATGACCGGTTTGGGTAAAATAGAAGTAACAGACAAAGAACCTAACTTATGTAAAAGTAAAACAGTATCAAAGGCAACATGCCCTAACCGACTATGCCAAAGTTCATAAGATGCCTTCAAACTTGAATTTGTAGTAGCCGCCAAAGCTTGATGCTCATTATGCAAAACATATAGCCCATTCTCACATTTGCCTCGAGTTAGAACCTGTTTCGTTTTTCTGTCCTGAATCTGAAAAAACGATTTAGAGAATAGAACATCCACCGGATTATCATGTGTTAGTTTACTAATGGACAAAAGATTCTTGGCAAGATGTGGAACAACCAGAACATCACGCAAGTGCAGATTATTAGAAACAGTAGAGGAACCCATATGAGTGATAGGAAGAGCAGTACCATTTCCAAATGTCACGTTAGCATTGCCGGAGTATGGAGAAGCATGAGGAACACTTGGTGAAGACGAAGTCATGTGATCAGTGGCCCCGGAATCAACATACCAATCAGGGGCAGAAGTAGTGACATGACATTGAGCATTGAACGCTTGAGCCAAGTTGGCGTCACGAGAGGCAGCTTGAGCGGCAAAGGTAGCAAGAGTAGGACAAGCACTTGCATAGTGGCCATCAGTACGACATAATTGGCAGTGAGGGGGCCTGCGGCCACGACCACGACCACCCGAACCACCACTGCCTCGGTTAGAGCGACCACGGCCGCTGACGGGAGAGGACTGCCGAGGCGACTGGGCAGTGAAGGCAGCAGGCAGCGAGGATGAGGCACCATGAAGGGACTTGAGAAAAAGTTCATGACTCTCCGCCTGTGAGAGTAAGTCGCGAAAGGTAGGCGCCGGTTTGGTGGCACGAATGGCAGTGGAGAAAGTCTCAAAAGAGGCTCCTAAGCCGCATAAAAACCAATGAAGTTTATCGATATCATCAACAGGCTGACCAATGGCAGCCAACTGATCACAAACGGATTTAAATTGACGACCAAATTCAGCAACAGATAATGAACCTTTGACCAATTGACGAAGTTGATCGCGCAGATTATGGACGCGTTCAACAGAAGAATTGCTATAGGCAGATTCAAGCGCAACCCAGATTTGGCGGGCTGTTGTGAGACCCAAAATTTCAGAGACCGCCTCTTCCGTAAGGGAAGAATTAAGGATGATGACAGCCCGTTGATCAATCGCAAGCCAGGCATCATAAAGAGGATTAAGAACCTCTTTGCCATCCGTAAGAAGAGACGATGAAGGAGCTACGGAGGATCCATCAACATGATCCAATAAGCGTTGATAAGAAAGTAGGGGCAGCATCTGATTTTTCCAATAGAGATAATTGGTGGAGGAGAGCTTAATGGTAAGCATGTGTAAAACCGTGGCAATGGGAAGAGTGGCATCGCTGGTGGAGGAGGCAGCCATGATCGAAAGGAGAAGAGGAGCAGCGAAGGAAGAGAAAGAGAAAGAGAGGCGGCAGCAGCAGCAGGAGAGGGGCGGCGGCGGGAGGGAGAAGTAGGATAGAAGTAGGATAGATTAGGCTGATACCATGTTAGGGTGGAAAACCTAACCCCCAATGTGGAGGTAGAGAATATTATATAACAAAATATTATCTAAGTATTACACAAGTGGTACACAAGAATAAATAAATTACAATATGTGTACAGATAGGTTAAGTAACTCTAATAAAGCCTCTTACAAAATCATTGTTGGGTCTTTCACTTGTGCATATATTATTACCTTGGGTAATTTTATTTCCTTCAACTTTTATCTCAATTATAAAGAGATAGAGGTCTCATTACCTATCAAATCGAAGATCTACGAATCTAGTTTCCAACACAATAAACCGTTTATCAAAATAATTTTTAAATAAAGATATATTCAAGTTTTTGTGACAGACACGTGAGGTGTGCCCTAAGTCTGTGGGGGCTTAAATATATGATTTTCTTCATTTGTCTCACTTCCACTTTGTCCTCAGACCAAAAAAAATAAAGCATATATCATAAATTATCCATTGATGTTGATAATTCTAGTTTAAGTCCTTAACGAAAGTTATAGTGTTTAATGAGTTCGTTGGTGTGGTATATATAGTTTTCTCTATCAATTTGATGGTTAGCTTCGTTGGAACATTGGCACAAGAGATTTTGTTGCATGGTGAGGTTCCGGATTGTATTCCAAGATTGAGAGAAATTAAGGTACGACTCTTCTTTCATTGATTCTATCTTTGGTAAGTCGCAGATAGCAGAGATTCATATCTTTTATCGAATTGTCATAGTATTTCATACTCTTTTGATTGTTGAGTGAGCTTGTACTATATTGTAGTGGGTGGAGGTACCGGCAGAAGTCATAAATTGTTTGTATCAATGAAAAAAAGTATGTTAAGGTTATCATTTCTTTTCTGGATGTTTCCTTAGAGTCTAAGCATGATGAAGCGAGTATATTATTGTCGAGCTACCCATAGTCATAGTTATTGTGTAGGTTGTTTGAGTAGGTATATCCGTCGATGAGACACTTATTCCATAGAGAGAAACCAGGGGCGAATTTATGTATTAAATTTGGGTCACTGGAACCCGTGGTCATCCGACTAAACTCGATATATTACTTGTATAATTATTAAAGATATATTAAATATTAGCTCATGGAACCCATTCTCAAAATGAGTAGATGGTTCACTGGTCTGAGGGCTTGTTTTTAGCACTAAGGTCTCTTGTTCGATCCCACCCAGCATCGTTTTGCTTCATTTTTTTTATATTAATTAAAAGCACATTTTTCAAGGTTTCAAAAATTTTATATTACTTGAAAAAACATTTTTCAAAAAAATAAAATAAAACCCTAAACTCTAAAAGCTCTAAAGTCAAAAAACTCAAAAGGTTTTCTCCCCTCCCACTTTTCAAGTTCCAACCAGACCCGTGTTTAAAGCAATGATGCACCCGTTATTTTGAAATTCTAGATTCGCCTCTGCTAGAAACCTCGTGTAATTAGATTTGACATAGAATTACCCGTATAGGTTGGTTACAGCTTGGCCACTTACTTTTGGGATACTTGCTTATCTGTTATTAATTTTAAGATTGTTGTAAATTCTTCAGACACCTGAAGACTTGTGTGCTTAGATACAGATATAAAAGTCTTGTGTGCTCAGATAAAGATGTAGTAGCCTTGTGTGCTCATATACAGGTACATGAGCATTATGTGTCAGATACAAATACTTGAGCCTTGTGTGTTCAAATACTAATATAGACAGAGGCGGAGCCAGGATTAAAAATTTGGAAGTTCTAATAGGACAACTTCAATTAATTTTGTTAGGGGGTTCACAAGTTGATATACATATATATTTATTTAATTTTCTAATACAAATATAGGATATATGGAAAAGCTAGTGAATTCGTCCGAACCCATGAACCCCACCTAGCTCCGCCTCCGATATAGGAGCCTTGTGTAATCAACTACTTAGAGCCTCCGGGTTGTTCAGTTATATACATAAAAACGATATATATGCTCCTCAGTCCTCAGTTATGCAGAGCCCAGGGGCCCCCTCAACTACATATATTATGTTCATTGCGGTTCACTAGCTACATATATTTTAAGAAGATTCAATTTCAATTCGGTGTAATCTTCACTGATCAACTAATATAACTTTTGATTTGTCCCTTGCAAATACAATAGTTTGACAACGTTGTATAATTCAAACAACTCTAAATTAATTGAAGAGTCCAAATTCCATCAAAAGAGCACATTCCTTATAGATATTACTCTTTTATATAGTGAATAAGTTCAAATTTTAGAATTATTTTTTTCTCAACTCCTTCACTATATCAACCTTAATTTATAAAGACAATACAATGTTTATTCATCTACGACACAATATATCTCATTCATTTCTCATCTATACTAACACAAGGAAAAAAACATCATTTGTATATATATACTGGATTTCTTTCATATAGTAAATATCGAGATAGTGGATAATGATTAATTTGACGTGTAATAGGGTAATTAGTAGGAGATAATGAGAAGAACAATATCATAGTAGTTATATGAGTTACAAGAAACAATGACATCAATTTCTCCACTTTATGTCCAATAATAGAGAAAATGGCCAAATAACCCCTCAACCTATTGTCGGATTCTCAATTACACAATTTAACTTTACGGAGGTCCTATTACCCCCTGGACTATTTAAAATTGAAATTATTACCTCCTTAAAAAGTCACAACCACATTTATGTTGATAAGTGAAATACACGCGTTTGACTGTAATTTTTTATTTTTTATTTTTTATTTTATTTCCTTTTTGATAGATTATTTTATTTTGTTTTTTCCTTTATTTTTTTTTCTTTCTCTTCTTGTTCTTCCTCTTCTATCCTTCAATCCATCCTTCAATCTGATCTTACCATACAAATCATTGTTGAGCAGAGAGTCGCACAAGGCGCCGCAAGAAGAAAGGGTAGAGAAGCGAAAAAATGGAGTCGGAGAGAAATGTGAAGGATGTTTCACCACACGAGTTCATCAAGGTGTATGTCGACCAAAGAGATCTTGACTAAGTTGTCAGAAGAATTACTGCTGCCAGTTGAGAGATGAAAAAGGAAGACATTTTTATAAATATTTATATCCTTCAATCCGAGCATATACCAACATACTTGATATTCTTTTCCTTTTTATTTCCTTTCTCTTCCTCCTCTTTCTTTAAATCCCTGAACCAACCCATATGTCAATTTTTTCTTCTTTTTTTCCCTTTTTTAAATTCTTTTTTATCAAATCTAAAATTATTATTGAATTTATGGTTATGCAATAAGAATAGGTGCATAAATGGTAAGATTTACTATCAATTTGATTGACATGAAAATTAAATTGTCGGTCAAAAACTTTTTCGATGAGAATATTTTGAGAAATTTTTAGAGATTCCCATCATCATTAAGTTGATTGAATAGATTTTTTAACTAAAAAAATTTGTTACAATAGCTTCAAAGTGGTATTTCAATGGTGTTTTAATGGCTAATAGTTAATTTTGAAAATGAGTGTAAAGTAATTTACTTAATAGCTTCTAATTGAATAGAGAGTGGGAAGAAAATTTCCATCTAGGATTTGCGGTGTGTTGATAGATATTGTAATGGTGGTGATTTTCAAATCTTGAGTGATGGTGAAATTTGATGGTTGCCATGGATGCTCTATTAAGTTGCTAATAAGAAGAAGAAGAAAAGAAATTAAAGATGAGATAGAAACAAATAAGGAAAAAAATAAAAATAAAAACGAAAAGACTATTAAAAATAAAATTTTAATATTTAATTTTTTATCTTCACTCTCTCAAAGAGAGTAAAATACACTCACTTTGCCACGTAAGCATTTAGGGAGGTAATAATTTTAATTTTAAATAGTTTAGGGGGTAATAGGACCCCCGTGAAGTATAAGTGTGTAGTTGAGAATCCGACAATAGGTTAAGGGGCTATTTGACCATTTTCTCTCCAATAATATATTATACACTTTAATATTATAACTTAAATATTAAAATGCATATATACACCAACACTCACTATTAAGTTTTACAATTCCGTCTTCTCAGTACTATTCCTCTTGTTTCAATTCAAACATAAAATCTTCAAAAAAAAAATTGAAATAAAATTTACTTAAAAAGTACTAGTATAAGCCATAATTAATACTGAATAATTTTAAAATATTTTTAAAAATATGATCCAAGAAAGTATTATTCAACTGTCTAAATAGTAATTAAGACAAACAAATTAAAATCTAGTGTAGGATTCTTTTGCTCAATGAAGTTGGCATTTGTTATCTACTTCCTCCGTTGCTATTTATACGTCGTCCTCATTAAAAATAGATAGTCCTTAATATTTATCATTTCACAAAATCAAATGCAAAAATGGCACTATTCTTCCTATTTTACCCTTGAGAATTATTAGTCTTGAAAATACGAATTTGACCAAAATAGGAAAACTAAATGATTAACTCATGTTCATTGGTCAATTTAATTAATCAAATAAATTAATTTATGTTCATTTATTGAAATATTGACTTCAAGAGATCACTAAATAAGGGTACAATGGTAAACTCACCTAGTTTCTTAAGGGGCGTGCAGGGTCGGCTCTTGCTTAATAAATTTAAGGCATATGCCTTAGGCCTCCAATTTTGGGGAGCCTCAAATTTTCACCAAGAAAAAATTATGTGTTAACTTTTTTAATAAACAATTAATTATTTATGCTTAAAAAGTATAATTTTAAAAAAATTATATTATTTTATTATTTTTAGCGTCATTCAAATAGAAGAAATTAAGAAAACATTGTTTTGTTTGTTCACATTCTCTTTGCTAACACTCGTATTATTTATCCTTTTAAAATTCTCTTGCACTTTCTTCTTTTAAATCTTTGATAAGTTAGAGTAATACACTATCAAAAATATAAATCAATAGTCGAAAAGTATTGAACAAAGTGACTTACAATTTCTTTTTCTTTTTTTTTTTAAATTTTCAAGTATTACATAAACATATTAAAGTAGGGTTATACCAAGTTATCAATTTTTTGTATCAGATTTTATGGTTCTAACTCTTATCTTTATGTAAAGTTTGTCAACTTATTACTTATAGAATTATATTAACAATTTATATAATGATTGCCTCATTAAAAGAATATTTTTCAACGGTTGAATTGATAAAATCTTACCTAAAATTAATAATTAAAAAGCGGTATTCAAAGAAATCATTTTAAAAAAAGATATTAAGTAATAATTTTCATATAAAAAATTAGAAAAATAAACAACTACATATGAAGTTTATATAGATTTTAGGTTTCCAATTAAAATTTCGCTTTAGGCCTCAAATTCCGTTGAGCGCCCCTAAGAACGAGAAATCTAAAATGATTGACATATATGGGAGTACAATCTTGTGTTATGTAATACTAATAATTACTAGGACGTTGTGACAATAGAGGTGTTTGAAATTTTGAAATGGTAATGAGAAAATGTGCTACATATTAATTGTGTTTGATATGCTATTGGCAGCCACAATCATTATTTATTATTGAATTCTACCATCATCATTTTGGTACTAATCATACTACCAAATAAAGCTTTCGTGCTATGAGCATTCTCACCTTTGTCAAGATGAAAAATAGTTCACTAGAATAGTAAAAGAGTCTGAGAGAATGTGATTTTCTTTTTTGGAAATTAAATTTCTGTCTTCTTTACGTCATTTTCTATTTTTTGGCAGCCTTTTTGTAAGAAAATTTTCTAACATATATAGTCCATATCTTACCACCAAGAATTTAACTTTTTCCCCCTAGCGGAATCATAAGTATTGAGTTAGGCTGAACACATAATTTTAGAAGTACATTCACCACTATTGTATATATTATAGTATTATACACTACAATGTAAGAAAATTTGCACATAATTAAGTCATGGAAGAGATAATTATGATATACAACCATACATACGTGTGACTAAATATTGTTTTCTTTGTTTCAATTTATATGATTAACTTTTTTTTGTCAGTTTAAAAAAAACATATTTCTATATTTATACTCCTCTATTCTATATTAAGTGAATTTTTGTGAGGCAAATGACACCTTGATAAGAACTTAATAAGTAATGCAATTTATCTCTAGAAAATATAAAACTTCATTAAAGAAAAGTACAAATATAGATAAAATTTCATACATCCATCTTGAAATTTTGAACAATGAAAAAAGCCTCATAAAAAATTCACTTAATATGGAATAGAGGGAGTAATTAAATTAACTTTAAAATGCTCATTTTACCTTTAGTGAAATGATTTATAGTCACACGTACATCTATGTCTTATTCTAAAACACAAATTTCAAAAGTCAAGTCTTTCTTTCGTAATCTTCGTGTCAATTCAAAATATTACATAAATTCAAACAAAAGGAATAACTAGAAAAGTGATGCAACTCACGTGGTACAACAAATTAATAGGCATATACTAGACCAGATAATAAGGAAATAGTTTATACTGTCAGCATATGAGTTAAATCCTAGGATTAATTTCATTATCACTTGATTTGATTATCCGATCCTGAATCATGACGACATTGCCTTCAAACTTATTTATATATAATTAAAACTATTTTGTTACGTATATATAATAGATATTGAATACCATGTAGCCTCTTTATATGTGTCAGTGTGTCTACTTCCTATAGGATTAAAATCCTGGCTTCATCACTAGCTATCAGTAAACACAAGGAAGAATTAATTATACCTAGCTAGGATATTTGTCCAAGGCTTGCATGAAAGCGTGCAACAACATTGTTTTGGCACACTGTGGTCCATTTGTCAACTTAATTGGGTACATATGATGATATTATAGTATCTTTGTCTTGATAACTTTTTATAGAAAAATAAAGCTGAAGCTAGGGATGGACATGGTATGGTATATACCGAATTATTATATTATGCTGAAATTTTTAATACCATTATTTTGGTATGGTATATGGTATACATTTTAATTTTTTTTGGTATTCAGTATGGTATTTGGTATTTAGAAATAACATACCGAAATACCGAATACCATACTGAAGTATATAATTACATAATATATATATATATATATATATATATATATATATATATATATATATTGTTAAAATACTAACAAATATGCAACCTAGTATTAGTATAAACTAAATGTGTAGAGGTTGAAACTTTGACTACTCTAATTTGATTGAAATGTAATTGATTAAAAAAAATAGTTGTTTGTACTTTATTATGAATATATATTTTTACATGTGTAATGTGTTAGTATGATACAATTGAGACCTTTTTTTAATTGTCGAAGTCATAATACTCTATTATACGTGTATATATTAATAAGATTAGTCGAAGTTGAACAAACTATGATTATCGATTTACCATACCGTAGAATATCAAAACCGAACTTCAAAATACCGAACTATACTGAACTAAATTGGTATGATAATGGTATAATATTTTAACAATCGAATATCGAAATTACGATATCAAAATTTTCAAATATCATACCGTATCTTACCATGCCCACCTGGCTGAAGCAGATTCAGTTTGTTTGTGTATAGTGTTTGAGAGAAAGGTATTTTGGACCATTGGGGTGGTGGGGTGAAAAGGTGATCATCACGCCAACGTCCTAGTCGTCCACGCCTGAAATCTCTCTCCTAAATGCACAAACCTTTCAAATTTCAAAAACCAATGCTATGTTTTGGTGATGGGAGCAGTAATTAGTACCTCTGTCCAACCTACCTAGCTTCATAAATATAAAACTTTAAGGGGTCGTTTGGTAGGTATTAATAATATATGAACTAATTATGAGAAAATTTATGTAGATATTAGTTACACAAAGTTTAGTTTTCATGTTAGTTATTTTATCTTCTATTTTGCATAAAAAATACATAAATTTCCTCATAACTTATACATGTATTAGTTATGCACGTTTCTAAATTGTCAACCAAATGTCGTATTAATTTTATACTTGTATAACTTATTTTCTATCTACCTATCAAATATCGTATAAGTTATATGAAAATTAATATATAAATAACTTTTTTTTAATCTATTTACCAAACTATCCCTTACTAACACCTTCTCTATTTTACTGTTATTGGGTCTCACTCAACATTTTATTGTGAAAAAGATCAACTTAAAGTAAGTATTAAAATGACTTTAATAAGGACAATTCAGTAAACATAACAAATTCTTTTCTTATTATTTCTTAAACTCTATGCCCGAGCAAAATGATAGTATCACATAAATTAAGACGGGAGAGTAATAAATATAATGTATAGTTTCATTAAACTATTTCTATTAATAAATGTTTCTTGAGATGACACTTATTTTGATACGGAGGAGCCAGAGAGTAGCATATAAAATATGAGAACCTTAGCTAGTCCTAGTTGAAACAAATTTAAGGAGAGGCAGTGTTCGGTTGACTGACTATAATTAAGGTCTATCTACTTCACATAGAAGAACAGAGCTGCCTCTCTTTCTCAAAAGTGTTAAAATTGCATAACAACTTTGTTCCATCAACATGTCTGTAAGTCTCTCTTTTTCTTCTCTCTTCTGTGTATATATTTAATATTTTGGGAATGACATTATTTTGTATGTTGCAGATCATGGTGGAGGTAAGAGTTCCAAACTTGGATTGTGAAGGATGTGCTGCCAAGTTAAGAAAAGCTCTTTTCAAGCTTAAAGGTCAGTCACATTGCTCACTAACATGACCAAAAATGAGTTTTCTTTCTCTAAGTATAACTAGTACAACATATCCGTTTGTAATTTTACAAGTGAGGTACGAGAAAGATGATATATACACAACTTTATCTTATTTAGAGAAGTTATTTTCGATAAATCCCGACTCAAGTATTAACTAGAAGAGATGATAAATAGTATTCCCTTTTCTATACGAATGAGTGATATTAAGGGTCATCGATGAGTCCTCCCCAGTGGCGGAGCCACCTTACACTTAGGGGAACCCTGGCCCCTTCGACGAAAAATTATATTATTTATATATAGTTAAAATAATTTTTTAGGTATATATAGTAAATGTCAAATCCCCTTTGGCTACTTCGCGTGTCATTTCTTCAGATTTTGAACTCCTAATTGAAAATCCTGACTCTGACACTGGTCCTCCCTATAAAACTAAAAGGAAGAAAAACAGTACTCCTATTAAGATTTAGGAGTTATATGGATAGAATTAAGTTGGTTTTTGGTACAAATAAAACAAAAATATACCGTATTTGCAACCGGACGGAAATAGTTCCAACTCCTAAATATACTATTTTTTGTTTCAATTTATATGACTCATTTTTTATTTAGTTGGTCTTACAAAATTATATTTTTTTATATTTAGTAATAATTTAACTTTAAAATATTTATTTTACTCTAAATTGAAATGATTTATAGTCATACAAATATATTTTAGGCCAAAATGAAACGTTTTTCTTTCTAAAAAATTTGGGTTATTTATGGGCCAATATATACATGTGATAAAAAAATCAACAAAAATGCCCATATTTATATATAATGTATTGATATTGTATTGAGTGACTTTCTAAACAAATCTAAGTTAAGTGATTTTCTTAGTGAACTATTTCAAGTTGAGTGACTATATAAGATATTAACCGTCAGGTTATTGTATTTGGAAACAAAAATTGCTATGACGGAATATATGGTGCAGCACTGTTTCTGTTCATAGAGCGTTAAGAACAGAGCACCATTACTATAAAATGCTCTTAGTTGATTGAGTCATATGATAGTTTTACATTGTTACGAGTAAAACATATATTCAATGAAATAATCGTGGATATAACTGTAGACATTGAAAATCTGTATGAGTCTACCAGATAAGTTCTATTTCAGTGTAACGAACAGAATTCTCAACACAAATACTCGAGTATTATATAATCACTAATAGCCAAATTACAACGACAACACTTAAACTATTGAATTATAATGAAAATACTGAAATATAACAAGTAATTAAGATGGAGATAAGAATGGTGGTGAGAAGCTTAGACTCTAGAAGAAGAGGAGAGGAACATTCATTTTCTTCATAATACGCATCAACCCTTCTTTCAAACTCATTCTCCCTTTTAACCTAATGTTAATTGGGCTTGGATCCCAAATAAAACGCTCCAACATTTTACTTGGCTCAATCTCATTCACCACTTCTAACCCATAGGCCATTATAGAGCTAGCTTGGTTCACAACATTTACTAAGGGTTTTTGAAGACTATTTTACCCTAAACCCCTTAGCTCGTGGAACATAATTGTACCCATATTGATTTATCAATAATATATTCTTGTTTTTTCAAATTTTGCTTGTGATTGATTTATTTTTCCATATTGTTTAAAATTTGTTACAAACAACTACTATTATAAAAAAGAGTAGAATACATTTGAAATTGTAACTTGAAGAGACAACTTTTTACACAAATTAAAGAGTACATTTTACTATTTCATCAGGAGTAGAAACAATAGACATTGATATGGAGACACAGAAAGTTACAGTAAGAGGTTATGGATTAGAGGAGAAGAAGGTGTTAAAGGCGATAAAACGAGCAGGAAAAGCAGCAGAGCCATGGCCATATCCAGTTGGTTACTCACATTTTGCTTCATTTTATCAGTACCCTAATCACATCATAAGCCATTACTACGATACATCTCGAAACGTTGCAGCACCAAGTGTGCATACATTTTTTCATACTCCATCTGTTTATTCAGTAGCAGTAGCTTCAGATGAAGCAGTTGCTTCTCTTTTTAGTGATGATAATCCTCATGCTTGCACCATCATGTGAGATTTGATTAATTTTTGTAATTTTATTTTGATTTCCTTTTGTAATATTGTATACTTGTGAGCTTATTATTCTACTGTTACGTTTTTATAATCTACCTTATTGTTAGCAAAATATCCACCTTAGTATAAATAGTCCTTTTAGGCCTTTCATTTACAGGGTATTTTCTTGGCACAAATCGGTTCAGTTTGAAACGATTTGAAGCAACGTGAATAGTACAATATGGATTAAAATTCAATTATAGAAATGTCGTGGATTTTCGATTTGAATATGGTTGGGTATATTTACAAAACGAATCGATAGTCAATACGATTGTGTCTTCGATATTTCGTAGATGACTAGACCTATTGTGTCTCTAACTCTCTAGTTGCCTATTGATTGTTGGATTTGTACGCTTGCACAAGTTGTCAAGCTCTTGTTTTGCCATTTATGAGCTATTATGCTTGCAAATTTATGATTTTTTTGTTAATGCTTTGTTTATTTAAAGCTGCAATTCTAAGATTTTGTTACTTTTGGTTATGTTTGTTCTAAAATTGAAATGAAAATAGTTGTTTGTTTAATTTACGTAACTGAGCAAATCGATTTGTGTAACCAAGCTGAAATAATAAAAAAAATTGAATCGAATTGGATCTAGAATGAATCGAGTTTGAATGAGAATTTTAGAAATTTAAAATTTGAAAGACAGATGGCCAAAATCGAACCGAATCGATTCGTGCACAAGCCTAACTCTTGAGAGATCAAGTTTTGATGGTGATTTCATTGTTGAACACAATTTTATGCAAGTAGGAGTGATTTCAAGTGAATTTTATTTTTCCATCGGAATGCATGCCTATAATATAGGTTCACTTAGTTTGTAATGGTCTTTATCAATTGTTTCTTTGTTGGATTCTATCATTATCATTTGAAAAAAATTAATTCTGCATTTAGACTCGTATCACTAGTGCTATGGCCTAGGTATAAGAGGGAGAAGGGGTGAGAACAATGCAATCTTACAAATCAACAGAGTTGTGTTCACTAAGTAGAGGCACAACCAACAATAGTTGTGTGATCCTCCATTAATTAGTTGACACTTGGATAATGGGTCCAATTTTTTAGCTTTTTACCATCTCTCTCCTACTCACCTCTCTTTTCTTTCATTTTTTTTTTTACTCCTAATAAATATCTAATTCTCAAAACATAATTAAATAATTAATACATATGATTAAAAAATACAGATAAATACATTTTTTGTTAAAATAACTTAAACACTTATAAAATTGTTAACATTAAAAATAAACCTATTTTTCAATATATTTAATAGAATCAAATTAACTCAAAATACAAACTAATTTACTTTAGCATATAAATTGATTAGATAGGATTATTTTTGTTTTGATTTCTCATATTATTTTGAAATTATACATACTTTTTTTCACCATAACCATATATTAAAATAAGAATGACAATGAAGATGAATAGGACTGGGAGCGACGAATTCATAAACATTTAAAAAAAAATTATACAGGTGAGGTGGGTCGCAGAGCGAAATTTAAGTCTTCTGAATTAAAAATTACAATGCTTAGTTTATTCTTCAAGAATCAATCGATTTCCTATAATTTTAAATTAACTACTCATTATATTATTATTATTATTATAAATATAATAATTATTATAAATATAATAATATCATTCAGTCTTAATATTATTAAAATTCGTTTTTCTAATCTTTTTGTACAGTCACTTATAATATATATTTTCCAACGTTTTTCTATTAAGTATTTTAAAAAAAGTTATAACTAAAATTAAGAAAAATAACTGACAATCTCTGTTAGAAAATGACTATAAATATATGAACTAAAACTGAATTAAAAAAAACTATGGAAAACTAAATTGGAATTAATTTGTTTTTGTTTTAAATGCTAGTAATTGAGAAAACAATAAATATTTTTGAGTTAATTTGATATTATTAAAAATATTGAATGATAAAGAGTATTTTTAATACTCAATCCGAAAAACTTTTTTAGTTATTTCGATAAAAAAGATATTTATTAATATTTTTATTAAATATATCAACATCTTAAGAAAATAGAGTAAAAAAATATTTATTAAGAGTAAAAAATAAGAAAATGAAAGAAAAGAGAGGTGAGTAGGAGAGAGATGGTAAAAAGGTAAGAAATTGACCCATTATCCAAGTGTCAACTAATCAATGGAGGGTCACGCAACTATTGTTGGTTGTGTCTCTACCATTGTAAAAATTTCCGGCCTTTGATGGAGAATACTCCCTCCGTCCCAATTTATCTGGCACTTTTCAGATTTCGAGATTCAAATAAGTTTACTTTGATAGTAAATTTTTCATCGTCTTTTAAATATTTTGAATTGTCAATTATTGTGACTTATATTACTTTTTACGTAGTTTACGAATATATAAATTTCGTTTAAAAAAATTTGAAGATTCCATGAATAAATTTCCGATCAAACTTAAACCATTTGACTCTCAAAAAATGAAAAGTATCATATAAATTGAAACAGAGAAGTATAATTTTAATAATGTGTGGAGTAATTGCATAAGTCAGACCTAAATATAGATGCCTAGTCATAGCAATTAGCCCTTTTCCCATGCAATTTTGTTCGTCAAATCATCCAACTCCTTGGATGTTGAAGGATGTAGTGTATTAACAAAAATAATGTTTGCATTAGCTTTGTGTATTAATAGTACTTTATTTGGTACCTTTTTTCGTGCTATGTATAACGAATGCAAGCATTAGTTATACACTCTATTGTGTATTGAGGAGTGTATTACTAATACCATGGATTTTTAGGTATTAGTAATGCAAAGGAATTTAATGCATGCATTAGCATGGTTAAAGACCCAATTACCCCTCAAAAGTACTTTTACATCTTTTCAACCATAATTATGGAGGATACTTTTGTAAATAAATATTTTTATACAATACATATATTTTTTAATACACCAAACCAAACAATACATAAAGAATATTCTATGTCTAACTAATGCAAGCATAACTAATACAAGCATTACTAATGCAAGCACTACTAATACACTCTCTTTAGCATTATTTTTATACACTCTACCAAACGACCCTATTCTACTTGCTTTGGCAAGTGCATAGTGTTGGTGTATTGTGCATTTTAATATTAAAAATTAAAATATTAGGTAAGTATTTGGAGATATGATTTTATATTGTAGAGACAATTTTTTTAAATGGTCACCCAAGTTTAAAGAACTGTCTTTAAATATCATATTTATTTCATTTATGATCAAAATATCACTTAACCATCACTATTTTCGGATTCAGCTCCCATCCAGTTGGTCCAGTGCACCTTTTATCTGCTGCCATCTGTCACATATAATAGTGTAGGGATTAGTAGTGCAAGGATTAGTAGTGCAGGGATTAGTAATGCAGGGATTATTTTTTCAGCGAAGGGCCAAATATGCCCCTCTACTATTAGAAATAGTTTAAATATACCCTTCGTTATACTTTCGGTCCAAATATACCCCTTTCGTTATACTTTAGGGCCAAATATACCCCTCCTATTATATTTTGGCATAAATTTACCATTAATTTTAACTCTCGATCAAATGATAGGCTCATTTCTTCATTCTTTTGAATATGTTGTTTTTCCTCTTTAATGACATAAGTATTCTTTGACCTCGAACTATATAAAGTGATATCTATTATGTATCAATTTCCAATCTGCGGTCGTCTCTCTCGTTGTTTAACTTAAATATTGCTGGGTTAAAATTATAGATTGTGATATGTGGATTAGAGTATTTCATACGAGGAAAACGGATTAGTAAACACTTGCGTATTGATGAGTTTGGTTAAAAAAATTAATACTATAAGTTATTTTTTAAATTTCATGACTATACTATTATTAATAAACACTTACGTTCCATGATTTTTAAAATTTCATGACTATAATATTATATGTTGATTATACTTATACAATTGTAATCTACAATTTTTACCTCTATATATGATTTTATTTAACCATCCGTTAAAATTAAGGGTATATTTGAGCCAAAATATAATGAGAGGGGTATATTTGTCTCGAAAGTATAACTGGAGGGGTATATTTGAACCGAAAGTATAACGAAGGGTATATTTAAACTATTTCGAATAGTACAAGGGTTTATTTGACCTTTTTCCGTTATTTTTTATCAAGTGTTTGGTTCATTACTTCCCACCTCATCTTGTGTTTGGACTAAAATTCTACAAAAAACTTCTTTCCAATTATACCCTTGAATTATTATGAGATTTTCTATTTCATGTAATTGGGTCAAGGTAAATAATTGTGGGACAATATATTTTTTTATAGTCTTCTACGAGAAGAACAATTTTGTGGTCATATTTGCTATTTTCTCACTTGAATTATTTGAGGGTAAATAATTGTCATCTTAATAAATTGATCATTCACAAATCATCAATTTTCAACTTAAAAAAGGTAGACCATCTACTTTTAAAATCGAAAAGACGGCAAACAATAGTAAGATCGAATAAACCATCTACATTTACAAAATAAAAGTAGCAAGTTGTAGTTTTAATATGTATGCAATTTTATAATTGTTCAAAAACAAATAATTAGAAACCCACATATATATTAACTAATAATACATTCAATTAAGATCACAAACTTCATGTGATATATTTGTCTTTTCAATTAGTAAATTTTAAACGACTCACATTTCAAATATTGTATTGATTTGTATTGGATTTATTTAGCAACAAACAACTCTCTTTAAATAATAAAATTTGTAAACTAATTTCTTTAAATAAATTTACTAGTACAAATATAAAACATAAAAAATTAAGAAAATAAATAAAATGCTTAAAATGATTTGAGGGATATTTTTGTCTTTACATAGAATAATCTCATGGTATTAAATCCTATGTATTACTAATACCACCAAATGGAAGGTATTAGTAGTACATCCTATTATACATAAGCCCAAAATTCTTACCAAACATTGTATTAAACAATACCATATTATAATCCATGGATTAATTCCTCTAATACATCCTACCAAACTACCCCATTTGGTCCATAATTATTCAGCCAAAACAACCTCTTAAGCCATGGTTAAGCTACAATATCTTTTTGGACTTCTTTTTGTTCCATATTAACGACATATCACTGCTCTGTTTTCATTATCCGGCTACAAAAATTAATGGTATTTTGAATTTTTCAACTTTTTTTTCACGTTCTTTCCAAATTCAAAATAAATATTCCATTATTTTCATATTATTTAATAACTCTTCCCAGATTTCTTTATATATTCAACTTCTTAACAAAATTAAAGCGCATTACAAAAGTAACTTATACTTTTGTTTATCATGAAATCTGCTACAAGAAATTTCTACAACTAAATTATATTATACCTTTGTTCTTGTTTCTCGCTATCAGACGGTTAAGAGAGAGTAAGAGATTTCTTCGATACTCTAGTTCTTCATGATAATATATAGGTGTTCGTTAATACGAGATGAAAAATTATATACTAACTTAGTAAGTATGTTCATAATGATCACATCCCATGTTATCCTATTTTTCTCAGTTAACCAAGAACGAAAAATTATTGTTTCCTCCATTATTGTTTCTCAACTACAAAGTGCAAATAGCTTCTGCCCATTTACTTTCACTCTATCACTTTTAAGACCTAAGCAATACAAGCCAAAATGCACCAAAAGAAATCACTGTTGGACAATCAAATAAGCAACACAACGAACTTGCTTTTAATTTTGATTGTAATTAAAAAATTCAAGCCAAATACACCAAAAGAACTCTCTGTTATTGCCTCAAAGAACAATAACCAAACCTTAATTAAATTATCAATTGTCAATATATGATGACAATAAACCGCGACTAGATTGTTCCAAAAAAACAAATAACTGGTGGGAAAACAAATTCCAACAAACACGAGTGGGTTATGGCCTTGACACCAAAAAATGAAAAAAAAACTCAATTCACAGGTGCGAAAGTCAATTGCACACTGGAATAAAATCTATGAACGAAAATAACAATGCCAATGAAGTATACATTTGAACTTTGAGATCATGATTATGATCACTTAAATCACCATCACCATGTAACCTTTGCTTTGATGAAGGTGCCGCAATCAATGTTGAAAATACTTGTTAAAATCAAGAAATGAAACATCCTGCAATTAATATAAAAAGATATTATATGGTGAATAACATTACTTATTAGAAATATATGTATACAAAGTATTAAAAGTTATGTTCACTAACTCTTAAGAGTTGAGTCAAACTTTCATTAGATGAATATCCTTGAGACAACTGAGAAGGACACAATGGACGAAAGCTTCCTTCTGTCATGTCCTATTATTTAAAACATAACATAAGTTTCACATTATTATAATAAACAAGAAATAAATGAGATGTCGTGAGATACCATAGCATTTGATGTATCTAATAAAGGTGTACAAGGGACTTGAAAATGTGGAAGGTGATCTAACTGCTGATCAGTTTGGCATTAAAGAGATTTTGACAATGAAGTCTTACTTTTCTTCTTGGACTTTTCCGTAAAACTCTTTGGCCGAGTATTAGAACGACGAGTTGGTTCCTTTCTTTTTAACCCAATCACTTTTGTAAAATTTGTATTATCAATAAATACTATTTCACTGGGCTTATTTTGAGTTGTATTGCTTGGAGCTGACTTATCTGGTGATTCATTTCTCTTCTTTATATCCTTTAGCTTCGCAATCATCTCATTCGCATCTTTTACAATCAATTCATACCCTTCTTTGAATTCCGAAGCTTCACTTGAAATTTGGACAAAAGTATGGCATAAATGCCTATACCTTGCAGTAACTTCAACTTTTGGATCAATGTCTTTTTCTACAAGAATGGCATCCATCTCGTTTATATTTGTAACATCTTTTGTCCACCTCTTTAGTATATATTGTATGGGAATCTTATCCTTTATATTCAATGTGTCCAGGATCTTTAAAGCATGCCTACATAGCATACCCAAAAATTCAAACAATTTACAGCTGCAAGAAACTTGAGTTATTGATCTCTTAACCGTCACGACATGCTCCTTAACACTTCCAAGGGTGCTAACATTATAGGTACATAACTCTCCTTCGTTATAGGAGTCATTTATTGAAATCGGTAATGACCTTTCCCATTCATTTAGGAACATATCAAATATCGTTGGGGTGTATACTTCCCTAGCACGAATCAATAAAGGAAGTTTAACTTTCAAAATAGGTATTCTTTGAGTCATGTCAAAATTAGACTTGTTCTCATTGGTGGGCTTATCATCGACTGATCTTTGAAAATGCTTTAAAAATTGAACAATATCCAAATCTGATTTCAAGTATCCTCTTAAAGATCCATTAAAACTCTCACTTAATTGTGTGCTTCGCATACCTGCTTAGAATGTATTTCTTCCATATGTCATGAACTATTTCTCTCTTATAGCAAATGTGATTTTCAGCCAGCTATTATCCTCAAGATCATATTTGTCAATCATTTCCTGCCATGCACTTAAGAAATCCTCTTCATACTCATAATCATAAAGCAATTTGCTAAAATCTCTTGGAAATGATGTATTACCTCTAAAAATATGACTAAGATATTTAAACGCATTCTTTTCCAAGTGCCATACACAAAGGCGATGATACGTCTATGACATTACTCATGAGATAGCAGAAGATATAGCAGGATTTTGATCAGTAAAAAAACTTGTGGTTTATCTGCAGACATAATCCTAAAGAATATATTAAAAAGCCATTCAAATGATTCAGCTGATTCTTCATATAAGAGGGTTGCACTAAATATAATCATTTTTCCCTATGATTATTCAAACCAACAAACAATGCCAAAGGTCGATACTTTTTATTTGTTCTATATGTTGTATCAAAGGAAACAATATCTCCATAAATTTTATAATCTCTTATCATCTTTCCATCAGCCCAGAATACATTAGTTATCAAACCATCATCATCTAATTGTAAAGAATATCGAAAAGCAAGATCTTCAAGTATTATTTTCTCAAAATAATCTACCAAACTACGAGCCACTCCATGTTTCAAACTTTCTTTCTTTTATTTTATTCCGAAGATAATTCTTTTGATCTCTCTTTGTGTAACCTAGAAAAGATTCTCCACCAACTTGACGAGCAGCATAATCAAATGAAGCTTTAGGACGTATTCCGGATTCATCTAATAAGTCAATTTCATATGCTTGAGCAACTTTTATCTTTCTTTGTGAGGGTAACAAATGAGCCAAAGTAGGAGAAACAAGAGGATGATTATGTTTCTCTTCAAATGAAGTGATGCAAAACATTTCATTTGATTGACGATTAATAATAATATGAGCTAAGCACCCCGTTTAGTTTCCTGCCTATGTTTTTGAACCAACCTATCTAGTTTGGTTTTGTTTCTATACCCTTCTTTATAACATGCAAACTTTCTTGAAGTCACATACCCTTGGATTTTGTTTTTATTAGCATATTTTTTCCTTATACTAAAACCAATTGCACTAGCGTATTCATTAGAGTAATCATATGCATGCTCATCCGAATCGACTTTCATTCCGAGTTTTATGGACAAATTACATTCACTTTGAGACTCACTAGATCCAATCTCCATAAATCTAAAATACAAAGAGTATAAATAAGATAAATAATCGATAATCTTAAAGCTAAAGAGAAATGCAATATACAAAAAATCTTATTAGTTCACAACAAAAAAATAACTGAGTGGAGTAAATAACTGAAATACATAGTAGGAGCTCTAAAGTCACTTTCAAAAGAAGGCTAATTTCAGAGGGCATATTATATTAGTGATTTCCAGCAACTTCAATTCAATTGATTTTGCAATTCTACATGGTTGAACTTCACATACATAGCACAAACAAACATAATTCTAACATGTTATTCTTATTTCTTATTCCAACCTATCTAAAAAATCTCAACTAAAATTTTTCTATCATCATGTACCTTAACTAAAAGTAACACACATTATAGCCATACAACTCCTCTCCATCCCATAAAAGACACAAAAATCAAAGGTTATAATTTCAATCCCACCAATTATCAAGCTTGTTATTGTTTCTTTTAAGAATGATTTATCATGTTCTTTTAGTATTAACTATGGGTTCTTCAATTTTGGGAATAACCTTTCTACCTTTTAAGATAAGAGTAAGATTTGTGTACACACTATTCTTCATATACCCTACTTATGAGATATCACTAAATATGTTGTTGATTTCCGACAGCTTCAAAGTGACGTGCTACTTTGATATTCCAACAACTTCAAGTTGTAATTTCACAGGCACCATTGTTAGAAAATATTTGTGAACTTTATTAAATTTATGGTGTGTGCTTTAAGAATATTAAACACTCACATTTTCGGAATTTCATTTTTACATATTATTCGCATAAGATCTAACTTAGACATTTTATCGAACACATTGCATACACTTTTTCACACTGAAAGTTGTAACTACAAGAAGAGCATAAGAACAATGAATAACGAACCTGCTTTTGTGTTGTCACTTCTTGTCGAGAAAAAAATATGTTCACCAACAGATTTTTCTTGTTCTTTTTGATCTTCTGTTGTTGTCACTAGTAAATGATTTAATCTTCTCTGTTTGTTAAGTCTTGTATCTTTCTCTCTTGAACATATATTATCCATGGTAAAGAAATCTTTTTTCCAGCAAAAGATAACTGCCTCAACAAATTTTTTGAATTTTGGAATTAGTAGAAAAATTTTCAGTGGCCTTTCCGGATTTCTTTTCTATCTTGAGAATTTGGTAGTAAGCCAAAAAGATATTGTATAGCTTAACCATGGTTAAGAGGCTGTTTTGGTTGAATAATTATGGACCCTTAGATCATTATGTGACAGATGGCAGCCGATAAAAGGTGCACTGGACCAACTGGATGCTACATCCACTGGATGGGAGCCGAACTATTTTCCTTCAAATAAACACTTCAAAAGTTTCATTCTCTCCAAGTTGGCATGTCATATTATTAACACCTTTTCTTTTCTCTTCTTTTCTTTTTTTAAATAATGAACTTATTCAATTTATCAAATTCATTTAACTAAAATAATAATCTTATCTTTTTGGAAAAAAACATATTTTTCATTATACCATATATATCTTAAACTTGGGGGTGATCTGTTTACCTCTAAAGATCAAATCAATTAAAGTTTTATTTGTTTATATTTAATAATGATCTTAATCTTAAATATTTATATTTCAATTATTAAGTTTGTTTGTTTGTTTTTTAGTCTGAATTTTAATGATTTGAATCTTATTCATTAAGTGCATTTTTTATGTTACAACCATTTAACAAGTTTGAATAAATCTTACTCTTTCTGTTCCAATTTATATGACTTACTTTTCTTTTTAGTCAGTGCAAAAAAGAATGACACATTTCTATATTTAGTAGCAATTTAACTTCAAAATGTCGATTTTATCCTTAGTGAAATGATTCATATCTACCCAAATATCTATGACTTATTTTAAATCACAAGTTTTAAAAGTCTTTCTTTTTTTCTTAAACTTTATGACAAGTAAAACTAATTCACATAAATTGAGACGAAGAGAGTAATGATTAAGATGAAGTTCATCAATTCCATCCATTCACTACTATTGCTATCCCCTATCATTATCAAGTACAACCAGTGCCTTCCACCATTATCAATTACTATCATCAATAATCATCACTATTATCAATTACTTCAATCAACATCGATCGTTGATACTACAATAATCATCAATCGTCATCATTAGTCATCACTATATATCATCGAACACCACTACTATTCATCACTCTATTAGCTTTTACTATCTTCCTATCACTATCAACCACTATATACATATCATCACCGCTCACAATTATCCTCAATATCTTTATTAATAAACTTCATCCATTATCGATATTCACAACCATCATTATTAATCATCAATATCAAAAATTGCTTTATAATTTTTAAAATTAAAAATAAAATAAAACTAAACAAAAGAAGTGCTGGGTATTTTTTTCTTTGATTTGATTCAATTTTGCTTTAGTTTGTCTTTTTTCAATTTTGTGCCCACGCTCCAACTCATCTTATTTTGATTGATTAACATAAATTAGACGCTCCAACTCATTTTATTGATTAAATACTATCACATAAATTAGAACGCAGAAATAGGTAAACTGTGACCACCTCTTTGTAATAGGTGGATCTAGGCTACTGGTTTTCAACTTTAATTTTGGCCCACTGAAATTCAACATATAGATAATTCCCCCAAATTCTTTCCCTTACAAAATCAAAATCTTAAGAATTATAATATCTCAATCTTACTTTTTTATTTTATTAATAGGGGTGTGTATTGGTTGATTCAGTTTGATTTTATGTATTATTGATTTTTGAATATGCTAAATTAATAATCAAACTAATAAGATATTTTTGATCGATTTATCGGTTATTGATCTTAATGATTTGATTTAACCAATAAGAAAATAGAGGGCATTTTCAGATTCTTCAATTCGAAACTGTTGAAATAAGGTCTTGGAAATATGTAAACTGTGACCACCTCTTTGTAATAGGTGGATCTAGGCTACTGGTTTTCAACTTTAATTTTGGCCCACTGAAATTCAACATATAGATAATTCCCCCAAATTCTTTCCCTTACAAAATCAAAATCTTAAGAATTATAATATCTCAATCTTACTTTTTTATTTTATTAATAGGGGTGTGTATTGGTTGATTCAGTTTGATTTTATGTATTATTGATTTGATTTTTGATTTTTAAATATGCTAAATTAATAATCAAACTAATAAGATATTTTTGATCGATTTATCGGTTATTGATCTTAATGATTTGATTTAACCAATAAGAAAATAGAGGGCATTTTCAGATTCTTCAATTCGAAACTGTTGAAATAAGGTCTTGGAAATATGTAAACTGTGACCACCTCTTTGTAATAGGTGGATCTAGGCTACTGGTTTTCAACTTTAATTTTGGCCCACTGAAATTCAACATATAGATAATTCCCCCAAATTCTTTCCCTTACAAAATCAAAATCTTAAGAATTATAATATCTCAATCTTACTTTTTTATTTTATTAATAGGGGTGTGTATTGGTTGATTCAGTTTGATTTTATGTATTATTGATTTTTGAATATGCTAAATTAATAATCAAACTAATAAGATATTTTTGATCGATTTATCGGTTATTGATCTTAATGATTTGATTTAACCAATAAGAAAATAGAGGGCATTTTCAGATTCTTCAATTCGAAACTGTTGAAATAAGGTCTTGGAAATATGTAAACTGTGACCACCTCTTTGTAATAGGTGGATCTAGGCTACTGGTTTTCAACTTTAATTTTGGCCCACTGAAATTCAACATATAGATAATTCCCCAAATTCTTTCCCTTACAAAATCAAAATCTTAAGAATTATAATATCTCAATCTTACTTTTTTATTTTATTAATAGGGGTGTGTATTGGTTGATTCAGTTTGATTTTATGTATTATTGATTTTTGAATATGCTAAATTAATAATCAAACTAATAAGATATTTTTGATCGATTTATCGGTTATTGATCTTAATGATTTGATTTAACCAATAAGAAAATAGAGGGCATTTTCAGATTCTTCAATTCGAAACTGTTGAAATAAGGTCTTGGAAATATGTAAACTGTGACCACCTCTTTGTAATAGGTGGATCTAGGCTACTGGTTTTCAACTTTAATTTTGGCCCACTGAAATTCAACATATAGATAATTCCCCCAAATTCTTTCCCTTACAAAATCAAAATCTTAAGAATTATAATATCTCAATCTTACTTTTTTATTTTATTAATAGGGGTGTGTATTGGTTGATTCAGTTTGATTTTATGTATTATTGATTTTTGAATATGCTAAATTAATAATCAAACTAATAAGATATTTTTGATCGATTTATCGGTTATTGATCTTAATGATTTGATTTAACCAATAAGAAAATAGAGGGCATTTTCAGATTCTTCAATTCGAAACTGTTGAAATAAGGTCTTGGAAATATGTAAACTGTGACCACCTCTTTGTAATAGGTGGATCTAGGCTACTGGTTTTCAACTTTAATTTTGGCCCACTGAAATTCAACATATAGATAATTCCCCCAAATTCTTTCCCTTACAAAATCAAAATCTTAAGAATTATAATATCTCAATCTTACTTTTTTATTTTATTAATAGGGGTGTGTATTGGTTGATTCAGTTTGATTTTATGTATTATTGATTTTTGAAAATATGCTAAATTAATAATCAAACTAATAAGATATTTTTGATCGATTTATCGGTTATTGATCTTAATGATTTGATTTAACCAATAAGAAAATAGAGGGCATTTTCAGATTCTTCAATTCGAAACTGTTGAAATAAGGTCTTGGAAATATGTAAACTGTGACCACCTCTTTGTAATAGGTGGATCTAGGCTACTGGTTTTCAACTTTAATTTTGGCCCACTGAAATTCAACATATAGATAATTCCCCCAAATTCTTTCCCTTACAAAATCAAAATCTTAAGAATTATAATATCTCAATCTTACTTTTTTATTTTATTAATAGGGGTGTGTATTGGTTGATTCAGTTTTGATTTTATGTATTATTGATTTTTAATATGCTAAATTAATAATCAAACTAATAAGATATTTTTGATCGATTTATCGGTTATTGATCTTAATGATTTGATTTAACCAATAAGAAAATAGAGGGCATTTTCAGATTCTTCAATTCGAAACTGTTGAAATAAGGTCTTGGAAATATGTAAACTGTGACCACCTCTTTGTAATAGGTGGATCTAGGCTATTGGTTTTCAACTTTAATTTTGGCCCACTGAAATTCAACATATAGATAATTCCCCCAAATTCTTTCCCTTACAAAATCAAAATCTTAAGAATTATAATATCTCAATCTTACTTTTTTATTTTATTAATAGGGGTGTGTATTGGTTGATTCAGTTTGATTTTATGTATTATTGATTTTTGAATATGCTAAATTAATAATCAAACTAATAAGATATTTTTGATCGATTTATCGGTTATTGATCTTAATGATTTGATTTAACCAATAAGAAAATAGAGGGCATTTTCAGATTCTTCAATTCGAAACTGTTGAAATAAGGTCTTGGAAATATGTAAACTGTGACCACCTCTTTGTAATAGGTGGATCTAGGCTACTGGTTTTCAACTTTAATTTTGGCCCACTGAAATTCAACATATAGATAATTCCCCCAAATTCTTTCCCTTACAAAATCAAAATCTTAAGAATTATAATATCTCAATCTTACTTTTTTATTTTATTAATAGGGTGTGTATTGGTTGATTCAGTTTGATTTTATGTATTATTGATTTTTGAATATGCTAAATTAATAATCAAACTAATAAGATATTTTTGATCGATTTATCGGTTATTGATCTTAATGATTTGATTTAACCAATAAGAAAATAGAGGGCATTTTCAGATTCTTCAATTCGAAACTGTTGAAATAAGGTCTTGGAAATATGTAAACTGTGACCACCTCTTTGTAATAGGTGGATCTAGGCTACTGGTTTTCAACTTTAATTTTGGCCCACTGAAATTCAACATATAGATAATTCCCCAAATTCTTTCCCTTACAAAATCAAAATCTTAAGAATTATAATATCTCAATCTTACTTTTTTATTTTATTAATAGGGGTGTGTATTGGTTGATTCAGTTTGATTTTATGTATTATTGATTTTTGAATATGCTAAATTAATAATCAAACTAATAAGATATTTTTGATCGATTTATCGGTTATTGATCTTAATGATTTGATTTAACCAATAAGAAAATAGAGGGCATTTTCAGATTCTTCAATTCGAAACTGTTGAAATAAGGTCTTGGAAATATGTAAACTGTGACCACCTCTTTGTAATAGGTGGATCTAGGCTACTGGTTTTCAACTTTAATTTTGGCCCACTGAAATTCAACATATAGATAATTCCCCCAAATTCTTTCCCTTACAAAATCAAAATCTTAAGAATTATAATATCTCAATCTTACTTTTTTATTTTATTAATAGGGGTGTGTATTGGTTGATTCAGTTTGATTTTATGTATTATTGATTTTTTTTGAAAATATGCTAAATTAATAATCAAACTAATAAGATATTTTTGATCGATTTATCGGTTATTGATCTTAATGATTTGATTTAACCAATAAGAAAATAGAGGGCATTTTCAGATTCTTCAATTCGAAACTGTTGAAATAAGGTCTTGGAAATATGTAAACTGTGACCACCTCTTTGTAATAGGTGGATCTAGGCTACTGGTTTTCAACTTTAATTTTGGCCCACTGAAATTCAACATATAGATAATTCCCCAAATTCTTTCCCTTACAAAATCAAAATCTTAAGAATTATAATATCTCAATCTTACTTTTTTATTTTATTAATAGGGGTGTGTATTGGTTGATTCAGTTTGATTTTATGTATTATTGATTTGAATAAAATCAAACTAATAAGATATTTTTGATCGATTTATCGGTTATTGATCTTAATGATTTGATTTAACCAATAAGAAAATAGAGGGCATTTTCAGATTCTTCAATTCGAAACTGTTGAAATAAGGTCTTGGAAATATGTAAACTGTGACCACCTCTTTGTAATAGGTGGATCTAGGCTATTGGTTTTCAACTTTAATTTTGGCCCACTGAAATTCAACATATAGATAATTCCTCCCAAATTCTTTCCCTTACAAAATCAAAATCTTAAGAATTATAATATCTCAATCTTACTTTTTTATTTTATTAATAGGGGTGTGTATTGGTTGATTCAGTTTGATTTTATGTATTATTGATTTTTGAATATGCTAAATTAATAATCAAACTAATAAGATATTTTTGATCGATTTATCGGTTATTGATCTTAATGATTTGATTTAACCAATAAGAAAATAGAGGGCATTTTCAGATTCTTCAATTCGAAACTGTTGAAATAAGGTCTTGGAAATATGTAAACTGTGACCACCTCTTTGTAATAGGTGGATCTAGGCTACTGGTTTTCAACTTTAATTTTGGCCCACTGAAATTCAACATATAGATAATTCCCCAAATTCTTTCCCTTACAAAATCAAAATCTTAAGAATTATAATATCTCAATCTTACTTTTTTATTTTATTAATAGGGGTGTGTATTGGTTGATTCAGTTTGATTTTATGTATTATTGATTTTTGAATATGCTAAATTAATAATCAAACTAATAAGATATTTTTGATCGATTTATCGGTTATTGATCTTAATGATTTGATTTAACCAATAAGAAAATAGAGGGCATTTTCAGATTCTTCAATTCGAAACTGTTGAAATAAGGTCTTGGAAATATGTAAACTGTGACCACCTCTTTGTAATAGGTGGATCTAGGCTACTGGTTTTCAACTTTAATTTTGGCCCACTGAAATTCAACATATAGATAATTCCTCCCAAATTCTTTCCCTTACAAAATCAAAATCTTAAGAATTATAATATCTCAATCTTACTTTTTTATTTTATTAATAGGGGTGTGTATTGGTTGATTCAGTTTGATTTTATGTATTATTGATTTTTGAATTTTTGAATATGCTAAATTAATAATCAAACTAATAAGATATTTTTGATCGATTTATCGGTTATTGATCTTAATGATTTGATTTAACCAATAAGAAAATAGAGGGCATTTTCAGATTCTTCAATTCGAAACTGTTGAAATAAGGTCTTGGAAATATGTAAACTGTGACCACCTCTTTGTAATAGGTGGATCTAGGCTACTGGTTTTCAACTTTAATTTTGGCCCACTGAAATTCAACATATAGATAATTCCCCCAAATTCTTTCCCTTACAAAATCAAAATCTTAAGAATTATAATATCTCAATCTTACTTTTTTATTTTATTAATAGGGGTGTGTATTGGTTGATTCAGTTTGATTTTATGTATTATTGATTTTTGAAAATATGCTAAATTAATAATCAAACTAATAAGATATTTTTGATCGATTTATCGGTTATTGATCTTAATGATTTGATTTAACCAATAAGAAAATAGAGGGCATTTTCAGATTCTTCAATTCGAAACTGTTGAAATAAGGTCTTGGAAATATGTAAACTGTGACCACCTCTTTGTAATAGGTGGATCTAGGCTACTGGTTTTCAACTTTAATTTTGGCCCACTGAAATTCAACATATAGATAATTCCTCCAAATTCTTTCCCTTACAAAATCAAAATCTTAAGAATTATAATATCTCAATCTTACTTTTTATTTTATTAATAGGGGTGTGTATTGGTTGATTCAGTTTGATTTTATGTATTATTGATTTTTAAATATGCTAAATTAATAATCAAACTAATAAGATATTTTTGATCGATTTATCGGTTATTGATCTTAATGATTTGATTTAACCAATAAGAAAATAGAGGGCATTTTCAGATTCTTCAATTCGAAACTGTTGAAATAAGGTCTTGGAAATATGTAAACTGTGACCACCTCTTTGTAATAGGTGGATCTAGGCTACTGGTTTTCAACTTTAATTTTGGCCCACTGAAATTCAACATATAGATAATTCCCCCAAATTCTTTCCCTTACAAAATCAAAATCTTAAGAATTATAATATCTCAATCTTACTTTTTATTTTATTAATAGGGGTGTGTATTGGTTGATTCAGTTTGATTTTATGTATTATTGATTTTTGAATATGCTAAATTAATAATCAAACTAATAAGATATTTTTGATCGATTTATCGGTTATTGATCTTAATGATTTGATTTAACCAATAAGAAAATAGAGGGCATTTTCAGATTCTTCAATTCGAAACTGTTGAAATAAGGTCTTGGAAATATGTAAACTGTGACCACCTCTTTGTAATAGGTGGATCTAGGCTACTGGTTTTCAACTTTAATTTTGGCCCACTGAAATTCAACATATAGATAATTCCCCCAAATTCTTTCCCTTACAAAATCAAAATCTTAAGAATTATAATATCTCAATCTTACTTTTTTATTTTATTAATAGGGGTGTGTATTGGTTGATTCAGTTTGATTTTATGTATTATTGATTTTTGAATATGCTAAATTAATAATCAAACTAATAAAATATTTTTGATCGATTTATCGGTTATTGATCTTAATGATTTGATTTAACCAATAAGAAAATAGAGGGCATTTTCAGATTCTTCAATTCGAAACTGTTGAAATAAGGTCTTGGAAATATGTAAACTGTGACCACCTCTTTGTAATAGGTGGATCTAGGCTACTGGTTTTCAACTTTAATTTTGGCCCACTGAAATTCAACATATAGATAATTCCCCAAATTCTTTCCCTTACAAAATCAAAATCTTAAGAATTATAATATCTCAATCTTACTTTTTTATTTTATTAATAGGGGTGTGTATTGGTTGATTCAGTTTGATTTTATGTATTATTGATTTTTGAATATGCTAAATTAATAATCAAACTAATAAGATATTTTTGATCGATTTATCGGTTATTGATCTTAATGATTTGATTTAACCAATAAGAAAATAGAGGGCATTTTCAGATTCTTCAATTCGAAACTGTTGAAATAAGGTCTTGGAAATATGTAAACTGTGACCACCTCTTTGTAATAGGTGGATCTAGGCTACTGGTTTTCAATTTTAATTTTGGCCCACTGAAATTCAACATATAGATAATTCCCCCAAGTTCTTTCCCTTACAAAATCAAAATCTTAAGAATTATAATATCTCAATCTTACTTTTTTATTTTATTAATAGGGGTGTGTATTGGTTGATTCAGTTTGATTTTATGTATTATTGATTTTTAAATATGCTAAATTAATAATCAAACTAATAAGATATTTTTGTTCGATTTATCGGTTATTGATCTTAATGATTTGATTTAACCAATAAGAAAATAGAGGGCATTTTCAGATTCTTCAATTCGAAACTGTTGAAATAAGGTCTTGGAAATATGTAAATGTGACCACCTCTTTGTAATAGGTGGATCTAGGCTACTGGTTTTCAACTTTAATTTTGGCCCACTGAAATTCAACATATAGATAATTCCCCCAAATTCTTTCCCTTACAAAATCAAAATCTTAAGAATTATAATATCTCAATCTTACTTTTTTATTTTATTAATAGGGGTGTGTATTGGTTGATTCAGTTTGATTTTATGTATTATTGATTTTTAAATATGCTAAATTAATAATCAAACTAATAAGATATTTTTGATCGATTTATCGGTTATTGATCTTAATGATTTGATTTAACCAATAAGAAAATAGAGGGCATTTTCAGATTCTTCAATTCGAAACTGTTGAAATAAGGTCTTGGAAATATGTAAACTTTGACCACCTCTTTGTAATAGGTGGATCTAGGCTACTGGTTTTCAACTTTAATTTTGGCCCACTGAAATTCAACATATAGATAATTCCCCCAAATTCTTTCCCTTACAAAATCAAAATCTTAAGAATTATAATATCTCAATCTTACTTTTTTATTTTATTAATAGGGGTGTGTATTGGTTGATTCAGTTTGATTTTATGTATTATTGATTTTTAAATATGCTAAATTAATAATTAAACTAATAAGATATTTTTGATCGATTTATCGGTTATTGATCTTAATGATTTGATTTAACCAATAAGAAAATACTTATAAAATAAGTATATGACTTCTCTAATAATAATGTAACTTTACATAAATGTCATAAAATAGAAATAGTAATAACTAACATAAAAAGAACTATTTAAGTGCAAACAAATAAAAGAACTGGGACAATAATGTGAATTGAAGGAGAAAAGGCAAATGTCATAACCAGTAAGGTACTGATATTATTATTTAATATTTATATAGGGGTAAAGTAATAAATTACTACATTCTTAATGGTGTATCAGTTTACCAAATAACCAATATTAAAATATCAAAATCAAACCGATAATCTAATATTATTTTAAAAATCATTAAAAACCCGTATCTCAATAGCAATAGACCAATAACATTTTTTTCAATTTGATTTATTGATCGATTCAATTTTTGCACACCCGTACCATTAATACATAAAACCATGTAAAAATGTTTGAAGGATCGTTTTTATAATGTAAGCAATTAATTCTATTTGCTTGAAGAATATTTTTTTTGGGATAAAACATTTAAATCTCAGGGGTCATATATGAGAAAAAAGAAAAAAAAAAGTTGAAGGACCTAATAGGTAAAAGTATATGCAATCTGCCTAGATTTCCACTCAAAATGCGTCGTAGGCAGCATCTTTCTGGTCAGCATAAGACTTCTCCACAGCCACATTTTAACACCCAAAATGTTTATTCATGTTCTGTCACCCTATGTTAAGTAGTAGTCATATAAATATGAATTAAATGATTTTAAAAAATTATAATCAATTAAAATATATATAAATGTTAAAATTGCATATATATTTTTTCAAGTTTCGAGTGAAAAATCAACACAATGTATAACTTTATAACTTTAGTTAAATCAAGGTCTATTAAAAATAATTTTTTTTTATCTTAACAAGGTATAAATAAGGTTAATGTTTACCCGTTATTCTTCACTTATCAGGTTATACTAAATATGATATTGTTGTTATAATGTATAACCAAAGCAATTTAGAAGGAATTATTTTATTTTGAGAATAAAAGTAAAAAATATATATATATTCAAGGGACCCTAATTCGTCATGTTTAAGTGAGAAGATTGAGTTAAAAAAAACTAATTAAGAATTAGGTACAAATTTTGTATTATTTTATTAAACTAATACAAATAAAGGGTACCAAATCTTTTCCTCTTTTTTTTTTCATAAAAATAAAATAAAATCTTTTTCCTTTTGACATCTCATATTTTTGTCCCCTATTTAATAACGGTGTATTTTCAAAGCTTTTTTCATTTTCGTCAAACAAGTATCCAAAGCACTCCTTCGAGTTCTCCAAAATGGCTCAGGTATTCTAAAAACATATTCTATATTTGTATGCTCTTTAATTTTGTTCTTTTTAACTTAATTCCCTTTTATAGACTTCTCTAGTCCAACAGATCTTTCCTTTTTCTTTGTTTCAATTAAAAATTACAACGCAGAGAATCGAACCTTTATTAAAAAGATAAAAATTCAGATAATCGATAAATTGAGCTATCAAATAAGTAATATTTGTGTTTTTTTCCTGAATCCACCAGATGAAAGTGATAGTGAAGGTGCTAACCATGTCTGATGACAAGACAAAGCAGAAAGCCATAGAAGCTGCAGCTGATATTTTAGGTAATTAATTTATTTACGGACTAAAATGCCCCTGCCTGAACTTGAAGATCTATTGAATTAGATTTTAATTGAACAGGGGTAGATTCAATAGCAGCAGATCTAAAGGACCAAAAATTAACAGTAATAGGAGAGATGGATACAGTAGATGTGGTGAAGAAATTGAAAAGAGCTGTTGGTAAAGTTGATATATTATCAGTGGGACCAGCTAAGGAAGAAAAGAAAGAGGAAAAAAAGGAAGAGAAAAAGGAGGAAAAGAAAGAGGAGAAGAAGGAAGAAAAGAAAGAGGAAAAGAAAGAAGAATCAAAGTGAAATATAATCTCTATTTTGAGGTCTTCAAATTGCAATTATGAATCGCTTCTTTTTTGGTTTTTTTTTAAAATTTTTTTTAGAGAAAATAAAATGTTAAGAGAAACTTTTGGTTTGATTCTTGCTGTTATATAATTAATTACAACTTTTCCTTTTTTTCATTTTTTTCGTTGGTGGTATAATAATATTGGAAATATGAAATCCATTTTATTTGTTCTCTGAGTTTATTGGAGAAAAATGGGAAGATCATCGGTATGTTGGCATTGAAGGCCGTATTAAGTGTTTATATCAAATTAATAAATACAGTATATAATAATGGATACAAAAATAAAAAATATAGTTTCCCAAGTGAATTACTAGAATTATTACCGTAGCTTTGATATTGTGCGCGCTGTTTTTGGACAATTGTAGCCTCGTGTAACATCCCTTTCTCTGAATTCGATATCATGTAGCCTGACTTTTATTAAAAGAATTTTGTTTTACTCATCCAAATTGCTTGAATGTGACTCTTCGTTTGGTAGTTGATTAAAATCATAGCAATAGAAATAATATAAGTATTTTATTTTTTATTTCACATAAAATTATACATATATTTCTTCATATCCAACTTTCACGATAATTCCGAAGCATAAAAGCTTCATAATCATAGCTCCTTTACTCGCATTTTGTCTCTTTACTCATCTATTTTACAATATTTGTTTTCCCAGCATGTTTCCTTTGTCCATTTTTGTAGGCCCTTTAATTTTTGAATGAAAGCTCCATTTGTATCTTTGATGGCTTCTAGAGTTTGGCTCAATTCTTTTATTAACAGACGACAGAAACTGTGTACTTGCGTAACGATGACTCATATTATAAGCCGAATTAACTAATTAACGGAGTATATATTAGCTCTTGATCTGAATACATACAAACGCCAAACCTGTTCGACTCATTAAAAAATTTCGTCCATCCATAATTTAATAATAGTGTACACCACCTAAAGTGGAAATTATAACTTAAAAAATCATCACCAACTATTTAGTGTGTCAACTAATTAGTGATTATGAACCCTTAAAATAGTGATTGCGGACCACAAATTTCTCTCTAAAAAAAAAATACATATCAGTACCACAACTGCTGACAAAACGTTGATTTAGCGACCTCTAAATTAAATTTCATAGATTATGATGCATGCTATACTCCACCTCTGCTCCAGATTTTCTTAAGCTGGATGAAAATTAGCGCAGCGCAATAGAGTATGCGTGTTACCTCAAATTGAACAGATACAGTATCAGTTCAAATTTCAGATTTTAAGTAGCCTCTTAGCCAGGAAAAACAATTGAAAGGACGGACCCAATACAAGTCTAATAACATTGGCCTCTGAGGAACACACCACCAATAGATACAGAAAAAGTTGCATGAGTTCACACTTAAGTGGAATACTTACAAAGCAACATAATATGCAAAGATACAACTTTCCTAGAAATCATCAGGATCCCTTTTCCCATAAACAAAACAACAAAAAACCACACAGAAAATTAGGTGAAAACGCGTATATTTAAGTAAAAGAAGTCGAGGATTCATAGTTGTAACAACTTCAATTTGCCCGGTTGCTGAAGGTTTAGCAAAACATTGTTGATCATTCAACCCCTCCCCCCAACAACGGCGCCTCCACCCGCAGCAGAATCTGTGAACAAAATCCAAAAATGAAATTAATTTACAATGCCAGTAGGTATCAAAATGGACAAGAAAGTATATTTGCTTACCATTTGCCTGTGCTTCAACACCTTTCCCAAGCCATGTACTTACAACACCTTTAACCCTACCCATCACCCCCTGTCCGAAACCTTCACCAACTTTTGTTTCTCCGGAAGCACCATCCTCCTCTTTCTGTGTGTGTTCAATAGGACCCAGTCGCCTTTCTACTTCGACTGATTCGGTCACCTTCCCCATTGGCTTTGCCTCCCCTGTTTCCTCTGTTTTCTCCTTCTGTTTTGAAAGTGAACCTGAAATCACTTCAGAAAGTGCTCTGTCTTCCTCTCCGGGCCTAAATTTCTCTGCTAAATACTCCTTCATTGACACCCCTTTATCAGTCTTCACTTCATGCTCTGCATCAACACCTCCCCTGTTTTCATGTCCTGTAACTTTGGCCATGACTGTGCTACCAGCAACTGCTACTTTATCATAAACTGGAGCAAGTTTTTCTGCAACTGTGCTTGCAGCTTTTTGTGCATATTCAGTTGCTGAGGTTGTTTTTGTTGCATCTTTATCGCCTCCTGTTGCCTGTCTCTCTCTAGTTTCCCCCTCTGTTACACCGTACCCTAGTTTAGATGCGACAACATTCTTAGCAGCAACTGCCTTATCAGCAATTGCTGATGTTGCAGATGAAATCTTCTCAGTATAGCTACCTGTTTTCCCAGTTAGTGTGTCCTGAGGTAAATCTTCTGGATTGCTCGGATTCATACTCTTAGGAACTGATTCAGTATCTTCACGAACTGAGGGGAAAACAGTAGGTGACTCTTGCGGAGCAAATTGATCATGTGATCCTGTATACTGACTATGTTCTGTTCCTTGATCAAATTGGAAGTCCTCTGCTCTTGGCTCTGTTCTTATTCCTGTTGTCTCTGGGACATCGTTCACGCCCATTTTTTCGAACGATTGAACAAGTGGACTAACTCCTGCCTCCTCATTGTCTGTTACAATCAAAATATATAGCATCTATTATACTTTATACCAGGATTATTTAGTCAACTAACAATTCGAATAGAGAAGTAAAGACTTACTGGCGCCTGTTGGATCAGTGACTTTGCTTTGATAGTTAGTCGGATTTGGACGGTCTTTAGGAATGTTAGGATCCTCCTCTAAACCTGTCAGTACTTTAAATTTTTGCCCCTGCAATCCTTGATCGTTTAGTTCCCCATGGACCCCTGTATCAGCAACAACAGTTGGCCCATGCATCTGTTCATGGAAGTGGGAAACATGAGGATTCGCCAAATCTGTTGGTGCTCCAATAATATTTTCATGCCCCTGCAGTCCTTGATAACCCTGTTCTCCAGGGGCAGTAACATGATCAAAGCCCTTAGTCTCATGAGTCTCGGCATCAGTAACTGGTCTGTGGGCGGCATGATGATCCACTAGGCCTGTTGGTGCTCCAATATTTTCATGGGCCTGCAATCCTTGGTGTTCATGTTTTCCAAGAGAAGTACCATGATCATCAATGCTCTTAGTCTCATGACTCTCGGGAAAAGTTGGTTTATGCCTTTCTTCAGGGAAGTGAGTCCCCTCCAAAGAGGGTGGCCTCGCAAATTCGTCTTGCCTCTGCAAAATTGGCCTATGCACATCTTCATTTTTCATCTTAGAATCATAACGATCCTCCTTAGGGCTAGTTGGATTCTCTAAATTGCCCATTGGCACAACTTCCTCTTTTGGAATATCTTTACTCCTAATAGCATCTAATCCATCATGAGTTGCAACAAAAATTCACAAGTCATAAGTCAGGAAACAATTAGCAAAGTAGTAATAAATGTGCTAAAATTATTGAGAACGTACATGGTCCACCTTGAACTTCTGCACCTTCCTCCATTTCTTCATCATCAGTTTCTTCTTCATCGCCTTGGAGTGAATGCTGCTCGTGCTCGTGTCCGTGTTCATGGCCGTGCTCGTGTCCAAGACCATGCTTTAAATGATCCTTGATCTTTTTTGCCTTTGCCTTAACCTTCTTCAACACTGATTGCTTATGATGATGTTCACCTTCATCATGAACTTGACCATGTCCCTCCCCTTCAATCATAAAAACAAACAATTAATAAATAAACATAACACTACCTCTCAATTTTCGTTAAAGAGAATTTCTAACCTGAGTGCAATCCCGTATCCTGGGGACGGTGCAATTGTGCCTCCATGATGTTTAGCTAGTTTTGCTCTTTTTGGGTTTCGAAAGAAATGTGTATACTGTACAATAGTACTTTTCAGAAGAAACAAAAAGAACACTTGTTTTTTGAAAAGAGATGAAAGGATAAGAATAGTTTATAGAGTGAAGAATTGAACTAATTGACCACCTTTGCATGGAAGTGGCGTTCTCTCAAGGATCCACGTTGTTATTCGGCGGAGCACGTCTCTTGTTATAGGACGCGTGGAACAACCTTTATGGAATACTACTGTGGACGTGGCCTTCTATATCTACGTGATTGGCCCTCAAAAGATGAACCGCAAAATATGAATGTCGGCTTTCTTATCTTTTTTTGTACGCGATTCAAATTTATTTAAATCTTTTAACCTAAGAAATTCAAAAAAATTTTAAAAATTTATGACCGTAAAATTGTACAAGTTGCTAAGTTCGATTCATTATTACTCGTTACTCCCGAACCGTTTTACATGTTATTTATTTAAAAATTAGACGAAAAATATTACTATAATTGTATTTTTAAATATTTAAATATAATTTACAAATTTAAATTCAGTATTTAATGCATGTACTCATTTTACATTTTCATTCAACTCTCATAGAGTTAGATTCTCAACTAATACGCAATTATTATTCAAGATAAATATGCAAATACATTTCTAATTTATACTATTTATATGAAGGATTAACATAAAATACTCCTTCAAAGAGCTTGATGGGATGGAAGCTCCGGACAAAGACATTCCATAGTACATACTCCATACGAGTATGTTAAAGTTGAATAAATTGGAACTTCAAAGTTAATTGAATTGAATCTCCTCAATCACTAAATCAATGTCTAATGACTAATATTATGTTTAAGAGATTCAAAATCTCTCTCTATATATAATTTTTTTTTTTAAATATCTTATAATCATTTATTACGAAAGAAATTTAAATGAACTCTTAACTAGAGTGAGTATCTTAAAAGGTCACTGAACTATGAAAAATTATCTAGTAAAGTCACTGAACTTTATTTTGTATCACTAAAATCACTCAACTTTACACTTTTATCTTCTAAACTCATTAAACTACTTTTATCATTAAAACAAATTTGACATGGCAAATTAAATTATTTTTTTATGCCATGTAATCACGGACCCCACAAATAAATAAAATTGTAAAATTTATTTATTTTAATGCCACGTAATCATGATCCTACAAATAAACAAAATTATAAAAATTATTCATTTTTATGCCTTCTCCTCTTAAACTCTGTTTTTGCAATAAAATCAGTAACGTTTTTTTTTTGGGATTATTACAGACAATCAAAATTTCATTCTTATCAACAACATTTTAAGAAATTCTAAATCAACTTTGAAAATAAAATTAAAGAGAAATGAGTGTTAAATTCAATGGCACTGACGATAAGTGCCTCTAATGTGCACCATGTAACATAACCATGCTTTTACATCAACAAAACACAATTAACATTAGACCATTTCTAAAATATATATTACATACTAGGTTGTTATGAGCACCATTGTTAGCCAACAAAAAAAGAAGACAAAAATATATTGTGCCATAATAGGTGTCTCATAACCACAAAAAATTACAAAGATAATTTCTATACTTAGCTATGATTTCTAGTCTTCTTCTTCTTCACTTCAACAATATACTCCTCCATAACTTTTCTCTTAAAGAGTCTGCCTCCCTTAGAAGTATGAGATGGTCCATCAGTTTCGATACCTTCAATTGCAACTTCATCAACACCTTGAGCAGCCAAAACATCAGTTTGAATAGCTTTTACCGGTTCTTCAATTGGTGCCTTGTGAATTAAAAAAAAATAAAGAAATAAAGATATAAGTAAGAGGAAGCATTCTTTTATAGATTTCATCACATTATTCCTCGAAGAAATGAAGGAATCCATTGTTTAAGAAGAATTTCAGCATCAATAACCTTAAAAAAAATCCAACGCCTCTTTTTGGGTGAGAACTTTTGGGAGAAATAAAGAAAGAAGTAGAAGAAGCGGGAGATTTAGGAAGAGAAATAGGGTTTTAGTCTTTTAGAAGAAGACAATTTGTATGTGAGTGGGTGGGTGGGTATACTAATAAATATATTTTGTAATTTTATTTATTTGTGGGTCATATGATTACATGGCATAAAAAATATTTTATTTTGCCATGTTAAATTTTTTTTAGTGATAAATATAGTTTTAATGATTTTAGAAGATAAAAATGTAAAGTTGAATGATTTTAGTGATACAAAATAAAATTTAGTGACTTTACTAGATAATTTTTCATAATTCGACCTTTTAAGATATTCACTCCTTCCAACTACATTCTAGATCCGCCTGACCAACACAACTTACAACTTAGAAATAACAAATGATGCTCAACATTAATTCAATTTGATCATCTCAATTAGTAGGAAAAAGGAAAGAGCACATGGGCCACGGTGACCCCTAATTTTAGCGGGAAGCAGCTCGATATATACACGCTCGACTCAACATGGGCGCGCCATTTCAATTTTGCAATTACAATCCGTTACATTTCAAAATCTTTCTCATAACTCTCTCTCTCCCAGAATATCTCACCGTAATCAGGACATGCGAACTCGATTTCTCGGCAAGGATTACTTCAATTCCGCTCCTATTCCAGCCAGCGATTTCCTCAGCCTCCCTCTTCCGCACCTCCCTACTTCGAACACCTTCAATTTCGAAGACATTCATTGTTTTGACGGACTTCCTACACTTAGTATTGATGTCGAAATCGAGAGATTTCCGATTGAGAAAACTCTCTCTCGCTTCTTCTCATATGTCTTTCCGCACAGGATTGATGTTGAACTTGCCGAGTTCACAGATCCTCGGCCATTCGCCGGAAAGATTGATGTTGGCGAGCAGGGAAGTTGCAGTCCCGAGGAAACAAGCGGAATTACAGATACAGAGGTAAATGCTGAGCATAATCCGAACTTTGTTAGGGTTTAAATGCTATTCATTAACTTAGTCGTGAAAATATTCACTTATCTAATTCTTTGATGCATCTGGTAAGATGCTGATATTATAAGGAGGATCTAATTTGCTTAGAAGCTGAGGATTTTAGGTGTAAGGCTTTTTTGAAATGTAGTGTCGAATTAAAATGATTGCTTATGTTGGTTGAGGATCTCTCCCAATTTGCATCGACTTAGCTGTCAATATTAGCTTCCCATGAGATTTAGTTTAGGAGTTTTCACTTCCAACGGGAGCTTCATGCCTTCAAGTACACTGGACTCGTCACTACACTGGCTACCAATCAGGCAACCACTCCTGTCTGCAGCAGCTGAAGTCTAGAATATGAGACTCAATAGTTAGCACTTTTAGTTTGGAAGTAATTTTAAAAGATACTGCATATTAACAGAATTTTGATATGATAATTTTGAGATGTTTTTCTTCATTCATTTATGGTAATTTTGAAAATTTCTAATGAAGGGCGTATGGTATAGATGTGATGAAAATAAGAGAATTGTTTGCAAGTGGCATGATTCAAAACTCATATTCATCCTTACAACCTTCCAATATTCTCAAACATACAACTACAGGTTAAGGTTTTTCAAAAATAAAATAAATCTTTAGAAATTTAAGATTTCAGATTCCTAGAAGACTGGCTCGTGATGGCTGCATGTGCATCACCAAGGCAGCACTGCCTGAGTTTGTATTGTAATATTGGTAACTACTTTATTTTTATGAGTTAATCTTATGTTGAAATGTTATACGTAAAAGCATACATGTACTGCATCGTCTTTCAGAAAACGAATGAGGTTTTTGCAACAAAAAGAAAATTAATCTCAACTGAGATAGAGTGGAAGTTGATTGCAAAAAAGTATTACTAGTTTTTTCTTACCTCATTAAAATTACGTCTGTTTTAGGCTGCTTTTATACTTATTTATTGCAGGGGACTATGGTTTCCTATGGCAAGGGGAAGGACAATCTCGAAATGGTCCAATTTGAAATTCCAGAGCTGGATTCATCCTCACTTCAATTGGTAAACCATCTCGGCAATCAAGCAGATATAATTTATATGCTACTTGCTAAATTCTCATGTGGAACATCTGCATTTGTCTGTTCTCCTGTTGTCAGCTAGAAGATATCCCTCATTTTGGAAAGGAGAACGTGCTGATTCCGTCTGAGATTTCAGATGATGGAAATAAGCTGGTAATATTTTGATGAATTACATATTTCTTCTGGCATTCAAGTTTTTATGATTGCAGGGAAATGCTTTTGGTTTATATTCCTAACTTTTGTGATGATGGTTAACTACATCGGATAGGAATTACCAACTCCTCCCTTCCTGTCAAGGAAGAAGTCTTTGGTCAGAAATGAAAAACCAGTGGTTCATATTGATGGAAGAAGTGTGGTCATTTTGAATATGATATAATTTTTAGTTACATGCATGGGTTGAAGCTCTCAAGTCTTGAGATAGTCTGTTCTTTCATCTCTTCTAAATATATATGCAGCTGGGGTGATTCCGAAGACAATGTCCTCTAGCTTTTTTCTTGTCAGCCCCAATCATCATTTGAGAAACTATACCACTAGTTTCTTCTTTTCTGTTTTCTGATTCCCTTTCTTGACTATTGTAATCTAAGAATCACGTAATAAGGTTCTTAAACACAATTTGCTGGGATATTTTATGCAACACCAAGACCATTCATGTGTCAATATGTGTCATCCTTCAGTTTCAAACATCTTTCCTTTCCATATGATTCTAAGGGATAATGATGCTTCATGACAACCTTTTATTGAAGCCAGTTCGTTGTGGAGGACTGTGAAGAAATTGTACTCATGCCATCATGTTAATTTACTTTTATCAGACTGAATGAAGGAAAGGGAAGGACGTTAACCAATACTTTCACTTTGTTAATGCTCACTAACTGGTTTGGCACATCATTGTTCACTTATTGCAGGATATGCCCGGTCTTGAAGTTAGGCTGCAACATTCCCTTGACACTCTGCAATCAATTTGTTCAGTGGATGACATCTGTTCTGTGTCTTTTCTGGAGAAAAGCTCTGATTGGCTTGAAGATAGTGGTTTCACTCAGGGGAAACATCATTCTAGTACATATGTCTTTCCTCTTCTCGAAGTGGATGAGGTAGGTTTGGGTATTGTCAACGACAACTCTATAAAGGAGAAAGTTCTAATCTTTGAAAATATTGAGCTTCAGCGTGAGACACCAGGAAGTGAAGGAATGGGCAGCATAAATGAGCTTTTGGATTCCACAAAGTTTGACACATTGCAACACCTGTCAAATGGAAGTTTAGTAACAGACTGTCTTGAAGTTGAGGTTCCGTGCTTGAATTTCTCTTTAGAGATGAATTTGATAAGTATTATTGAACTTGAGAAAAACTCGGTGATTCATCAAGGCATAGAAAATGATGGTCCAATATGGGTAGGAAGCCCTATCATTTTTGATGAACTGCAATTCTTTGATTCAGACCTTTATACTTTTTGTGAATTGCTGTCTGAAGTAAAAGTAGACGTTGAGGATACATGTGACCTGATGTTGAGGGAGGCTGAGAATTTCAGGAACTTCGACGAATTGATTGTTTCCCATGAGCTTATCCCTATGGATAATTCTTTCAGATCATTGCCTGTGCCACTAATTTCTGAGAATGGAAATATAAAGTCATTGCACTTGTGTATTAAGGAAATCCTAGCTGAGTTGGAGCCACAGTCTTCCTCCATCTCTGATGGATTATACTTAGATTGGCATTTTGTGGAAGAAGAGAAATGCAAGTGTCGAGGAGACTTCTTCAATTTATCGGGAGAGATAGATGCTAACAACATTGACCTTTGCTTGAACTTCATCGACAATGATATGCTTGTATCAGACTTTATTTTCTCTAGTGATAGTCCACAAGAACCAAACAGAGTGGAGAGCAAAGAAATGTTGAGTTTACCTTCCAATGCCATTCCTGTTTCTCCCATGCCTTATAACATAGAAGTGTCAACTAAGTTGCTGAAGGATGGAAAGTTCCCAATTGAAGGAGTATCATCCCAATGTAGTTCTAAAAAGGCATCTTTGTTTGGTGACTCCTGGTCAGAGTTTAATGATCTTGATTTTTTCTTAAATCCAAAAGAGTATGGTAGAGACAAAGACTGTAAACCAGCTGACAGTTCCATTGATACCAATACCATGGGCCAGAGGAGGTTTCTCTCTTCTGATACCACACTAGTACAACCTCAGCAATGGAATATCAAGGTGCATCAAATATTGTTGTCTTCTGATATTCTACATCTAATTGATGATCTTAGGAAAATCTTTCAAGTTATCTTTGAAAGACGGAGAGAGTTAATTGAGACTCAGGATCCATCTCAAGCTGTGGACGATATTGATATTCTCCGCCTTTCAAAGAAAAAGCTCATCAACTTGATTAAGAAAAGAAGTCTGTGCAGGACGTCTTTGTTCCAGGATGGTGATAACACAATATCATTGGTCACATTGTGCGCGATCAAACAGATGGTTTGGTACCTGTGCTACTATGGTCTGCATACAACATATCTATACATAGAAAAGTTGTACAGAAGGTTGCAGGAATTGAACTCTAAACTTGACTTCCTCTACAACTTCATAAAAGATGAGCATCAGAAGGGTGAAAAAGATATACATAAGTTCCATCCATCGCTTTCTGTTATTAAAGATATACTGCAGTCGTTTGTGAGCAAGGGTAGTTCAAAAATATTGGTTGTGGCTGAGCCAGTGTTCTGGTGGTCATTGAAGAAACTATTAACTTCCATGAATATTGCATTTAGCCAGCCACATAATGGACAAAAGAATGATTTTTACGAATTAGAAGATGCCAGCATGCAAATGATCTCACATTGCTGTTTAGTAACCCAAGAGTAAGTGCTAGTTCCAACATAAAATATGCTTGGATATTGGCTTGTTTAATAGTATGGTTGATCAAACTTGCAGTGGTTTCTTGGCTGTATCCTTGTGTTTAGGATGTAGTCTTTGCTGTTATTTCCAATTGTGTTCAAGACAAACTATAACATTTTGACAGGTGGCCTGTTTAGTCCTTAGTGATTCACATAGTAAAGCTATCTGTTTTTAACCAGGTTGGAAACTTACTGGTAAATTTTGACCTTTTCAGACTCCATCTTGACGTTTTGGTAGTCTATTATAATTGCTGTTATATTTCTGATAAAGAGAACTTTTAATTGGGTGATCTGTAAAATTCTGGTGTTAAGGTTCCTCTCGGAGAAAAGTATTCTAAACTTAAAGCTAGGTGGTTCCTTTTAGCTGCAAAACTAAGATATTAATTCTCATAAGATAGATTGGCACAGTAAATGGTATTAATGCTTCACAACAATAACCCGTAGATGTGATATTACTGGTCCTCTGCTTTTCTGCAAGAGAGGCATTCAGATTTTTGCCATTAAAATGTATTTATGCAAAAAGTTCTCAAAATAGTTATTAACTAGTGATACATAGTAATTATATAATTTGACAAGAAAAAACAAAAAAATATCTACAGATATCTGGGAGTATTTGAATGAGTTTACTTTTCATGAATTTGAACTGGTGCTTACTGCTTAAGAATCATATTTTTTCTATTGATAAACTGCTCTAGAATGCTGAGGGTAGTACCACCAGAAAAGAACATTGACTTCACAGACAACCCTTGAGTTTGAACTGTTGCAACCCTTATAAAGTGTTGAATATCTAATGGTCTTGGTTGATGTTTAGTTTGTTTTTTCTTTTGTCTTTTCTATCATATCTTTGCTCTCTAACATGCTTGAATGAAGCTAGTTATATGCTTTAGTTTTAACTTCATCCAAAATCTTAAACTGGCTGATGGGAATTCAGAGCTAAAATCTTAAGTCCACCATAATAGTATCATGACAGACAACATATAGTTTGGCTACATTGAGATGGTTCAAATTTAGTTTACCACAATGCTACTGACAAGTTTCCTAAATTTAAAATGAGATTTAAAGAAATGAATTGATATTCCATTTTTTTCCAGGCATCTGTTTGCCTCATTTCCATTTGACAAATTTGAGATCATCCTGGAATATGGAGGTTCACACGGATCATCTAAAGTATCTTCCATCTTGCCAAATTCAAATAGAGTTCCTCCTCTTCATTTCCTTAAGGTGGAGCTGGAGGACCCCAGTGTTGCGAAAGCACTTTGTGATGGCGTTGAGATGCCCAACACAGATGAACCTAGTATGGCAAGTTTCTGTCTTTTGCTTGACGTCTATCAGTTTGAAAAATATCACATAGTTTTGTGTTTCCTTCCAAGGAATGCACGACACCAAATTGTTTTGTGAATGGAATGAAAAGTTTGAAACTGTCAAAATTTTCAATACTATTGTTTTTCTATTCTGTTTTCTTGAGTCACACTATACGGTTCAATTTGCATTGAAGTGTTAACAACCATGATATCCAAACTCGAGAGACGCAGTGGTTGTTAATTCTTTAAGTTAGAATATGGTCGGTTATTCATCTTGCAGGTATGAGTTTGTACTTTTGAGTAATTGGGTTTCTTCCCTTCCTCATTCTTTTGGTGCTCTGTCTGCCCTTTATTGCTTGGTTGAAATAACTCTTCAACACAATTGACTTGCTTCCCTGTATGAGCTCCCCGTGTGGGGGATTTACCTCACTGTGGCCTGATGTATTTCCATTTTTACATGGTACTGAGGTTTTCTCCATCCAAAGTCACATTCTGTTATATGCTGGTAAATTATCAACAGTTGGAGTATGAGCTTTTATCTTCTGATAAAATCGCCCTAAAACCTTAACTTTGATCACTGCATGAAGAGAAGAGAATTGTTTAGCGTTCAATGTTTTATGCTGTCAATCAGACTAGAAGTAGATAATTCAAATATGCAGCAATGAACTCCTCTTGTTCATTCCTAGAGGCTTCAAAGTTTAGAACTTCTTCTGACATGCTCGTTTTCTAGGGAGGAGGTCCTCACTCTTTCTCTGCTCTCAATGAGATTGACGTTACAGTTGAAGAACTGCTGAATTTCCTTCCAGTAGAAAAGAACTTGAAGGGTGCAAGTGTGGAGACATTACTGGGAAATGAAGCTTGCTCTGCTGCAGCTCAACATTCAGTGTTCAGTTTAGGATCTGAGCAAAATCGCGGAAGCACAGATGGCTGTCCTGAGACAATCATTATAGTTAACACACACAATTTTGATAAGGAAATGGTAATTTCAAGGAGAACTACATACCAAAAGATTCTTGCGTTCGAGAAGAAAGGAGTACAGGTCGTAGAGCGTGATTTACGTCAGCCTGTTGATATTATAGTCAGTGCATCAGCTTGCCTTGCCTGGTATGACTGCAAAAACATTGCAAAGAAAGCTACTGCCCCTGATGAGGCTTTCTCTTGCTTGCCTCTGTGTGTTGAGAATATTGCAGCAAGTATTTTGACATCACTCAGTTTTGCTTTCAGTGGATGCATCCTGGTAAGTAGCATGTTTTTCTTTCCAAACTGCTCACACCTACACAGTGTTGTGCTAGATGTAAGGTATGCATTGCATTTATTTCAGAAAGAGCACTGGAAAACCAAAAAAAAATAAAAATGGACTTGTGATATCTGAATGATTTTCCACCCTGTAAGATAGGAAATATACAGAATATTAGCTGCAAAACCAAGTATTTGAGAACAGAAAAGGATTGTTCAAAAATTGAGTATGTCTTTTCTATTTTGACTTTTCCCTCATTATTTGTTAAAAAAAATATTCCATGCTTGTCCAAGTTCATTCTATTAGCTTTCTAGGGTCTTAAAAGTTTGCAATCCCCTTGGAGAAAAATTTAAACATTTTTTCATGCCCTGCTTTGTGTTCAGCTAATTGCAGTCGCAGCAATTGTTAGATCAGGATTAAAATGTCAATAGTGAGACACTGAGATAGTTGAGAATACTAATTTGAAGAGTTTAAGGTGGTTCCTACAAATTATAACATTCCACTTACATACACTTTAATGAGTTAAAATGAAATGCCTTACATTCCCTTAGAGATATAGACACACTCCCTGATTGCTTATAGTGTCCTGTTTCTTCCATCAGTGCTGCTTGTCACAATTCGCCATGTACCAGAGTCTAATTCCAGCTATGTCATTAATGATCTTTACTTTGCGTTGTCTTGATACCCTCAACCATCATTTCGTCATAGTGTTCTTTTATCTCTAGCTTACTTTTAACTCCTTCTAATATCAAAGTATTGAACATTCTTCAAGATGGTCGTTTGCTAGTACTCGGCACAATTGAAGGCATGCAAAATTACTGGAAGTAACATCATTGAAGGAGTAAAAATTATGACAATCTGATGATAGAGTGTAGGCTGGTATCAAATTGATATTGGAAATTGCAAGAGTTATGTATCTAGTAGGTCCTTCTTCTGGTGGATCTATTTTACTACTTCCTGGAGATTGAGAAACTATCATGAACTTATCAACTAAAGGGGAATTCAAATATTAATTCTCAAGACTTATTTCTTTACGCTTCCAATTTCCTGGCTCTTCCCTGTTCCTTAGCTCCAGATGTTCACAATTGCATTGCAGATGTGATGCCAATGATCAACTTGAGATAGGCCTTCTTTTTGGTCTCGGTGAACAGTTTGAAAACTGAGTACTATCACCATGTGCATGTAATATCTCTCAACCTCAAGTTACCTTGTGTACGGCATGATGATATAAGCACAAGATAATGATCTTCATTACATGGTTATTCTTGAATATAGAAGATTACTTCAAAGAAGTAGCTGTGACTGGAAATGTAAATAAGAGCACTTTTTAGTTATAGCATGAGCCCTGCTTACACATAATGTTTTGTTCATAATATATAGTATTTCTTGGCCATCTTCTTTAGGTCTTTGAGGGAGAAAGCGACTTCATATCAGGAATCATGGAGTCATCTGATGAGCTCTATGCTGCTGCTGCTAGCTTGGGCATGGATATACAGATCTTTTATTCATATTCTACTGAGATGACTGATGAGATCATATTATCGTGTATCGAACTTTCCTCGAGGACAAGCAGAGAGCTCTATTCTAAGATGCCTGAGTCCCAAACGCTGGCAGAATCCTTCCTTACTGCATTTCCTTCAGTCAATTCACTCTCAGCTCATGCAATATTATCTTCGGCAGGCTTGCTTGTTGAGTTTATGGGATGGACTCGTGAACATAGAATTCATGCAGTTCAAAAATATCAAGTTCCTGATGAAAGCATCATATTACTGAGTGCTTTGAGCAGATTTGGGGAACGGGAGGATTCTAAATCGGTAATGACAGATTGCTCCTCTTCAGTTTCTTCTGCTCCAGACTCTGAAAGTCTTCATTTCAAAAGAATCTACGGGAGGACGAAACGAAAAACCACCTGGGATATTGAGAATCTGAATATGCCTGCAAGGGAAGTATATGATCTTGATCCACCGAGAACATTTTCTGAAGGCAGACTTCATCGTCCCAGAGCATCTGGCCTGCGTGATTCTTTGATTTCAGATGATATCAACTTGTTTGATGAATTTGGGAAGTCGAGCTTATCATTTGACAACAAACCATGCGTTCATAGGCAGTCATTAGACACCTATGTGACAAAAGATTTTTTTAAAGTAACTGATCTCTGTGACTACCAGATGACTAATAATTCAGAGATGGGAGGTGGTGATATAAATAAATTCCTGGCTCCACAAATTGATGTGTGTTTGCATCCAAGAGAGGGAGTTGATGTGGGTATGATGAACAAATTGGGTAGACAAAACAACTATTCAGGAAATTTTACAGATGATATCACAGGTGAGGTTATTAACATTGATGATACTGTCAGATCTGGCAAAGCCTTTCATAATGCAAAATACAAGTCCTTTTCTACCCAGGTGCATGCAATGGAGACTCCTACAACAGGAGTTCCTACAGCTGCTAAAAAACTCTTTTTTGGAGCAAGTGATCTAGAATTTCTAAATACTGTGGAAATTGACTCTAGCCCAGATGCCTGCACTTCTGTGAGAGACCTTGGCCAAGGATCAAGGCTAGGAATGGGACAGCATTTAAATGCAGGTTTCAATCATAAGAAGATTCAATCTAAGTACCAGAAATGGGTCCCAGAAGAGGGTATATCCCAGAAAGTAATATGTGTGAGTGATCTGACGAAGCAAGAAAAGAATGCAGCCAGTTATGGCGAAACACCACTCTCTAACGCACTTCAATCCACTCCATTGCAGCAAGGATCACCCTGGACAATTGAATTTCTGAACAGAATCAGGGAAAAGAGTCGGTCACGTCAGCTATCTGTCCCATGTGACTTATCTGCTCCTTGTTATGGATACCCTGGAAAACCATCAAAAGTTACAAAGAGAAAGAGTCCATCTACTCTGGAACTTTACAAGTACCAAGGAAACAGTTTCCAAGAGGCAGCGTCTAGGAGAAAGAGGCGTATGAAAAGCATGCAGCTACCAGCATCCTCTAGTGAGAAGGCTTCAGATCGTCCTATTTCATCATGGACACCTGTTGATAAAAGAGCAAAACGGGTATGCCTGAAATGATTTTCTGTTTCTGTAGCTGAATTCGACCATTCTGTTCAAATAGTTTGTTTTCCTCATTCGACAATTCTTCACAGTATGATTAACTTGCAGGAGCTATCCTTTGCAACAAGCGGAAATGGAGGCCAAACTAAACTTGTATGGAATGACAAGAACTCTCATACATTGGGAAGACGATATTAACTCTCACAAATGATATGAGGTATACTAGGCCAATACAACTGAGCTCTCAGTAAGTGTAAATCATAGAATTTTTTGGGACCTTACATTCCTAGGACATCAATTATTAATCAAATTGCATGATCATTTACAATTCATATAGCATAATTCTGCATTCCTGGTGTCGGAAAAGTGTTATTCACCATGTACCGGACCTGTTTTTTTTCCCTGTGGTATTCTTCTTCTTTAGCATCTCTGCTCTGTGAGTTCAGCCAATTATGGAAGTAAAGTGGCAATCAACAATATCAAGATATGTAAGACCTTTTTTCGGCCTTTCTTCTAAAAGTCTTTGTATTTGAGAAGCAAGCACATGTTAACTTTCATGTAGGAGGTCTCAAGTTCGAAACCCCTTGCCAGCGAAAGCAAGGGGTTTGCCTTCTGGGTCGAGCTTGTCGCACCGGGCTTGCCTAGTGTTGGTTACCTCTCCTGTGTGGTTTGCAAGCTATTGCATAGGAGCGGGGGTTTTACCTTGTGTGCACCCAAAGGGTAGCAGCTGCGGGTTTCCCTTGTCATCAAAAAAAAAAAAAATGTTATGACTAAAGAATCCTAATGACGATTCTTGTAACTAGAGTACTGAGAGATAAATAGTTTACTGCCAATGTTATAATTGGGGCACACAAGGCTTCTGATTCTATCTGAAACTTTTTGGTTTTCCTAAGCTAAACCTGGAACTTCAAAAAAATACAAAAATGACCTTATTATGAATAATTTCCCCCTTCTTTGCCTTTGGGGAAAGGTGATTAGACAAGACTTGACACATCTTCAACTGGAGGTTTCAGATTAGGGTAGACGGTCAGTTTATAATTCAGTGTTTCTCACTTCCCTGTCAGATAGGCTAGGAGGTTTGGAGCACCGCATCTGCTTCCCCTTCTTACCAGTAGCATTAGCATTATTACCGTAGTCCCTTGTCCATCTGTTTTTGTCACTATGTGTTGTTTCTTGTACTTAGGTTATCATACTTTTTAGCTGTTGTTACTGTTCTTTTTTTTCTTTTCAAAATGCTTTTCATACTATTTGTCATGGCCTATTTGCTTTCGTAATTGCTTTTCTAAAACTGCTTTGATTTGCTTTTCTTGAGCCAAGGGTCTATCGAAAACAACCTCTCTACCTCCACGAGGCAGGGGTAAGGTCTATGTACACTCTGCCCTCCCCACTTGTGGGATTACACTGGGTATGTTGTTGTTGTTGTTGTTGTTCTTAGCCTTTGGGGGTGGGGTGGGGGGGAGGTACCACTACCACGTGGAATATGTGCAGCCTAATTTGCATTGATAAATTGACCAGCTGCATGGGTAGTATTTGAAATTAAGGACCATGCATGATCAGGGTAAAGGACCACGTTTTAAGCTTGAATAACTTGCTTCTAGACTCATACTAGTTCTTCTTTGTCTATCCCAAAATAATATCTGCTATGTACTGGAAAGTTTACATGCTTTTACATTTCTATGATGTGAATAATTTGTGAATATTATCAACTGATCTTCAGATACTATGTAAAATTTTACAGAAGGAATGAAACCTTGATATACTGCTCACAAATAATCTAGTAAGTAGTCATATTGTGTTGGCCAAAAATGAATGGAAGAAACTGATCACAAGATATTCTGACAGGTTTCTTGTCTATGACCTGGAAGTTGAAAGTTTGAGGACTTGAAGCAACTTCTTATTGCCAGGGAATCTACTTTTTTAAACCTTATTCTCCACTGCTTCATTTACCTTCTACAGAAGGTTGACTTGCGCAAATCTGATGAGAGGATCATATACCAGTTGAAAAACTACTATCTCTTTCCATTTTTAAAATTGCGCAAAGCCATGACAAGTTGTTGCCTTTCACCTTCTACCTCTGCAAATTTAAGACTTATTTCTGAATATCTTTCTTCCATGTCCTTCAATTCATGCTCCATGTGTTTGTTTCTCTCAGTCAATAAAGCTACTTGACCTCGTAATTCTTCAGGATCATGTATATTTTGGGATTGGCCATTGATCGTTTCTGCCACTCTCCCTGAATCAACTTCTCTTCTGCAGAAGGAATATAAAATTAAGTTCTTTGTCTTCTTTATCCTTCCACATACTGCAGTTTCTCACTGTAGACAAATTTGTTTGAATAGATGCTAGCAATAGTTCAGTAAAGTTCTATTGGTTTACCTTGTTATATTAGCAATTTTTCTGGATCCATTCTGCACAATTCTTCCTTCTGTAAAGCCATTACCTTGGTGATGAATGTTCTCCCCCATACATTTTCTTCCTCCAGCAACAATACTATCCTGAGTTGCTTCTGCAGGTGGTTCATCCTCCTGTATGTCAAGACCAGCAGTTCCTTTAGAAATATAGTGATGCTTTGTGAAGGCTTTTTGTGAGTCTTTTTGCTAATCGGAGTCAAAAACTCGAATAAGAATACAGGAATCTGAGATGTAGAAAACTTGACAGAAAATGTCAACAAGTTGGTGTTCAGTCGAATCAACTCCTTATGTCTGTGAATATGTTATTCCAAATCTAGGTCAATGGTTTAATGGTTTTTAATGGACTCTCTTTGTTCTATATGAATTGACAATTTGACTTGCATGAAGATCAAATATGATTGGGTTTTCATGCTATATTTATAGTTGTAGAGAAAGTATTAAGATACTAAGAATTATTAAGTTTGTTGAAGCTCTCTAGGAATGTTGACTTCATACTTATATACAAACCTGTTCCGTGAATTTGGACTCTTGGAACATGCAAAACGTCTGCAGATTATCAGTATTTGTAGTAAATATATTAAATGCCGAGTATCTAAAAAGGATGTGTATCATAAAAAATAGGAGAGAATTTTCCATCAACCTGAGGAATTCTTATACTACCTAGAAAGGACAACCTGTTAGCGAAAGTCATCATTATGATTCTCTGAATTTAATTCATCTCTAGGCATTGAATATTATTGTTGAAGACAGGGATACATTACAGCATTAAGTGAAACAGTTTCTTCTCTTTTCAGGTCGTCTATAATGAAATGAGTAATCCCATAACGTTTTAAATGTCTTAAACTTTTTAATTATGCAAAGTACCTGTTCCTGTAATTTGAGCACCAGCTTCATCAGGTTCTCATTCTCCAACTTCAGTTGATTTGTACTGCATCTCATTTCGTCATTCTGTAGCTGTAGCTTCTCTACTTCTGATTGTAAGGTCTCTTCAATTATCTTCTTTTCATCCACTTCAGTCCTCAAGGGAATCAATTCCTCCAGAAACATTTCTGCTTCCCTCCTCACTGAAGCTAGCTCCCTCTCCAATTCCTTTTGCATGGTCAATTTTTGTTCTATCTCTATTTCAGCAGTTGATTTTTCCATTTGCTCCGCATCATATTCGACTTTTTCTCTATGCTCCATTTGTTTGCAGTGCGCTGACCCTGCTAGATTTAGCCTTCCTATCTCCATTGATGAAGCTTTCAATTCAAGAACTTCTCTTTCATAATGTTCTTTTGTTGATTTAAGTTCTTCTTCAGATTTCTGCAGTAATTCCTCTAAAATTTTATTCTCCTCACGCAGAACATTTGCTTCCGTCACTGCATCATTGACCAGTTCTTCTTTCTCATCAATCTTCAATGTCATTTCATCTGATAGCCTTTTTAATTCTTCCTGAAGTTTCTGAGCTGCCTTAGCATTACTCCACCTTGCCCTTCTCAATCCTTCCTCAGCTTTTATCGCCCTCTGCTCCTGCTTAACTTTGGCTTGGGTGACTGCATCCAGATGTTCTTCAAATTCCTGTGACTGTGTTTCCAGTTCTTTCTCCAGCATTGAAACATGTGTTTCAAGTTCGTTTATTGTATCCAATGATTTTGAGTACTGTGACGTTTGTGTTTTCATTTCTTCCTCTAGTCTCTCCACCTGGAGTTTAAAGTGCTTTACAGAGGCTAAAGATTCTGAGTGTTCTTGTTGCGTTTTCAGGTTTTGCAGCTCACATTGCGCTAGGTTATGATTAATATCATCATTTTCCTTTTCCAACACTTGGCAATGGCTTTCAAGCTCGTCCATTAGTGCTTTCATCTCATTGTTGTCTCTCTTGTAGACCTCTATTTCATCTTCCAACACTTGGCAATGGCTTTCAAGCTGGTCCATCTGTGCTTTCATTTCATTGTTGTCTTTCTTGTAGACCTCTATTTCATTTTCCAACACTTGACAATGGCTTTCAAGCTGGTCCATCTGTGCTTTCATTTCATTGCTGTCTTTCTTGTAGACCTCTATTTCATCCTGTAATTTTTCAATTGTCTGCTTCAGTGATTGAGATACATCAGCAAATTTAAGCTCCTTAGCTTTTCTATCTTCATTCTGACCAATCTTGAGATGGGTTCTCTCCACCGCGGCCTCTAGCAAATCCTTATTGGACCTAACTTTATCAGAAAGATACGAAATATCCTTATCTTTCTGGTCCAACATTTTGTTGAGATCTCTTACTGTAAGAATCAATTCAGAATTTGAGTCTTCCGTCTTTTGCAGCTTCAGCATCAATTTGCTATTTAAGTTCTTCTCTTTCTGAAATTTATGCCTGATTTCTTCCAATAGAGCTGTCGATTCTTTGTCATCTGCTCCTGCATTATCTGAAGCTACTGCATCCACCTCATCTGTACATCTCAGCTTAAGTTTCTCACATTTGATTTTAAGGACATCTCTCTCTTCCTTTAGATTAGAAATTTGTCTCGACTGTTCCTGTGCCCTTTTGGTTTCTTTCACAATTTGCTTTCTGAGTGTCTGTAGTTCCATTTCTGACAATTCTGCCTGATGCTCGAGCATTATGATCTTATTTTTCATGGACTCAAAACTGTTACTTGAAGTTTCTTGGGCAGTATCTCTCAGAAGATCCTCCTCTGATTTGTGTGTTGTATCAGTTACACTCCCATCTAAATCAGAGCCAAGCGAGCAATCTGTGGATGATCTCTGATGTAGATGTCTTTCAAGGGGATTAATTGCATTTTGTGAGGTGAACTGTTTCACGAGACTCTTTTTTGGTTGAGGATCACGTGGGATACTATTTTGCTTGGAATAATGAAATGTTTCATTCAACTCTCCCTCCTGAGGAAAATAATAATAAAAGCTTAATTGCAAGTTGCAGCTATGAGATGCAAATAATTTCTCTGAAGCATGAACATGTTTAAAGTGCTATTCTATCTGATTAGTACAACACCGGCAAGATGTAACGGAACCGAGGGATTACACTCCACATTTGACTCTATCCAAATTGTTGTATTTGATTGCCTTAGTCATCTGCATTTTAGCGTCTCTCAAATGAGTCATGAAATTTTCTATTTGAAAATATGTGAAGTTAAAGTAAATATAAGCATAGGGGATTTGAAAATGATTCTTATTTCTAGCTGATGAAAAGAAGACCACATAGAAAACCATCCTTGAAATAATATAATTAGTGTGTATCAATAAATGATAGTATTGTTGTTAGAGATTTACAACCTTCCCATTTTTTTTTGGTATAAAAGTTCTAAAAGTGCTTATAATGGTTTGGGATTGAGTTAGGCCCAAGTGCCATAGCTTTTCATGATATCAAAGCTATTTGGGTTCTAGTTGGGCTTGGGCATGAAAGGGGCGTTAAAGTTGTTAGAGTCCCCTGTGGAATGGACTGATGGTTTGCTTATATGAACTTGGGCAATCCCCTCCCCTCATGAGATAGCTTTTGGGATTGAGTTAGGCCCAAGTGTCATATCTCTATACACTCAAACTTAAAGTTCCACAAACTAGGGCCAAAATGAGGGATATTTCAGTACGTGATAATACTGTCTGCAGTGAAATGAAGAAATGCAAAAGTATATAAATATGAGACCTTACTTCAGTAGATGTACAATGTCCGTTTCCATAATGGCCATTGCTTCCTAGTTCTGTTTCAAAGCTTTGATCTAGAGAGTCAGTCCTTGAAATATCACTATCTTCAGTAGGCCTGAAATTATTTTGTTAAAACTCTACTTTAGTATTCAAACTTGTAGATAACTGAAGCCAGATTGATAGCATGTTTAGCATGGCATTGAATGCTAAATCACCTGGTTTCCTGAGCTCCTTGTATATTCTGTACTGTGACCTGTTTCATATATACATAACTTAGAATAACATAGTTAAATATAAAAGACTTTTGTTTACTTTGTTAGTAATAAGAAATGGACTTTGCGTCCAATTTAACCTCAAAAGCTAGCTCATGAGAGTGAGGATTCCCTAAGACATAAGTAGACCTCAACCCATTCCCTCAACCAATGTTGGACTTAACCTCCCCCACATGCTCTGAACTCAATAGGAGCATGGATTGCGGGGGCCTAACTTTGAGAAACACAATAATAGGGATTGCTGGGTTTGGCTTTGCTACTATGTTAAGAAATGGATATTGAACCTAATTCAACCCAAAAAGCTAGCTCATGAGGGCAGGTTGCCTAAGACCATAAGTCCATAACCCATTCCCCTCAACCAATTTGGGACTTCACAGTTAGCAAACATTATGACAAAGTTCCTATTCTAAGACCATCTATTTTCTGCTTCCTTTCCCATTTGAGATGTCGAGTAAGGAAGTTGTGAACCTTGATCAGCAGTGATGTCAGAAGTCCTGTACCATGGAAGAGTTCGTATGTATGTATGTATGTGTGTGTGTTGTGGAGAGGAGAGAGAGGACATACATGCAAAATTACGCCAGTCTCCAGTGGCATTAGGGGTAGGGATACTACTAAGCTTTCAGTTGCCTCTACCAAATCTGCAAAATCAAGACCAACTTCTCCCAGAAAACCTGATTTTGATGATCCCTGAGATGACATCATGTCGATGAGTAGTGAGCAAATGTTCCAACCGAAAGGTGGTCAGAGCATACATGGAGATTGCATTTCTGTTACTTACAGATGCCACAGCAAAGTAGTAAATGTTTTGTTTAAATTTTCCTGTTTTTGAATCCCTGACTAATTTCACTGTCTCGTAAATAGGATTTTCCCATGAACAGGTTCCTTCGACAATTGCTGCTTTTCCTAGTCTCACCGTCGGCTTTCCAGCGTCTGCCGGAGCTAGTGAAATCATCAGTTTTTTCGCTTTTAGCTGAGGCACCTGAAATCATCATGATTGAGAGATTCGTAAGCTCAGTGAGATCAAATTCTCAAAAATACCTCATTAGCTTATATCGAATCAAAGCTTGCTATATGCAGTTAACAGCATTTTAGAAGAAACTGAACAAAGCAATTTTTAACCATCCTGTTAGCATACCTGAGTCACCTGAAACTGCATTTGGAATACAGCTTTGATCTTCTCCTTTTTCCATTTTGAAGACTTGAACATGATTGTTAAATCAGAAAATGAATTTGTTTGGCCTTTCTTTTGGGATCCGAGAAAGTTGACTGCTTCACTTTACTCGGTATTTCGTGTTTCTGGTTTGAAAGTAAGATAATCCTGTCCTCTAGGCTCTAGTTGATGCTTTGCTTGGTGTACAAGTTGAAAGAAGAAAGGAAAGGAAATATAATACGATATCCAATGTGAGTATCAGATAACAACAGCTAAATGTTTCCTACTTTTTTGAGTGCATAAAAGAAACAATACCTTTATTTTAATTGAAGTAAAGAGATCATGAGTAAATGCTTTGTTATGACACAACAATACTTTTATTGCACAAGCTTGTCTTCCTTTTCTTTATGTGGGGACTGACTGATCCCCATCCAGACTGTCATTTGTGTAGAATAAAATTTTTTTCCATGAAGGTCAAACTACTTTTCGTCTTAATATTCAATGTTAAAGAAGTGACCTAAATTTTTATCCAAATGATGCATACTTTTAGTTGTAAAGGGACCTGCATTAATACCCATAGAATTTTAGATCTTTACTCAATATTGAGTTCACTTTTGAGTAGACCTTTTGCTTTTGTTCTGCTGTCATAAGTAAGTTGAGATGCCAGTGTTTTCATTCTAATTAAAGATTTTCTTGTTAAGCTGAAAAGGGCTTATATAGTTTATAGTTATTGGGTTTCTTTCTGACATTTACAAATGGTTTTTTAAGTTACAGATGACCAGAAAAAAAAGTGTAGGTAGGTAAAATATAATGCTATCACTCAGCTGGTTTGGGTTTTTCCAGATGTGTCCCCAAGACCCAACAAAGACGTTGTTTGGACTATATTCCTGTTGACTTCTTAGTCTATACCATTCTTTGTGTTAATTAATTACATATAACATATTGTTGGTTCTTTCATCCTTGCTATTTTGATCTGTAAATTCGGATTTTCACGTGATGTAACATGGCATCCCTACCTCCACCATAACCCTAAAAAAAAGAGAGGAGAAATTATCACCTCTTTTTTCACAATGGTGAAGACAAGTTTAAAGTTTTAGAATATGATATACATCCTCGAAAATGTAAAGAATCTTCATATGTTAATAATTAATTGTGATTTTTTTAATTTGATTTGTTGATTGTTTTTTGATTGATTGATTCTTTGAAGTCCATTTCTACTTTCATTTTCTGGCAATTTAATTGTCTTGTGTGGCACAATGACCTAGGAAGAAAAAGAATTCTATATCAAAATGTTTTTTGAGTCTATGATGGAGGATGATCCGCGCAATTACGTAGAGCACTTTCATAGCAGCGCTGGCAAAATGAAAATAAGCTATTTATGCCCAGCAGCAAAAAGAGAGGTACTCTTTCTATTGTAATGTGTCATTTATTTTCTGTGGGCGAGTATCCATCTTACACGTTTATTAATGTTGACAACTATTTTGTTGGTTAAAATTGGGTGGACGTTGTTGGTACATGTAAATGGTGCTCTCTCCGTTCAACAATAGTTGTTTGCTATATTATTTTGGGATGTATAATAATATTTGTCCGCTTTATAAAATTAATGGATAGTTTCAAACTTAATTCCTAATTTATCCTCATCATTAATTATAGTCATTTCTCTATTACATTTTTCAAGATATTGTATTTATTATATTCAAAGGGTGATATAATAAAATTACATTTCTATTTATAATTTCTTAAAAAATATGTAAAGTCAATAGCGGACAAATATTGTTGGACATGAGGAGCAATAGTAGAACATCAATTACTTACTTCCCTCGACCACATATTAATCGTCCATTTTTTCATTTTATACGGTCCATTTTTACTAATTTATCCCTTTTTTTAATACATTCTATATTTATATATCTTATTCATTAATATCAAAATTAACAATGAAGGATTTTTTTAAAAAAAAAACTTTACAATATTTTATACTTTAAAAAGTAATTATTTCAAGGGCAAAATGAGAAAAATAAAATTAGCTCTGTCTGATTTTATAGATTTGAGATAAATATTTTTAATACTCCCTCTGTCCAATAATACCTGTCCACTATTGATTTTGCAGACTTTTTAAGAAATTATAAATAGAAGGGTAATTTTACTATATCACCCTTTGAGTATACTCCCTCTGTCCAACAATACTTGTTCACTATTGACTTTACACACTTCTTAAGAAACTATAAATAGAAGGGTAATTTTATTATATTACCCTTTGAATATAATAAATACAATGTCTTGAAAAATGTAATAAGGAAATGACTATAATTAATGATAAGAGTAAACTAGGAATAAAGTGTAAAATTATCCATTGATTTCATAAAATGGACAAGTATTGTTGGACATCCCAAAATAATATAGTGGACAACTATTGTTGGACAGAGGGAGTAATAAATACAATATTTTAAAAAATGTAATAGAAAAATGACCATAATTAATATTAATGATAAATTAAAAATTAAACATAAAATTATCCATTGATTTTATACAGTAAACAAGTATTGTTGGATATGTCTAAGGGAGTAACAAGGACAAATTATAAGACGGAGAAAGTAAATGTCAAGCTTTAATTGTGGAATAATGATATTAATGTCCAGCACGTGCCTCAGCAGTGCCAACAAAGGACACAGCTATTCATGTGAGTTGTTGCATTTATTAATTGAACTCACCCTGGAAACCGATCACACTGCGGGTCCTGTTTTCCCATATTAAAATATCCTATCTTATCCTCCCACCTTTCTTTTCCATGGAATTCACTAGTTCACTTGGTTGATTAACACTCGCCTTTGGATTCGATTTTTTATCTTATAATTTCTTTTTTATTTTTCCTTTCTCTATTCCTAATTTTTTATTAAAATAAATTGTAAAATTTGGAGTAGCTAAGCAAGACAAATTCAAAATTACGTGACGTTAACTACGTTAATATGTTGTATACGTTCTTCATAAACTCTGTTGAGTAATAAATGTATCCTATATTCTGTAACGATAATGGTAAAAGGTGTTTGCTACATCATCATTGGAGAAGAAAATAGTAGGTGACTGAAATGAAATTCGGTTATGTCTGAATTTAAGAAGAGAATCATTGCTTCCAAAAAGAAAAACAGATATCTTTTAGTTTTTTGGAAGAATAAAAGTACACGGAATAAAAACGGCATAATACATAAACATGACCCTTAACTTGGCGTCATTCGCTAACTATGACTTTTAACTTTGGGTGTGCAAAAGTAGGCACTTAAACTTGTATAAAATGAAACAAATAGACACATTTGTCCTACATGGTACCCTACATAACAATTTTTTGTCCTACGTGGAATCCTACGTGTATTATGTCATGTTGGGCACGTGTGTCTACTTGTTCAATTTTATACAAGTTTAAGTGTCTACTTGTGCACACTCAAGGTTGGTGGCATAGTTGTCCGTTGAAGCCAAGTTAAGGGTCATGTTTATGTATTATGCCCAATAAAAACTATATTTTTCATTTGATACTACATTATATATGGTCATAATATAAAGGGGGAAGGTGCGGCAGGGATTATAACCTGCTTTTTAGTCGATTTAAACTGTTTAAATTCAATCTAATCCGTCCATTTGACACCTCTAACATAAACTCAAAAACTGAGTTTGCAAATTACTTACTCGAAAATGGGTGAAGTGCACAAATAGCCCTTTTTAGGACCCCTGCTATTTTAAGAATAATTGAAATTTTACAAAGTTCTAAATACTTTATTGTCTCAAAATCAAATTTCAAACCTTCCTAAGGTCTAAAGTTTGAACTTTCATTTGAATGCAGTTCAAACTTTTGACCTTTGAGAGAAATTAGACTCTAGGCATAACTAACTTCAAATTTAAAGGTTTGAATTTTAATTTTGATAATTCAAACTAGTGATCTCTAGGCCAGAAAAATTTATTTGTGACAGTGTAAAACTTCATATCGAATGGTCTTATGAGTAGATAAAAATCTTAAGTTAAGTGATTTTATTGATATAAAATAAATTTAATGACTTTATTAGATAAATTTTCATAGTTCAATAACCTTTTAAGATATTAACTCTCGGAAGAGAAACAGAAGCACTCTTAAATTTGTGAAATATTCTTATACTTCAAATAAATTTTAAAATATAGCTAAGCTAACTAACATATCTAAAAACGCCTACCTAATGTTATTATTTCTACCTCAAAAAAAACTAGGCGAAACACATTTATACCATCTACTACACTAGGTCTATATATAATACAATACCCAGTTATAAAATACATATAACTATTATAAAATAAAAATAGTATATTATAACTTTAAATAGCAAAAGAAAGAAATGGCTTTGTATTTCATTCCAATATTTCAATTTACATCTTTCTGCAGATAAGAGGAATATATATAAGGTAGGAGTGTATTTGTAAGCCTTCAAAGTCATAAAGGAAATCTTCAAAGTCATACATAAATCCTGAAAGTCATGAAGTGTGGATTTGTTACGGGACATCCACATTTCTTTATTTACAACAATAACATCCAACAACTAATTATATTGCATATCAAATTTAACCAAATTTATGTTGGTGTAACTTGTAATATTGCTTAAAAGAACTTCCCCAATTTCATACTATATATTATGAAAATACATATATAGTCAATAAATATTGAGATTAGTTTGTTTCCGCAGTCACTCCATTTTTTTCCAACAAACAAGTTCGCCAATTTCATCTAAAATTTTGTATTACTCTATTCAATCATTTTAAAGATTTTCTCTATTAACTATAGGTTGTGATAACTGTCAGTATTCCACCAAACTAATAATATACCTACCTGTTTTCCATTAAAACTAATTATATTTAATTATTTATATTTGCGAATGCTCTAACCAAACTAATAATTACATACCTACCAATATTCTTTTTTTTTTCAAAGCATACCTACCAATATTCTAACCAAACTAATTGTGTTACTATAAATATGCAATAAAAAAATAATAGTATATCTACCATTATACCCGTTAAAATTCAATATTTTTGGTGTTTAAGGTGATATTTTTAAAAGGGTTATCTATTTAAAAAAATCTCCAAAGACAAACCCATCCTTAATCTACACCAAAGGCCGTATGGAAGGGGGTTGAAGCACGACCATAAGAAGTATCGGCCGCCCCTGACTTACGGTCTTTACACTACTGATATTCAAATTAGTTGAATCTTTCTCAATCATCCTGGTGGAACTTGTCCCTCCTCAGCCTGAGGACAATCTCTCAAATACAGATGTTGATGTTGTTGACCCGTTTTTCTTTTCTTTGCTGATTCAATAGTCATGAATGACTTGACAATTCCAATTTGAATCGACCAATTGAATTTGGTATATTTTCCACGTTCATAGGAGTGCGTTTATGTTTCTGCTTTATGAATAATTTGTTGAAGTGGGGAGAATTGGGCCAGTGTTCATTTTGATAGAAGATACTCTTAAGTTATGCAAAGCCCAATTGGTATATGCATCATTTCCTCAATGGGTCATTCCCACTACATGGCTAAGCAAACATAGTTAGAGAAAGTTGAAAATGAGTTAAAGCCTATTGTGAAGTTAGAGGTAAAGGGTTGAAAAACATGAGGTAATACATATTGTGTAAGAACTCGATAGTGATGAAGTCAAAGAACATATACAATAGTAATACATATTTTATACGACAATGATACATTTTCTTTTTACATTTTTTATACATATACAATAGTGATACATATTATGTACAACAATGATACATTTTCTTTCCATGTGTGTATATATATATTGGTATATATTTATTTTTTCTATACATTTATGGATAGAAAAAGCTTCGTTGATTGTAATACGTGGAAGAACTTAATTCTTAATAGTGAATTTTCTATAAGTTGATTGAAATTGGATCGAGACTATTGTTTGTGCTTGAAAGAACTTGTATTTGCTTTTTAAAAGTTTGGAACTAATGTGCAAAACTTAAATCATGAACAACTATTAATGAGCTCGGAGCTTCAAGTTAAAAAGATTGAATTTGTCGCGACCTCTGTTTTGAGTGAGTAAGACATCAAAAGAATTGAAACGTCGAGAAAAGTCGTATGGTTTTACATCAAATTACAGTAGCAGTTGTACTTTTAATGTGAGTTAGAAGTTGGCGATAGTTTTAGAAGACTACCAAATACATATTACTCTATATGTTTCTATTTGTTAATATGGTTTTAGCTTGACACGAAATTTTAAAAAATAAAAAGGATTTTTGAGTTTTGTGTTCCTAAACTAAAGATACGAAAAATGTACCAAAATATTCTTTAATTTTGTGATTTTAAACATGTCATATGGAAAATTAAAATTAAAAAATTACAAAAAAAAATAAAATATTCTAAAACGAATTTAAAAAATATAAAACAAACAAATTAAAACGAAATAATAACTTTTTCGTGGCCACCACAAGTTATCAATTATTTCACCAAGAGGGCTACTTGTACTTGCCCTTAAATAAGGGTATGAATTATTTAATGTTAATTTTCTAAACTTTTAAGCTATTCTTTGCCATCATTTAATATTCTAAGCTCATCATATGGCGTCAAATTCTCTTTTCTCTTTTTTAATTTTTCACCTGGTGTCTGATATTTGTATTGGAGTCCGAATATATTAGATTCGCACAGCGTTAAGACCCCATTCGAGGGAAAGTGCTCACTACCAAAGATTTTTTATATTCAAGGTTCAAACTCAAAACCTCTAATTATGAGAAGAATAGCTTCATTCACTGCACCACATCTTTTGATTATCTGGTGGTGATATCAAATTCTCTATTTATTACTTGTATTAATTATTAATAGGGCCCATATCAAGGACATGGTAGTTTGTAAAACAAAAATGTAGGGATCGTGATTGATGGAAGAAGATTGGTCCATGATAATGGCATCATACGTTACTTTAACTGCTAGATCCTCCAATTTCGTTCTTCATCTGTCTTATTGCCATCGGTGCGGGTTAGATTTCCACATAATCTTCTTCTCTAATTTTATTTTTCTATCCAAAATTTCATAAAAATTAAAAATATATACCTATATTTTAGGTTATTGTAATTAACCTCTTAAACTTGATTATTTTTTATTATTTATGTCGCTAACCAATCACTCGTGATAGAGGTGGTCATCTTGATAGAGATCTATTTCGTCAGATATTTATTCGAATATTTGAAACACGAAATAAATTAAGAAATATTTGAACTATGATTCATACTTAATATTCAAACCTCGTGTACGGATTCCAAAAAATTTTAAAATAAAGAATTTTGCTTAGCTCTTTTCCGATGCAGATGAATAAATCAGTATTTTCTCTTTCAGTTGCTGCTCTGGGAAATAAATTTAATTCGCTTCGATCGTCGTGAGAGGGCTGAAAAGGAAGCTTAAATGAAATGAGAGGGATACCATAGATTTTTTTTCTTAACTTGGCATTTTAAAAAATGCTCTTTGCCTTTTTGAAATTCATAAATTTTTAGATTATATTTTTCCTAGATCAATTTTGTAAATATGGTTGGAACTTCATTTTTTTAGGTTAAAATAATTCATTTAACTCAAAAGTATCAGGGATTTACTCAATATTATCAAAATATTTAGCTCGAAAGAAAATACCCCATTGAATATAAGTTACAAGTTAACAACCAACATGGGATTATGATAAAGTGATGGGATTGTTTCACTCTTAGTCAAAGGTTTCAGGTTCGAACCCTAAGTATGGAGAAAATCATGTTGGGAGGTCCTTCTCCAATTGGGCCCTGTAGTGCGCGATTCAAATTTAATCGAAGCTCACATGATTCAAATTTAATCGAAACTCCAATGTGAGCTCCAAATACCAAGTGAAAAAAAAAAAAAGAGTTAGCAACCAAAGACGCCCAAAGCATCCACCTACCACCAACGTGTTCCTCTCTTCTACGTATATTGCACCTACTTTTGAAAGGTGGATTGAAAACCAAATTTACCATATTGCCATTTAGACTTATTTCCTCCGTTTCAAAATTAATACTCCCTCCATTTCATATTAACTTAATTTTGAGGCTTTTTCTAATGTTCAAAATAATTGAATTGTTTAAAGTTCAAAATAATTGAATTGTTTAAAGTTCAAAATAGATGTTTGAATTTCTTTTTCGTATTTACCCTTTCATTTATTGAAGTTTTATATTTTCTAGGAGATAAATTATGTATTACTTACAAAGTTATATCTATGATTTCATATGGTGCAATAGTGAAAATTATGTCCTTAAATATTTTTCTTTAATATGTGTGTATTGACTCATAAATTCAATTAATATGGAATAGAGAACGAATTTATTCTTGATAAATATCTTTCAAAAAGTATAACTTTTTAATATTTTCTATGTAAAATTATCTTTATAAAAATAAAATAAAATTTAAAAAACATCATACGAAGGCGACAAACGTAACAGTAAACACGAATCTCGAAACCACACGAAACACATGGCTGCGATCTGAACCAATCCAAATCTGCCACGTGTAAATGACTAATTATTTATTTATTTATTTATTTAATTAAAAGTGGTTTTAGATAATTACTTTTAAAAAGTAGCAATTTAGTAGACTAATTAATTTGAAAAACACTTTTATTAATATTAAAGCATTACTTTGTGCTTGCTTATGTTGCCATTAAAAATCATATACTACTTTTTAAAAAAAGAAATTTGATCAAACAAATGATAAATTTATTCTTCTTTTGAATTTGATCTCAAATATATCATTATGAAGAACTTACTTAGAGTTGTCTCTCAAAATTAACACACCCTCAACATTTTGTTTATATCCATTCAAAAATAATAATCTTAACCCCAATTTTATTTTATTTTATTTTTGTAAAAAATCTTAAGGAAAGAAATTACACATACACAAAATAATTTAAAGAGCTGAATTATATCTAATTTCTCATCATATTTTTGTCTTTCTCCGAAAATTTTTAATCTCTTGAAGTTATAATAACAATTAAGTAGAATACAAATTTTAAAACAATCAAATATTTTTCATGAGAAAATAAATAATCTTCAAAACTCACCATCGAATTGAAAATTTTAAATCATTGAGAAATAAATGAAAATAAATAAAATAATTATTTTTTTTCTATATTATTCTTGATAGTAATTGTATTATAAAACTAAACACAAACACCTTATACAAATAGAATCAATATTTGATATAAAAAATTATTTAAAATAAAAAAACTAAAAACTTTTCTAAATCAATATTTTTTCTGGTGTTTAATAAAACACACATATAACATGAGTACTTGAAGAGACTTTTCTCTCCCTTGTCTCAATCTAAAATAAATTAGCCCAAATTCAGTTGATAGAAATAAGATAACACTCCACACATTTTCTCCATTGCTCTGTACTTTCACTTCTTATCCATCAAAGAGAAGAAGATTGAAGATGGCAACTGGGCTAAAGGCACTGCCTTTTTCATTTGGGGCACATTTTCTTGCCTTAATTGCTGCTATTATGGTCTTGGTTTGGTGTATTCACTTTAGGGGTGGCTTAGCTTGGGAAGCTGAAAACAAAAATCTCATCTTTAATGTAAGCCCTCTTTCCTCTTTTCTTGAAATTTGATGGGGTTGTTCAAGTTTATCTTTTTTTCTTGGAATAGTATTTGACTTGACATCTTGTTGTCTTTTTGTTGGCTAGTTTTTATTGTTCTGTGGGGTGTAATCAAGATTTGGTTTTGCAAACTTGTCAACTCTAGTTGAGACTGATGAATTCTTATTTTTAACACATTTGAGATTATTCCAGCTAGAAATTACAGTTTTTAACAAGAGGAAGTTTTTTGTGTTGTTTGCCTGTTTGGTTGATTTATGAAAAGTCTGAATGCTATGATGATCTTCTTTTTTCCCCTTTTGGGGGTGTTCTTTTTTATGTATTTTGAAGTTGACATCCATTCTTTTGATTATTTGGTGTTTACACCAACATTTGGTTGCCTACCTACCTACAACTTCTCTGTGTTGTATTCATACAATTTACAGTTAAGGAGGAAGTTGACTCTAAAATATGAAACACTGGATTGAACAAAAGAGTGGTCTGATTCTATGTTGCTCGGACTCTTCAAAAATGTCTACGGCTGTGTGTCAGATTCTCCAAAAGTAGTGTATCTTTGAAGAATCCGACACGGGAAGGGTCCGCACAACTTAGGCCTGATTCATCATGATGCTTTCAGTGGTCCAACACCATAGAAGTAGTGATCATTTGTTATGGAAATTAGAGAGTTTGTTACAACAGCAACAACATATCCAGTGTGATCCCATGAGTCTAGGGAGGGTAGAGTGTACTCTGAACTTACCCTTTACCTTGTTAGGTACAGAGGTTGTTTCCGATATAATTTTGCAAATCGTTAATTGATCCAAAATGTAGGGAGATCAGAGAGTTTATTGTTCCAGTATTAGACATACTTAACAGTCAATGCTCTTGGGGGAACCTTATGACTGTAGAAATACAAGACAATAAAGATTATCTATCTTGCGTCCCTCCTACAATAGTGGTGGATAATTTGTAGTTGCACAATATTGCTTGATGCAATTTAACAATAATGGTATTGAATTACTTCCACAAAAAGAATTAGATTATGAGTCTCTCGTGTTACGGATTCAGCAGATACAATCTCAACCATCATTTCCACATATCTTAGATAGCAGTTTTGCCTACTTTAAGTAGTACTACTTACACTGCTGCTTAAAGCATCGTCTTTTCCATTTATGGTATTCTCATGAATGTGTTATCTTCATCTTTTCTCTCTGGCTCTTGTTTTCCAGATTCACCCGGTACTGATGCTTATTGGCTTCATTATTCTTGGGGGAGAAGGTAATCGATATGTTTATAGTCATCTTTTCCTTTTTCCTTTTTCTTCTTTATTATGCCATCTGATTATATATTAATGCCTTGTCAATCCAACATTTACAGCCATCATAAGTTACAAGTCTTTCCCCCTGGAGAAGCAGGTGAAGAAAAAAATACATCTAGTTTTACATGCTATCGCGCTCATACTTGGTATAATTGGAATCTGTGCCGCATTCAAAAATCACAATGAAAGCAACATCCCCAACATGTACAGTCTACATTCCTGGATTGGAATAGGAGTTATTTCTCTTTATGGCATTCAGGTAAACATCCCATCAACTCCTTTAATCTAATTGAAGAGTGAAGGAATAATAGTTCGAGGCTCGTAAATTGTCATGAGATGAAGTTCCAATTAGGTTCTTTCATTTATTTCTGATCCAAACGGTGCTACTTCTTGGTTGGACCTTTCATAATTGTTCCTGTTCAATTTATGTTTCTTGATCTTTACCATACACAAATAAATGATACTGTAGCTGTTTGCGACGAGGAAACACATTACTTAAATGTCACCCTTCAAAACTGTGGCAGAGTGGGCTAACTTGCACAGTGTCCATTCTTCTTGCTTGGATCTCCTGATGTATCCTATTTAATCCTTTATTTGTCCTAACGCACCTACTGGTGAACGGGTGTGCATATGTGTGGTTACTTTGGGTGGGTTTTTCAAAAAATACTAAAAAAATTCGCAAAAGACTTTACATACTCATAGGGGACACTTAACCAATCTTTATCTGTTTTAATACAAAATTTGATGATCACGAGTTGTTTCTCATTACTCGATGACAAATAATTTGCAGTGGATTTATGGATTTGTGGTGTTCTTCTACCCTGGAGGTAGTTCTGAAATCAGACGCGATTCACTTCCCTGGCATGTGCTTTTGGGAATGTTTATATATGTAGTGGCTGTTGGCAATGCATGTTTAGGATTCCTTGAGAAGCTCACATTCCTGGAAGTTAATGGTTTGGCTAAATATGGTTCCGAAGCCTTCCTAGTTAACTTTACTGCCATTGCTACCGTTCTGTACGGGGTCTTTGTGTTTCTGACCATTCTTTCTCAGGGTCCCACTGCGGATGATCATAGTTACTCTGCCATCGCTTGAGTTCCAGTAAGCTATTGTTACAAATCGCGTTATATTGAACGTGAAGCTTCTCTACCTTTCATACTTTGATCATCTTGTTTTAATATCTTTGATCATGCACCTCTTTTTATAGTAAAGTAAGACTCAGTTGTTACTACTATTGTAATCATGATGAGCACAATCTTGATGTTTATGTTATTATATAGTACGTGGGAGCAAAGATTTATATATACATGATTGTGGTGGGAGGTCTTGATTACTTCTTTTCTGTCCAAATTCATTTTTTTAATTGTCTGGATTACTCTACCCTCCGTTATACTATAGGGACAAAATTATCTTTATCCTTATTTCTAACGACATTCCACCACGACTATTAAACTTTCACATGGCCTGATATTTAAGTGAGGTGAACACACACTTGTTTTAAAAAATTATATACTAACTGACGTGACAGCTATATGGAATATGACATTAGTGGTACCAAATAAATTTTGGTCTGGGACAAGTTTTCCATCTTTGTCTTCAATCTAAAAACATTATCCTCTCTCTTCTAATATCTTTTATATCATAACCAAATTAAGGAGCATATTGCCAAACTACCTAAACCTTCAAAAGAAGAGACCATAGTTGGTTGTTCAATTGTGCTCAATTTTAGTTGATTCTCAATTGACAAATTGGCTGCAAGAAGAGCTAACATTTGAGAGCTATTTTTTTTTTTTTGTGAATCCGCTAGGCGGGATGCGTAGGACTAGTTTTTTACTAAATAAAAACAGAAACCTTAAAGAGGAGTACAAGCTAGGGGGTTCGGCCTTACCTTACTAATCCTAATGAGATTATAAATCTCTACTACTTAACAAGCATTAAGAAAATAAGAGCCAGGGAAAATTAGGTATTCTATGATCATCTGTATAAATTCATTTTCTGTTTCTTTAGTTTAATTTGATCAGTTAATTTTTCGCCCCTATAGAAATTATCAGAAGTTTCAAAACATAAAATTATGTTCATTCTTCTATTTTTGTTGTTTCAACATTCAATTAGACTTGAACACACTCAATTTTGATTTTTATTTTAACATTTCAGACTTGCCATCCTCTTTGTCACACGGGCCCCGGCAGATTGTGATGTAGCCAACGATGTCCTTTTATCCTGATAAGGTTGAAATGTCAAAAATGTCTCGAAAGTTTAAATTATTCGAAGCTCCAATACATGCAAATACTTATATCGATGGAGATTAAAAAAACAAATGTGACTTAATTACTTGATAATTAGTTTAATTGTTATTTACTTCACCTCCTCTTGCTTATTTGATTGAAAAGTTAGTCAAAAGTGGAGTAATAAATATTTCAAACTTCCTTTAAGGATGAGGGCCTGCAGACAGATTTTCAGTACAAACTAATAGAGGACGTTGATATTACAAGTTATAAATGTTGGTTTTTAAAGGCAATAGCGGATATATGTTGTAAAGTCTTATTTGAAGACTCCACGCCACTGGATCCACCACACACAACTTTAAACCAACTATATATCATCCTTCTAAAAAAATATTAAAAGCTGGATCCCTTATCGTGAATGTTCTTTTAGTTATATAATACTTTATATAGGATATTGGTGAAGTATAGAGTTATAAAGTTAAAGTGTAAGAATAAAGGATCCATTTGGCCAGCAAAGAAGCAATAATATAATCGATCTATCTGTGTAGGAAAAATAGAGAAAACTGTTAGGATCAAAAAAATTTGGTGTCATACGAAAGCTAGCAAAGTAAACTTTGAAAGACTACGAATAAGAAGACAAACGAGAAATATATCAAAAGACACAAAAATTTTACATGGTTCGGTCAACTGACCTACATCCACAAAGAAGGTGAGCAATCCACTATATAAATATGAGAGTACAAAATATAGAGAAAAATAACCTCACCCAATTCACAAACGTTACCACTTGTGTCCCACAAATTCTCTTCCTAGACAGAGCTCTCAAAGCTCAAAACTACATTGTGAATGCTAATTAAGTTAGAAGAAACGAATCTCTATTTATAGAGTCCTAAACATTTTCATACAACAAAAAAAACTAGCCAAATATGAAAACTTTATATTTTTCTTTTAGAAAAGGAAAAGTTATTTATGATAAGAAATTCACGGAAAACACCCAACAAATACGGTATGCCAAATTGCTTTAATTTAATAGATATGTTTGCTCGGAATAGGCCTCGAATCACGATCCAAATTTAGTAGAGCTTCCCAGTCCGCTTCAGACACTCAATGAAAAATCCAAAAAAATAAAATATGTGTTTTTGGGGGACCGGACCCCTTGAATTGTTCAGCCAAGTAAAAAGGCTTTCTTAATACCACGAGCTATCGTTTTGTTGGTGTTTTGCCAACTGGCAAAAACTTAGTCCTCATCATAGTCCAATATTTTACACCACTTCATTACGCATGTTTTGACCTTTTTTCCCATCATGTGTTGAGGTGAAATCCCCAAAAAAAATTATGTTTCTATATATAATAAAATTAATTTGATTGATATATTTTTGTAAAAAATGTACTTAAGGTTGAAGTTTGAACACTTCGTTTAACTTGTATTAATTGATTGAACTTTAGTTATATGTCTTATATCTATAAATTTCAAACTGAAATGTCTGAAATCTAAGTAAAAATAATTGCAGTGGTGAGATTATTTTACCCTTAATTCGAGCTCAGAATATGGAGAAAATCATGTTGGAAGCGTCACCTCCAAATGAGCCTGTGCGATGCGAATTTAATTGGAGCTTCAATGTGGACAACGATATCAAAAATCGGATGGAGAACTTATAAAGAAAAACTTAAGATTAGGCAAAAATGATAAAACTCCATTCATATAAAATTTCAAACATCAAATATCTAAAATTATTTCAAAATGAATAAACTTGAAAAAATTTCACACTGCAAATAATGCTTAAATAATAATTCCAAAATCAGGTAGCAATACACTTAATATTTCCTTTTAGACTTGAGTTTCAACTGTGAAATGGACGTATTGAACCAAATTTAAATGGTTTGAGTTAAAACGATTAACGAGTTGGGTCATAATCTATTCAAAAATTTTAGTTAATTCAAGATTGGCAGATCAATTTTCATAAAATACTGAATCATAATCCAAACTTAATCTAGAATTATTTTTATTTATCTATTTATTCTTTAACAATTCAATTATAACCCATTTAAAAAATGAGACAAACAAAAGCTTTTTCTTATATTTTACCATGTCTATAACTCACTAAACTCAATTTTTTTTTCTTTTGCCTTGATAAATTTTTTATAGGTCAATTTTGAGCCACATAGACTGTCCAAATTAAGCCAACTTTTTATATGAGTTAATTCGAATTATGCATAAATTGACCTGCCAATAAATATATCTCCTCATTTCTTCCAAATTTAAAGATGATTATATTTTTATGAGCTCTAAATGCTGCTATTACTTAATTTCCTCTCTTGTAAATTACCGTATCATTAACGTAATAATTGAGCCCTTAATATTTTTCGCGTTCTCATTAATTTAATGTCGGCAAGGGACCACCTTCATGTATCTAAATAAATCAGTATCTAATTTGATTCTTAGTTATTTGAGTGCTTTAATAAAGTGACAAAATAAGGCTATGATCATCCCTTTCATACGCACTAATCTCAATCGTAAAGTATACAGATTAATTCCCATCGAAAACTCTGACAAGACTATGTTGAATATCCCACGTCAGTGGAAATATATATATTTTTTGTTTTCTTCGTATGATTTTGAATAATTATCTTTTCATTGTTTCACCCAATATTGAAACCCATATTCTATTGTTAACATTTTAATTATAAGGGAGATGGTCCTTTAGTTCTGGGGTGGGGGTGTTGGATATCTTATATTGGTAGGAATATGTTCCTCATTTATTGAACTAACCTTCTTCTTTTTTTTCTGAAAAGGTTCTGTTTTCACTTACTCTTTAGTATGTCTCGAATCCTCAATCTACCAATTGATAATGATAGTGCTCAATCACTTAACCAAATCTTACGTACTTATCGTAAACTGACTTTCAAAAGTTGCGTTAGACACAATTATTTTTGGAAAAACTACGTAAATGGGCCATAAAATCCAAAATAATTACATGTTCAGACCCAAATCTAAAGTAATTCAAGAAACGGAAAAGGGTCATATTTGCCCATGTACTCTTAGAAAAGAGCTATATTTACCCCTCGTTATACTTTTTTGATATATTTGCCCTTGTCATCCAACTTTGGGGTTATATTTGCCCTTAAACAGTTAAGTCTCATTTTTCTATTCTTATTATCCTACGTGACACCCACATGGATATATTTTTTATCACAATTAATTAAATTTGCTCTCAATTTAATTATTATACCGACTCAATATTATAACCACTCATCTTACCAATTAAAACCAATTGTTAATACCATATTTCCCTCACCAATTGTCACTTTTTTGTAAAAAAAATTTAAAAGTATATAAATTCATTAATAATATTCTAGGACATAATGTGGTAAAAGTGTGATTAAACATGATTGTTATAATAAGGGCATTCAAAATAGGAGAGTGTCGTATACAAAATCCAAGATCATCCTCTTCCGTTTGCCTTCTGTGACCATTCGTAAGGAAAGTAACGACTGCGCGACAGAAATATGGCAGTAGCAATTCATTTTAAATGGTAAGATGAGTTGTTATAATATTAAGTCGGTATAAAAATTAAATTGGGAGTAAATTTAATTAATTGTGTTTAAAAAAATATATCCACGTAGGATAATAAGAAAAGGAAAATGAGATTTAACTGTTTAAGGGCAAATATGACCCCAAAGTTGGATGACAAGGGCAAATATATCAAAAAAGTATAACAAGGGGTAAATATATCCCTTTTCTAAGAGTACAGGGGCAAATATGACCTTTTTCCGTTCAAGAAATACTCATTCTCTCATAAATAATTACAGTCCATACCCCTCATTCATTAAGACAGATAATTTTCACCTAACTGATACTAAATCAGTATCAAATACTGTATTGGTATCATTAAGGCTAATAATTTTCGCCTAACTGATACTAAATCAGTATCATATACTGTATTGGTATCATTAAGGCTGATAATTTTCACTTAACTGATACTAAATCAATATCATATACTGTAATGGTATCATTAAGGTTTCTTGAACAAGAAACATTGATGATATCCTTACAGTATATATATATACTCTTACAGTATCATTGACAAATGAGTAATTTCTGAACAAGAAACCTTAATGATACCATTACAGTATATACATACTGATTTAGTATCAATTAAGTGAAATTATCAGCCTTAATGATACCAATACAGTATATGATACTGATTTAGTATCAGTTAAGCAAAAATTATCTACCTTAATGATACTAATACAGTATATGATACTGATTTAGTATCAGTCATGCGAAATTAGTTAAGCGGTATATAGTGTAATTATTTAGTAGGATATGAATATAAAAATGTATATGTTTATAATTATTTTGCTTTTATGGGTATTTACTTAGTTTCCCCATTATTTTTTATCAAACCAGTGCATAGATTTGGAATAGTGAAGCCTTGTTTGGTTGGTGAGTTGAGAGTGTATACATTCTTGAGGCAATCAATTATTAAGATCCATGTGGATTGTGGAAGAAGTCGTGCTTAACACTTTCTACCAACCAACTCCTTCACTTGTTATAATTTTTCACGCCAAAAATAACTACTAGCACAGTCTATTAGAGGCCCTACCATGACAATATTTAATTTCTATCTAATATATCTTTTGAATATTGCGTATCTTACTAATGTATATCTTCATTTAGACTTTTTCTTTTCTCTTTCTATTATCTGTCCTTTTTTGCTTTATTAATTTTGGACTTAACACCTTGGACATTCAACCAAGATTGTTTTTTCAAGATTTTATAATAGACAAAATACAAATCATTCTTCGATAAGACCAGAAAACGAATTTTAATCCCGATATAAAATGTGAAAGAAGAAGGTTTCAAAAACTATATTGTTCATCAGCATTTTTCGATTTTTTTTATCGATAAGTAAAAGAAGTTTTATTTACCAATGAGCAAAATACGTCAATCTCAAAACAAGATTGACAATGGACAGCACCCCAAAGTCAAAAATTATTTTGTTAGTATAGTTTAATCTACAGGTTAATCATTGTTTTTTTATCAATTACCAACTACCATAATTATCATGAAAATTTATCTGTAATTAAGTTATAAGTTACCTAACTATATAAAATCTCTAATATTGCTTGTATATATAACTTTAGATCTTTTCAGATGAAACGGTCATGGGAAGATAAAAATAACGTTGAATCTAATAAGGACCACATAATTTTTTGCAAGTAAATCAAAAGTAACATGATGTATAAAGAGAATTATTTTGTCCCAAAATACTTTAGTCCAACGGCTCTATCATCATTGTCATATTTTAGCTAAGTTAGTATATGTATCATCAAAAAAATGTGGTGCAATATATGAGATTGTTCCTTTCTTAATTAAAAAAATACATAAATACATAACTTAAAATATCATAATCTCTAAAATTTTCTATCATTTAAAAAAATTACAAAAATTTCCTCTCAAATACAACCCTCCCATTAAGTAATGTATTATTTACAATATATCGGATAACCAAGAATGTATCCGAGAGTAATAAAAAATTCTGAATTTTTGTAATTGAAGAAACTTGCGGGATAGAATTTAATTAGCCTCCAAATGTAGGAGATTTTTGTACTTTATACTACTTCCTCCATCCACTTTTAATTGTCATGTTGCACTTTTCGAAAGTCAATTTGACCATTTTTCAAAGTTAAATTATATTACATTAATTCGATATTTTAAACCAAAAAAAATATTTCAAAATCTATATGAAAACTACTATAACTTGTAATTTTTTGTATATCAATATGATGAAATAATACATCTCAAAATATTGGTCAAAGTTCTTATAGTTTGACTCTAAAAAAGGAAATCATGATAATTAAAAGTGAACCGAGGGAGTAACTAAAAGTCTCGATTTTAACTTCTAGATATTAATATTTTTTTATTGAAAACACTTCCTTTGAATGAATTCATATTGGTCCAACTCCGATATAAATATCAATATCAGATAAAATAAAAAAGAAGTTAGTGAAAGGTGGAATGGCAAGTGACAGCTCACCATTGGCCAATGAGTTTGCCCATTGCAAGACTGTACAAATTGATAAGGCAGCTAAGCTAAAATAGTCCCATCTGTCCTATCCCTCTTTCTCTCTTCTAATCTATAGTCCATTTATATATAGTATGTCCAATCAATAAGGGTGACAGTTACCTTCCTCCAACTACTAAATATCTTCTTCGAACTTTGAAGAATTCTCTGTTTTCTTGATTCTGTTTGTAGCCATGGCAGAATTGGAAGCTAAGAAAGTAGAAATTGTAGACCCTGCACCCCCTGTTGCACCAGAACCTGTTGAAGCTCCGAAAGAAGTGGTGGCTGATGAGAAAGTCATAGTTGCACCAGCTCTGCCTCCTTCTGAAGAAGACAAAGAAAAAGAAAAAGAAAAACCCGATGACTCGAAAGCACTAGTTGTTGTCGAAAATAGTATAATCTCTTATCTCTATGTGCTTATGAGTTGTTTTTATATGTTTTTAGCTGAATTTTGCGTTTCCTCTGAGGAGAATTGCCCTGCTTAATTTTTTTTTTTTAAAAAAAATTAGGGATAGGGGAACGGGAACGGGGAGGGGATTAAAAGATGAAGAATCGAACCCTCACTAATAAAGTGAATGCTTAGGCAGCCAAATAACTGAGCTACTAAGATTCACATGCCTTGCTTAGTTGAAGTTGTTCCTGGAAGTGTATAAAAAGTTAGGTTGGTTTGTTTTCTTTTGTTACAGGACTTTGTATGATTGAAAAAGTGTATACTTGTCAGCAGTAGATAAAAAAGAAAGTTTTTTTTTATTGAAGCAATTGATATCTTTATCTATTTCTGTTTCAGAAGGAAAAAAAGAATCTTGGTTAAAGATTTATTCTATATTTGTGAAAAATTTGCTTGATTAATTCATGTGTTTTATCTGATTTTTTTACTTTTTGAGTGTTTTTAAAATTTTTGACCAGTTTCACTACTCTTGCAGTCCCTAGCTTAAGATTGTGCTGTCAAAATGTTGTAATTTTTATGGTCTCTCTAACTTTGTGCTACTTGTGTTATTCAGAAGCATCAGAAGCTGCTGATGAGAAAAAAGAGGGATCTATTGACAGAGGTAAATTAGGATTATTGTTTTCTCTTTTGGTTGTTTTTGGTTCATTTACTGCTTAAAGCTCATGACCTAATTATTCGATCTATGATCCTCAGATGCTGTGCTTGCTCGCGTTGCAACAGAGAAGAGAATATCACTCATCAAAGCATGGGAGGAAAGTGAGAAATCAAAAACCGAAAATAAGTATGTACTCAATCTGCTGATTTCTCATACATGCTTATGCTTGGTGTATTGGGACTCATATACATGAATTGGTTTTGCTTGTGAAGGAACGATAATTGTATGAATCATGTTAACTGCAAATAGGACACTAGTAGCACAATTTGACATTTTCTTGCTCAGAATTAAAATCTTGTTGATTACAGAAGTATTGATTGCTCTTTATGAAATTGATAGTTTATCCCTAGTTGCTTCACTTGGTTATGTCATCTGCACATTTGATCATTCCTTTTTGCCTTGAGCATGAGAGAGTAATTAGAATTTTCTTCATAAGTAAATTACTAAACGATAGTATGTGCCAATTGCTGATTATGGATTGACATGGCTGTGACAATGTATTCATTTGCTTCACTAACAATCTTCTTCAATCGGTTTGAAATGATTATATTTCGTTGCAAAATTTATATAATATATGGAGTGCGAGTTGAATGGTGCTAGTATTATCTATCCCATGGATCTGCCCATTGAGAAAGCCCTGCAGCCAATTTTAAGGATCTGCATATACCTTTTCTGTCATTTTCTTTTTCTCTTAAAAGTAATGGGCAATGATTACATTTTTACGCAACTATAGGGAAACGTAGCCTTAGTTTTTGCAAGTGTTATGTGTTACTGATTATGGTAACTTAAATCTGTTGACAGGGCTCAGAAGAAGGTTTCTGCAATAGGTGCATGGGAGAACAGCAAGAAAGCAAACCTAGAGGCTGAGCTCAAAAAGATGGAGGTGAGTGGCCATTCTTCAATATTGCGATATAGTCTGTTGTAAGACATACAATATTTGATGGTCATTTTGATGATAAAGATCAATGCTTTCGTTGATTTTACTACTTATCTCGATAACAGCATAAGGACCACCCGTTCTCTAATAGTTTGTGAACTTCTTGTATTCTTAACTGAGGAATGTTTTCTCAAGAAGTTTCCATTTTATTAATCTTCCATATCTTGTTGTGAGCAGGAACAGTTGGAGAAAAAGAAGGCAGAATATACTGAGAAAATGAAAAACAAAATTGCTCTACTCCACAAGGAAGCAGAAGAAAAAAGAGCAATGATTGAAGCTAAACGTGGAGAAGATCTTCTCAAGGCAGAGGAGCTGGCAGCAAAATACCGTGCCACTGGAACTGCTCCAAAGAAAATCCTTGGATTGTTTTGAAGCAGCAAGCACCAGGTCTGCATCGGTAGTGATTGGGAGTTGCATTTTGTAAAGTTTGTGCAATTGGAATTTTTTTTCTTGTTAGATTACATTGTGTGATTATATATTTTAGAACCATTTATTGTTTATTGTTACGTGTGCATAGTGATGTATTTCCAGTGTATATAGCACCTGGACAAAATTAACTTTGTGGGATTGCATGAAAAAAAATGTTGAAGGAAATCTTCATGTTAGTACACAACTCTTGCTGAAATCCTCCTTTTTTAGTAAGACAGCTGAGTCTGTCATCGCGGTGCCAATTACTACAGAAACTTACAACTGCTGTAATCATGTTGAAATAAGGCAAGTAATGCTGTGTTGTGTGACTCAGTGAAGTCTGAGCCCTCCAAGGTCTCAATTACTTGGATCAAGTTATTACGAGTCCTACTTGTTTCTCCTGTACATGTTTCTAGTCCTCCAATTGCATCATACAAACTTACTAAGAATGATGGAGGTCTTGTTAGTCTAAACTAGTGCATTAGATCTTATAAAGAAGTTGAGTGCTCAACATTTACAGGTTCCTGCCATGATTTCCTCCTCGTAGATTATAATATTTTCTATCAACTCTATACCTTTATGGTTAGGATTGCATACTCTATGACACTTCATAAGCTATTACCAACCGGTGGACGGACTGGAATAACTAAGTTAGTACTTTGCTTCAATTTACAGCCTACAGTAGGAGTAATTTGTCTTGATGATCATGTCGAAACAAGCTAGCCAAAAACATAACAAAGGAGGAGCTATGCAGAAAATAGTGACAGAAACCAAGTTAGTGGCAATCATATAAAGAGTAAAAAAAAGAGAATCCTTGGATAGCTTAGCATAGCTGCAAAGAAATTTACTTTGAGTCTTATAAGATAGTACAAATTAACTTGATCGTTTCAAACTCTGTATAACTATGTTCAATATTCGGGCATAGTGATGTCTTTGATCCTTGCAAACTCGAGGGCAATTTTTCCAATGATCCTCGTTGTGTGTACGAGAACTTGCTGACTATCCTGAGCTAGCTTGGAGGAAGGGGCTTCAATTGAATCCCTATACTGTACAAATAGGATAAAAATTAATCTTTTGACATATATAAAAGTTGTTGAATCCCCTTGACGCGAGATCGCATGCTTAAATTCCAGGTATGACAATCCTGGCTCCACCACTGATTCCGAGGGGGCTGAGGCTGACTCTAATATTTGAGAACCAGTTTCTTCAGATGTGAGTTCCAAGAATTCTGCATCTGATCATCTTTTCTTCCTGTGAAATGGGAGGCAATGACACCAAACCTGAGAATTTTTAATGCTCGACGAATGAAAATGAAGAAAGAGGAAAACATTGCAGAAGAGTTTAAAGCATTACAAAATTGAAAACTCTAAGAAATGATCATACTAGGTAGTATTATGGCCCAATGTTGAACTTCCAGTATAAATAAGCCATGAATAGGAAGAAAAATAATACATCTTTGCTCTGGTTTAGAGGAAATTTCTATGGAAACTTCCACTTTTTATACATTTTCATAGAGAAATATCCATAAATATCAATAATTAGACCTACATGCTGTGAACGCGCTTCTTTTGGCAATCAGGATATGGACATTTGATAACTTATTGGCCGAAGAGTTAAGAGTAACAATCTTGGAAACCAAAGTTCAAATCTTTTTAGATACGATACCGGCCAAGCAAATTGATCTTTTCATTTGCGTATTTGGTACCAGTGTTGATGGAAGGTAGAAGGTACCGAATAATTTGTCCATTACGTCTTTTACTAATGTTGGTACTCCACACACATCAACATTTTATTATGGACACTAAAGTAAGACTCTCAAGTCTCAAAAGATAAGATGGCTAGAAAAGAAAGGGAAGAAAAAGGGGAAGTTAATTGTGGTTAGTTTTTTAAGTAACATGAAGGTATAATTTATTATTTTATACGATATGATGCATAATCAAAACTTAAAACAAACAGGAAAAAGAGAGGAAAAAAAGATCATAAAAGTTCAAACTGGTGGAGTGTAAAAAAAGTACCACATTCATGTATAAATTCAAATACATGGCATGCATATATTGGATTGATATATATACCAGGTACGGCTAAGTTTTACTTGTTTTCAATTAACTAAAAGAAAAAGGAACAATAATAATACATAAAGCTTAAGTTTAGAAAAAGAAGAAAAGAAAAAGGATAAAGGCGCTATAAGAATCATGTCTTTAACAATTGCTTATCCAAAAAAAAAATTATAAAAAATTGCTTATTCAGCTTCCTTCACAATTTTTTATTTGTAAAAGAAACAATCCATTTAGAAATACTCTCTCCGTTACTATTTATATGTCGTCCTTATTAAAAATAGATGTCATAAATTAATTCATATTCATTTATTAAAAAATTTACTTAAAATAACATTAAATAAAAATACAATAATAAATTTAAAGGACTGAAATTTAAAATAATTACAATTAAATATAAACGGAGGGAGTACATCATTGACAAAGCTTGGCCCCCAAGAATGCCCCTGTCAAGTGTCAAGCCCACCATGGCCCAAAAGTGGCGACGCGTTACACGGGCCCCAACTCTTTTTTATTTGGATTAATTTGCAAAACAAATTGTTGCACTTATAATGTAAGTGCAAATACGAAGAAAGATCATTTAACTGCTCTTTGCATTCACTTTTAATTGTTAATTATTTTTAAAATAAATTTTTATTTTTATTTATAACTTTTAATATATCAAAAAATTGTTTTTTTTATGTTATTCTTAGCATTAGTTGATTATTAGAATAAACAAGAGAAAATGGCCAAAAGCCCCCCCCCCCCAATCTATGGTCAGATTTCCAACTACACACTCATACTTCACGGGGGTCCTATTTCCCCCTGAACTATTTTAAAAGGAAATAAACTTCAACCTAAAATGACATAGCCACTCAAGTATATTGTGGTGTAACACACACACATGCCATGTCAGCGCCATGTCAATGCCACATAATAAATTAATTATTTTTCTCACTTTTTCTTTTCTTTTATTATATGTCAATTAAAAACCCACCATTATCACCAAGAATATCACCATTATCAAACCCACTTTTCCTCCATTGACATTCCGGCAAGAGAAAAGACGATGCATTTTTCCGACAAGTAAAAGTCTCTATGGCCGATATCTTTGATTTAGAATTTTACTTATAAATGAAACTTAGTCCAATATAAATGAATATAGAACAAGGAAAGGAATAACCTACATAGAACATCAAAGGAAATTTTTATTTTATTACTTTGATCGGGGAAAGGAAATTTTTTTTTATTACTTTGATTGGGGAGTGATAACTAAATTTATTTAAAGGTGTTTTGATTATGGATAAGAGAGGATTAATATGTAGAGTTTCTGAAGAAATTCGTAGAAATTTGTGATGAAAAAAAAATAAAGTGAAGGGTGAAGAAGAAGAAGAAGAAGTATGGGGGGTGGGGTGGGGGGGGGGTGAAGAAGAAGAAGTGTGGGGGTGGTTGGGGTGGGGTGGAGGATATTATTTTTGATTTAATTAGAAAGAGAGAAAAATAAAAATAAAAGCAGATTTTATTCTCTTTTCACTCTCTCAAAGAGAGTGAAATGCACTTTCTTAGCCAACTCAGCATTAAGGGTTTATGTATTTTCTTTTAAAATAGTTCAGGGGGGTGATAGAATACCCATGAAGTTAGAGTGTGTAGTTGAGATTTCGAGTATAGGTTGGAGGGCTTTAGACCATTTTCTCGAATAAACAATGTATAAAACTTAAAGTGAATAAATAAAAATAAACAGAAAAATAATAAACTGTCGTGATTTTACCTTGGTCAACAAGTAATTTTTTAGAGTTGAAAGTAGGGGGGTCAAATGGGCGGGTTGGGTTGAAATTGGAGATGTTGAAATTGGGTTATAATTGGAGCTAAACTAAATAAAGCGACTACATTTCATTTTGTTCCTTTTGGATCCTCCTAAAACTTTTTAGCCACCCTAGCTCCGGACTTGTTTAGCCTTTTTTCCTGAACCGCGTGTACACAACTTTTGATCTTAAAATGTTGTAATCACATAAATATCTCTGACTTAATATAATAAATCACAAGTTTTAAATATTTGCTTTCTTTTTAAAATTTTATATCCGATTAAACTATATCATATAAATTGAGACGGATAGAGTAGTGCATTTGTTTTGTTCCTTTTGGATCCTTGTAAACTTTTTGGCCACCCTAGCTTGGGACTTGTTTAGGCTCTTTTTCCTTAACCGCGTGTACACAACTTTTGATCACAACAAAGAATAACTTCACTACCAAGTTCTTTTTTTTTCTTTTCTTCCTCCTTCACCCCATTTATACTCCTTATAAAACCCATAGCCATTAATTATCTTTGACCATATTAATTATTACCAAAAGCTGTCTACAATTCTCTCACAAATATATCCCAAATCAAAGCCAAAGAAAATAAAAAGACTTATAGAAAAAGGAGAACTTTGTAGTAGTATTTGTTAATTAAGGGATGGTGAAGGTGACAATTATAGGGAGGGTAAGTGATGGGATGCCATTAGCTCAAGGTCCAAGATTACATGTTGTTAATGAAGAGAATAATGATGTTTTAACAACTTACAAGAAACAAGCTGAGTTCATTCTCAAGGAAATTTCTTTACAAGCCTTGCCATCTTCTAAGATGACCATTCTTGTTGATCACCATTGCTTCAAGTATTCTTTTCTTTCATCTACTTTTAATTACATCTCATTTTGAATAAATATTTTGTTTTGGTTTCCTACCTGGTGTCCGATATCTGCATTGAGAGCCAACTAAATTTGGATTTATTTGTATCTTAAAAGTCCCACGCTAGGAGATAAAATGTTATATCCAAGATTCGATCCTAAGACCTCTAGTTATGGATGAAATCAACCTTACCAAGTTTACTATGGCTACTTTAGTGGTCTATCAAGAATGTGACTTTCCTACTCCTTCATCCTTAACCATAGGTCTCAGTTCAAGTCCTTGGTACGGAATCATCTTTGTTAGGAAGCACTTTACCCCAATGTGGAACTTCCCGTAGTTAAGAATCTAATGTGGGTACTGGACACCGGCTGAAAAACAAAAAAATAAATAAAATGTTACTTTCCTTTGTCACATTCAAATGCTTATGAGCAGAATTCAGCAACTTTAGCAATAACATTTAGTAAATTGACATATATTAGCACTGTTCCAAGCAAGAATACAATTTCTTTTTTGGGAAAAAATAGTATACCCCAGGGAATATAATGAAGTCAGGAATTGCGGTAAGGATGTTCAAGGTTTAATTTATAAAAGTAATTTTTGACCTATGTCCCTAGTATTATTTTTTATGCATAGTACAATTGTAACTCAACTTATCACCCTTAGTCTTACCTTATGCTTCAGGGTTTTGGTTCATTGGTAGTAGCAGTACATGATGTGATGTGTGAATTAGACGGACATCACGGTTTCCTGAAATTTAAGTCTAGAAAGGTAGAGGCAAACCTCTTATACATCCTATTGTAAAGACATTGACACATGTGACTAACTCAACCCCAAAAGCTTCTTCTTGAGGGAAGATTATGATTACCCAAAACCAGATAAGCAGATCGTCGGTCCATTCCTCTACTGATGTGGGACTCTAACCCACTCTAACACCTATTTAGAATCATGCACCAACAGGCCTGAAGATTTCTCAGTTATCAGAAACTATAATATCACTTCTCTTTTACTTTTGGTTCTTCAGTTCATTTGTCACTTTTTGCTTTAGCTATGTTGTTGCTTTACATTCCACAATTAGCTCTTTACACTTGTGTCCTTATTTTGCTACTCTATATTTAGCTACATGGTTGAGAATGGGATTTGCTACCTGACGTTATGCGAGTCGTCGTACCCAAGAAAGCTTGCATTCCATTATCTACAAGATTTGCAGCAGGAGTTTGAAAGATTAGATAGCAGCCTTGTTGACAGGATTACAAATCCATATACCTTTATTAAACTTGGTAATATACTAAATATTCATTATAGTTTAGTACTCCCTCCGTTTCAATTAAGTTTGTCTTACTTTCCTTTCTAGTTTGTTTGACAAGATTAAAAGGCATTTTGGTATATTGTACGTATATCTTTAGTTTAAGACCATAAGATTAAAAAAGTCTTATTTACTTTCTTAAACTCCGTGTTAAATCAAAACCAGACAAACAAATTAACGGAGGGAGTATATATTTATAGTAGTTGCATTAGTTTAAGTAGAGGGTATTTCTCTGTTTTAAGCCTAAAGTTTCGGCAATAAGTTGTTCTATGTTTAACTGTATCTGTTGTTCCTTTTTACAGATACTATAATTGGCAACATTAGGAAGCAATATGTGGATACAAGAACACAAGCAAATTTGTCTAAACTAAATGCTCATCGTCAAAAGGATTTAGATATCGCGACAGAGGAATTATCACTAATAACAGAGAGAAGGCGAAGAGTAGGTAAGCTCATCGTATGGTTACACTAAAATTCTGTTTCATTTAAGTTGAATTATATCATATGATTCATTTGATTATTAAATAATGTTCGTAGAAATGATGGAGCGAATGATGGAGGCTCACATAAGCACTTCTCCAATTTGGGAGTCTAAAAGGCTTGAGGTATTATGTGGTAACATTGATCAATGCTAATCAATCCTGTTATATTTGACACTACTAAACAAATAGGTTCTAATTTTACTCATTGCCATCCAGATCATCGCGCTGAAATGGACACCAATTACAATCCTTCTTGTTGTTGCTTCTGTTCTTCTATGGACTGGCTTAATCCTCAGAGATGATTTTCGATAGTGGTGAACTGAACTTTGTACTTTCTGTAGCCATTGTAAACAAAGTGGACATAAGCAACTAACAAATGTTCATATTGTTATTATTGGGATTTGATGCCCCATTCATATGTGTCCAGTAGATCGATCGATCACTTAATGTATTGATTCTTAAGTTGTATTAGACTACTTAGCACTTGTGAATTGTTATTGTTAAAGCCTTGTAACACCTTATGGAAAACATCATCATCTGCAAAATCAATAAAAACTATGATACTCTTTCAAATATATATCGTCCAACTTGTTTGATCGTCATTTTGTTATCTGGTTTCTTTATGTTAAGTGCTCAACATGGAAAGATCATCAAGTTTGCAACGTAACTCTCAGTTTATTATTACAGATGGAATGAATTAGACTTTGTACACCATGGAATACAAGAAAAGGAGAAAGGCATCTACAGTAAAAATGTGCGTTAACAAGACTTTTTGCTGAAGAAACAGGTAACCAAACAGTATGGTTCCTACTTTATTACCTCTTCTATTTTGTATAAGATTCTAAAAGAGAACTCATATGTACATCACATCGTTGTCAATGTTGAATTCCCCTGACATAAATTCCTCAAATCCGTTACCAGACATTGGATCCTCAAACTTGAGTTGAGGTGGAAAAATATCATCTACTACTGTCCCATTGTGAACCTCTTGATTTACGCCATTCCCATAGTTACTACCATCGTTGTTCATCGGTAAACTATGCATGAATATGTCTTGTAACTCTGCATTATTATACCCAAAGTTATTCTTGGAAGGTTCAAAACTCCCTGAGTTTTGGAAATCTTGTCCATTAAATTGATCCAACGAAAGCCATTCCGCGAATAATACTTTAGGTAAATTACTTTTTTGAGGCTCTCTTGGATAAACAGATTGATCTGAATCTGCTAATGATCCTTCTATATGTTCAAATGAATCCAAACTAGAATTCTGTGGAGTCAATTTCTTTAAAGAAGGTGAAGATTCTGTGTTAACAGATTTAGTATGGCCTTCATTTTCTGCCATTTTGGAAACTCTTTTCTTTAAATACGAGTGCCAATGATTCTTTATCTCGTTATCCGTTCTTCCAGGCAAGTGTTGTGCAATCTGAGACCACCTGTTAGTACAAAACTTTAGTAATTAGATGTAACATTATCAGTGTATATAAGTTAAATCGACAATACAATGTCGTGTTACATGTTAATTAGAAAAAGTCTGCCGACTATTGTAACAATATTTGTTAAATGGGCAACCTAGTAGGTGAATTTTATTGAAATAGCAGTACTATTATTTTGAAGTCAACACCATATAGTAGTACTATTTTTCTAATTTAAAATGGTGTTAGATAGTCAAAGTTGACTAATATACCTCTTCGAATTCCAGAAGAGTAATTAGACATTATGGTCGATTTGTTGAAAATATACTAATTACACATAAATATGACGTGATGGTGTAAAATTTATAGTAAAAAATTTATCATGTGTGATTTCTAGCATGTTAAACTTTAGAATAAAATGATCGATAACGTAGAATTTATAAAAAATTCTTACTTGTTGCCAAACATGGCATGAAGGGTCAAGATTGTGTCTTCCTCTTCTAAACTAAATGCCCCTCTTTTTAAGCCAGGCCTTAAGTAATTAATCCATCTCAATCTACAACTCTTTCCATTTCTTTGCAAGCCTGTAAAATTGACAGTAAATTATATTAACAAGAATACAAATTGATGTCAACGATTATACATGTCTTTCTCTATGTGTTAGTATTGAATTTTTCAATTATAAACAGAAAATTGTATTGTTTGTTGACTTACTGTTATTGATCCTAAAAATTATTCCCAAGTAGTGCGCCAAAAATAACAAACCAATGAACTTGTAGAAGTTCTTTTTTTAAAAAATGTATTATTAAAGACTTTCAAATGTTTTACACATTAAAAAGGGGACAACTTTTTTTATTCTTTTATATAAGTACACTCGTCAACTAGACTATGGTACGTATATATTTGGGCAATTTGATCCCAGCTGGAATATTGAAGTCATTTGTAATAGTAAAAGATCAGAAATCACTATTTTTTCATTCAAAATTTTCACCCAAAAATATTCAATGGCTATTTTCATAAATATTTTGAATGAATCGACGAGCAAAGGAAAAATAACAGTGTTTTCATATATAAAAATTAGGAAGTTCACCAATAATTCAGTAAAAAATTGTTTTTCATCATGTGCTTTTTCACAGAGCTAATTCGATGGAAAATGAATGGAAAAATCATGTTTATAGTAAAAAATTCATTGATTTACCGTGAAAAAAACCTTTGTTTCTAATTGTAAATAGACAAAAAGGGTTAACAATATTTATCATGTTAACTAATGCTCACATCACCAATCCTCAAAAGCATGATATATATATATATATATATATTTTTATTTTTATTTTTATTTTTTTATTTATTTTTTTTTGCTATCATTGACATGGATGTAATTAATACAACTATCTTTCTATTACCACAAATTAAAATATAATGATAATGCAAAAATATATGTATTATATTATCAGTGTATATAAATTAAATTCTTCAAACGTTTCAACCTCTTAAAGTTGGACATTGGAATTTGGTAAAGATAGAAAACTAAAGCTATGTCTATCAACTAAGAAAATTATAAGATATAATTACACTACTTGAATTAGAGATGAAGAAAGATTAAAGTATTAATTAAACTAACCAGTATTAATGGGAACTGAGCTCCAACAGCTATGACCATGCTTAATGATATAATTTTTGAGCCTATCATCTTCATCAGGGGACCATAATCCCTTCTTGTGTTTTTGCTTTGGCTTCTCTGCTCCCACTTTGCACCCCATTAATATTAATTTTCAAACAAATAGAAGATTAATGTGACTAATTAATGTTTAATAAGATATTTGAAAGCTTAAGAAAGAACACAAAGATTATATGGTAATGACTTTTGTCTATGTGTAGAGAGAAAGAGAGAGGAGACAGGGAAGACTTGATGTTGAGGTTAGCCGACCTTGTATTTAAAGGAAGGATTAGTTGACACCAAATTCTACTAATTATGTTTAATAAAAACAAAACTAGTTAATGAAAAAGTTTTAAAAAGAGACTATTTCACTATTACAAATTAAATAAAGAATTTTGTGGCAATTATTTAGTAACAATAATACAATTCTTGCTATATTTGGTTTAGCAGCAATAATATAATATGGGTATTAACTCAATAGCAGATTTCGCAGCTGCCACCGTAGGAACGAATGAAGCAAACGATTGACCTATCATATTATCCGAAGAAGCAGAAAAAATCAAAAAGTTTAAATTCTCAGCTAATAACATTGATTCAATTGATATTGAAATAATAGGCTATTAAGGAGGATTTCCCATTTATAATCAATACTCTGTATAAATATCGCTAAAAGCTTTAATAACTCTAAATGCAATGTCATTAACTTAATTACTGCTAAATGTTTTTGTGACGTCTATTAATTGTATGATCCCTATACCCCTATATATATATATGCAATAATTCCTCAACAAAAGGTAAGTGAAAGTGAAAAATGAAATAAAGTGCAATTACCATCATCTAGCTAATTGACTTATATATATTGTAATTGTATAATGAATAGAATAATTGTCCATCTCAAAGAATTTTGAGAAGCTAGGCTAGTTAGCTAGTACCAATAGAGACATGAGTCATTAGCTATAGTGAATCTTGTGTCATTTATCATGCTTAAACCTACTTGACAGACACCAATAACGGTTTCTTATGTCCTCACTTAATTATAAGATTCACTCAAAACATTTTATTGAATCACCAAATTATTTATATGTTAATATCCACCGACAGGTTAATTAAGATTTCAATTAAATATTTATGGAAAAATAAAGTTAAATCTTCACCTTTTGCCCTTTACTGGCTTAATAAAGTAATTTTCAACCTATATGAAAAAAATAAATTAAATCTAGAATCTAACTCCATTTTTAAAAGGTAACTTATGAAGAGAGAATGAATCAAAATCATGTAAAGAGATCACATTCACTTCTCTACATCCAGGACCAGGACTTAACAAGTGAGCATGAATAACGAAACACGAGGGGAAGGGGGTAGGGGCCTAGGGGGGTTACATTGAGAAACACTATCACAAAAGTTGAATAAGTTTGATTCCGATATCATATGAAAAATTTTAAATTGTATCCAACTTCAAAAGTTAACTCACGGGGAAATAAATGTTTTAAAACTTTATAAGATAACCACAACACATTAACATAAGTGTTCTCTCTTCATGACTTTGTTATTCTGGCAGGCCTCCTAAATCAGAGTCAGAATAAGTGTGTTTTATAACTATCTAACAACTAATTAAGGGCCTTAATATCATCACGTGCGTGTATAATCAATGACGAATCTAAAATTTCTAGAATATGAGTATTTCACTAGTAAAAAAGAAGGAAAAAATGTATTAAGTGGAAATTGATCCCTAGTCATTATTTAGTTTTCTTGTAGCATAGATGTCAACAGATAATATTATATCAATTTTAAAAATATATACATAAAACATCTATTTTATGAAGAGATTACGAGTTCAGATGTCCCATTTTTAACATATAAAGCCGTCGCTACGTGTATTAAACTGTGTTTTAATTTTTAAATAGTAAAGTTCTCAGATATTTTGGAGTTCAATTACATTAAGAACCATAAGAATAAAATTTAGGAGTCCACCAATTTGTTATGTGACAATTTTAATATTGTCGGTGAAAATATTGCATATTTTATTAATTATAGGTTCTACTCAAATAGTTAGTGCAATTTTAGGAATTATTTTGTTCTTGAAATTTTCCCAACTACTTTCCTATTTTCTCAACAAGCCTCTTCATGGTTCACAACTTGAAGAAAAATTCAACCAGACCATTTATAACCTAATCATTTCTAAATAATTTTGATGATCCAATGAAGTTTCCTCAACTTGAAAAGTCTAACTAATGGAAATAGCATAAGTTTTTTTTATTTCTCACTCGATGTTCGAGACCCGTATTAAAGCCTCGACTAAAATCTAAACTACACACTGCAGGGCCCATTTAGGAATAACTATCCCAACAAGCATAAGGAAGTTTGTTTCTCCCTCATTTCATTTGACTTGCCCCATATGTCTAAAAGAGATGTTTTAATTTTTTTTGTCCATTTTAATAAATGAAGATAATTTTTTCTATACTATACTTAGTATTAAATAACTATATAAAATAATAATAGTTAAATTTTGAATTTCAAAATATCATTAATAAGATTAGTTTAATAAATCAAACCTCTTATTAAAGTTTTTTTTAAGAAGAGTGTTAGGTCAACAGGGGACAAATAATATAAAACAGATGGAATATTTCCTTGCCGACTAGAAATCCTAGCTAGGCAATATCCTTAATTATTAGAGAAAAATTCAAAATATTTACAGTTGTATTACTTGTTGAATTGAACAAACAACAATGATTCGTTAAATCATTATTGAATTTTAACACTTCCTATGTTCTGGAAACAACAAATTAAAGAAGAAAACCTTGACTAATTTATTCCGAATTAACTATTAAGCCTTTGACAGGTTCTAATTAATAGTTCAGTAAATGGTTAAAAAAATCTAAATTTTGCGTGGTTTTTCATTATTGCAAATATTAATATAGACTAAAGTCCAAATTTTTATACTAACCCTTGTTATAAAAAAATTTAAAACCTTAAAAAAGTTAGTGTAATAGTTAGAAACCAAATAAAATATAGTAGAAACCAATCACGTTCATGTCAATCTAGTTTCTTATTCAGCCATGATGAATAAATCATAACTTAAAATTGTTGGGTTCGAAAGTGATTATGGCGTCATGCGGAAGCTTACAATTGCAAATTATATGATTGATAAATTAGATGACAAAAAACTATATTAAAAGAAACAAAATATTATTATATGGTTTTGGTCAAACGACTTACATATTATAAAACTAATATTGAAAAACATAAATATATTGGAGAAAATCTCCCCATAAACGAAACTCTCTAAACGACTACATTGTGGATGCTATTATGTTATGGTATGAGAATATGGATCTTCAATTTATAGATCTCCTTTTTTTTTCATCTAAGGAAAGAATAACCAAATATGGAAGAGAAATATATTTTCCTTTCAGAAAAAGTTCAAGTATTTATGGTAATACTTTGACTTTTCTTTAAGGAAAAAATAAATTTCAAATAAAGTACGAAAATTAGGGCAAAATCCTAACAAAAATGCCTATAAAACTCCATATAAGTTTCAAAACCTTTCTTTTCACAATCATAAAATTGAAGTGGCTGAATTTTGTTGGCATATTTTTCTACGTACCGCGTGCAAGAAATTAAAATTCATTGTCGAAAAAATAAGGTTGTTGTTTACCTAAACATACATTATATTTCTCTTGAAAAAACAGATTAATTAGTGAATAACAACTATTGAATATAAATCGTAGGTAAAGAGAAACTAATTTGTGGTCAATGAGTGACTAAGAACTATTGGCGAAGTCAGAAATTTTGTTAAGGGTGTCCAAGATTTAATATATATGTATGAAAAGTAATTTTTAATATATGTGGCTACGCCACTAAGAACACTGAGGTCTTCGAAAAACACTAAGTGATTCTTCACATCTAATGACAGATATCTCGTGCAATTAATCGAGGTACGTGAAAGGTGATCCGAACACTACAATCATTTAAAAAAGAAAAGAGATTAAACTATGTTTTCAAGAAAGGGAAAGCAGAGAGTAACGTTTCCTTAATTTTTTGTACAAATGAAAAAGATTGCTAATATTTTTGATAGTTTAAATGGACTTTACCAATACTACTTCCAATATATTGGTTGTTTTAATTTTTAATTAAATAATAGATAGAGGTTAAATAACAACGGTGAGATTATAAAATAATAACGCGTTGAATTTATCCCACATGGTTTATTTATTTATGTAGTATTACCTAAATAGACTTTATACTATTACACTATTCATGATTTGGTACACAAGATATTGTAAGATGAAGAGTTCGGTAGTTCCTACTCTGTTTACTATTTGTTGGCATATACACACTATTAAAAAATTAAAACGAGGTGTTTGTTTGAACTTTTGAGAGAAAATAAGTATTTTTGAAAAGTAGCAGAAAATTTTTCAGAAATTAAAATAATAGTTTTTCCACAAAAGTATAGATCAAACTCTCCATGAGATTCATAATTGCATTACTTATAGCTTCCTTGTTCGTAAGTAAAGCGGATTATTTTTTTGAAAAGTAAAAATTTGAGAAAATATACTATTATATTAGTGAGATATTACTAATTTGCTGCAAACCAACCTCGTTGTATTATTATATATTATCGTATCGAGTTAGGAGGGAAAACAAGTACATACCAATTATTTTCTCTAAACTTTTGGATATACTACACATAATTAATTGATTTGGCTCTAAGGTTTCAAATTAATGTTAACTCAATCATGAATAGATACTTTCTCATTAGACTATTTTAGTCGAAAATGTGTTTATATCGACCCTTCCAAATTATATGAATAGACTTACGGATGAAATTGATAGGTAGGATTAGTCGATTAAAACAACAATTCTCATAAGATGTACTTAGGGCCATGGGCGCGGAGATATGTAGGGCCAAGAGAGTTCATCCGAATTTTATTCAGTAGAAAATTATTATTTATACATGATTTTTTTATATATATATACGAGATGTTGAATCTCCTTAGACTTCTTCGTGTGTTTACTTCTTCATATTTTGAACCCTTAATAAAAATTCTGGCTGCAATTAAATCAAAGGGTTGGTGTAGCTAGGGGTTGAGGTTTAATTTCAAAACTTGATACTTAAATGAGAAATGATGTTATTTTACGACTAGTTACAATTTGAATTTTTTTTTAAATGAGCTTACCAAAATTTCTTGCTTATATGTTCTTAAAAATTAAAAGTCATCTTGCCCCTTTCACTATCCAATAATTATATATTCTCTCACTCATTTAACAGTTTGTATTTTGTAATGAATGAAGGGCAAACACTCCATGTTAAATATTTATTATGATATAATTTCAATAATATTCCCTACCTACCAACACGAACCAAATACGAGACTTAAATTTATTCAAAAATAAAGTTCTTGACCAAAAAAAGGGTCTCGTATGGAAAAACAATGAAACGGTTATGGTTATGTGATTAGTATAAAAGGGCTAAGGTAATGTGGTCACTATTATTTAAATAGTTTTTATGAAAAAATCATTAAAATACTTTTCTTGTTATATGTTAAAAATTTTGTGAGTCGTATAATTTATGTAAAAAAAAAAAACAATCGTTAATCATCGCTATTTGTGACTGATTTAACTCCCCACACTATATGAAAAATGATTTTTTAGACGCAATTTATTAGCGACAGTAGCTTAATTGCTGCTAAATATGGATTTTTAGAGACAATTAGCACTCTTTGTAAATGTCCATAAAGCCTACAGTAATATTAGATCTAATGACAATTACCTAATGCCGATAAAGACTTTAGCACTCTTTGTTATGTACATATTTATTGCCGCTGAAAGTTGTTTTTATTAATGAGATAACTCATCAACATTAGTGATGGATCGAGAAATTTTGTTGCTTAAATCATGATGTAATGTTGGCGCAAATTGGTCCAAATATCTTTCACACAAATCACATACTAGTGGATCTTTTGTGTGTGAAGATAGCAAACAATTATAGGGATGGTTGATATTACACTTACGGGGTTTAAACAATGTAACTTAGAAGTTGGATGACACGAAAACATGGCATCATGGAGATGCTCAATTAACGGCGGAGTCAGAATTTTTATTAAAGAAGTTTACAGTAAGAAAAAGTAAATACATGAAAAAATTGAAGAAAATTTCAAACACCGCTACAATATATACATAAAAAATAATTTTAATTATATATAAATATTATAGTAATTTTTTATTGAAAAGGGTTCGAATAAACCCCTCAACACTATCTGACTCCGATCATGGTCAACGGAGGCGGCACAGAGCTAGACAGAGCTTATTAGCTAGTCTTTGTATGAAGAAATAAAACAATGCATGTGATGATGTAAACATGTTCATAATTCACTTTGTGTCATGTCTCATCTGTGCTGCAACATTAAAACCATACTATTTTGGATAACAATGTATTAGGAGAATAAACCAAAAACTTGGTACTAATATATACATGACTCTTTTTGTCTCAATTTAACTATGTGTCTTACATTTCATTTTTAATATTCTATTTCACAAACAACAAATTATGAGAATCAGCCAAAAACTTGATATATGAAATTCAAAAATATATTAATATAATATATACCTCTTTAATTTAAGATTATAAAATTTAAAAATCCCATCCCCTACTTTCTTAAGTTTTATATCTAATCAAACTAAAACACGTCAAATCATGAAATGGAGAAAGTTTTCTTCTTCTATTTTTTTGAACATTTTTTTAAAAAAGAAATCAGAGAAAGTGGGCGTTAAAGCAAAGAGTGGAGATAAATGGAAAAAAAACCTATGAGTACCATGTTATTGAAGTTTGAGTTTAGAATCGAAGGTAATGTTGGTTTTAAAAGATCAACAAAGCTATTCAACGGAACCCTTACACTTTGTTTGGACGGCTATATATTATGTATTGTTCCATAATGTATCGTATCACATTGTGTATTGTATCGTACTGTATTGTTTTAATGAATATAACTTTGGATAGATTGTATCGTTCTCCGTCGTTACATAATGTTACATATCCATAATTTCAATGACAAACCTAGAAGAAATTGTAGGGTACGAGGTAAAGCTACTATGAAAAGGTAGGGTAAATGATAAAATAGAATTAACAAGTACAGACAAAATGAGAAGAAAATATTAAGGTAACGACGCGATCACACCAAATTGGTCATTACACAGATCTTTTCGTCGTTACTTAATGGTGGATTTAAACGATATGATACAATCGAATTTAAATAACAATCAAAACAAACATTGTATTTAGACTAATAATACAATATAACGCATAACTACCGTCCAAACAAGGTGTAATTGTCTAGATCTCTTGGAGATGCACTAGTAACAATCAATTACTTCTACTTTAGTTTATCATTAGAAATGGATAAACATGTGTACGATCGAATATATTGATGTAATTAACTAAATTAGGCCACTTATATTATGTCCAATTGGAAAGACCAATTTATAAATAATCCATATTTTTCACCAAATATCACATAATTAGAATATTAGTGGAGCAATTGGATAAAATATTTATGAAGAACACAAAGTTAATTACAAGAATGCAGATTAGCAAAGTCATACATAATAATACACATTTACCAAACCAATATAAATAGTTGTAGTTGGAAAAATCTTACGTAGCCGTATACATACTGCATGTGTACGCATACCATTGTACTGATTTAGTATTATTATTTTTTCCCATTTGGGTTAGGAATTGACTAATTATAATTAATACACGTTTCTAATTGGAGGAAAGGATTTATAATTATGTTATGCAACTTGTTTTTAGAAAATAGAGGGTTTAGTACTAGAAAATCGTACTTCATTAGTTCTAAGTGTTAATTAATATGACTTGGATCAGGTATTTCGATGCACCCACTATATTTTAGAATCAAACACTTAAACCCCTATACTATGAAATCTTACACTTACACCCCCTATGAGGTATATCAAAAATTAAGTTAATTAAAATATAGTTATTACTATTATAAATAAAAAGTTTTTTAATGTAATTTTAAGATAATTGTGAAATGGAAGAATAAATAAACAAAATAAAATGAAATCGAGATATTCATATTTAATAATTTATTATAGTTGATAAAAAAAAAGTTGAATAACTTAGATGTTTAAAGTTTTGGAAAGTTATTACTAATAGTCGGCATATCTTGCTACGTAATCTTGTGTTCATTTCTTATTTATGAGTTTCAAAAATATATATATTATATAGTTTCAAAAGTATTAATTCTTTGTCTTAATCAAATTTGTGAATAAAGATATTCAACAAAAAATATTTATCTTTATTATTAAATTCCATAAAAATCAATATGTAAAAACTTCTTATTTTTAATTTTAATAATTATATTTTAAAATGTTTAGTTACGAATATACCTTATAGGGTGTATAAGTCTAGAATTTCTATAGACTATAGTATCAAAGATATAATTAAAAAAATGAAAATATTTGATTTTAAAATACAAGAAACATATATAGCTGAAATTAAACCATATTATAAAAGCATTTAGTGTAATTAACCCTAGTTCTGACTTATAAATACGTATCCCACTCCTTCCATGTACCATGGGAGGCTAAAACTGGTGGAGTTCACTTCTAAATAAAATAAATAAATACTTATCTTTATTCTGATTTTTCTAAAGGAGAGATTCTTCTTGTAGAATCAAATAACAAGTGGATGCAAATAATTTTTCTATAATCAAATAATTGTTACTTGTTATGATATATGTAATAATTTCTAAAATTTTAAAATTACAAATTTCATATATAAAGAGATTTACATTTAATATTTTTTATTTTAATAAGAGAGAAGTATTGAAAACATTCCTGAACTTGACGCAGATTATTAGTTTCATCCCCGAACTATTTATAGCCTTAAAAACACTCCTCTGCTTGACTAACTAAACTTAGATACACCTTGATCTGCCACACGACATATCAAGTGGTCTCAAACTCTTGTAGGAGCATGAGGTTTTAATACAAAGCCGAAAGAAGTGTTGAAAACACTCCTAAAGTTGATGAGAATTTAGGGGGTGTATTTCATTCAAGTTGCAAGATCGGGGATGTATTTAAGTTCAGTTAGTCAAGTAAAGGGGTGTTTTTAAGGCTATTAATAATTCGAGAATGAAACTAATAATTTGCGCCAAGTTTAGAGATGCTTACAACACTTTTCTCAATATAAAAGTAAAATTATGCTGACGACGTATATAATTTAAACTTCTTTTGATAATTAATTATTATAAGGACTGTATCTTGTATGTAAAGGTGGAGGTGGGGAGTTTGGGACCGTTCAATTTTATTGTATCGTCCAATTATACGTTTTTTAAAATTTTTTATAGTTTATTCAAATTTTGTTCTTGACCATTGTGTTTTGATTATCTTTACTTGGTCCATATATATAAGTCGGTTTAGAAGTCGATGCAAAAAATTATACATTAATTTTGACTTTTTTAAAGGAAAAAAAAACAATACATCTAGAAACTGTATTCAAGTAATTAAAATCACAATTCTAATGTTATATAATATATAGTACTAATAAAATATATTTTAAAATATAATGTCTGGCTTAGTTTGCAAACTGTAAGTATCACTTAAAATGTCGATCGACGAAAAAAAAAATCTACATTCCTGCACCGTAGTCCTTTTTGATGACTTTATTTAATTTCTCTAATAAATTAATTAAGTCTTTAATTAGGTATAATATTTTAATTTTTAAATCATGTCCTGTAAACTTGGTCTTGCTTCATTATTGTTGCATAATATCCTACTGATTACTAAAACTGAGATTCTAATGATGACGTACAAAAAAAGACAACTTTTATTTTGTTGGTAGAAAACGAGTAATTGATATTTAAAATATTAATCATATAATTAATCAAATCTTGTGAGGTAGCTAGGTGATTACATGTGTTAAGAGTTAAATAGTTCTAATTGGGTACGTGAAGATATATTAAATGTAATTCCGTTAATGACTCATCATATATATATATAATTAAATAAACATTAGCAAAGTCAAATTGGCTATTTTCAGAATCAAAGTGAAATTAACAGGCCGAGTATGATGACATATAGGCATAACACGTACAAAGAGATCAATATATTGAATATATCGACTTTTTCAGAATTTTCTTATAAAAGTGAAGTGATCGAGAAACTTTACTTCAAAATCAACTTAAAATGTTACTTTGACGTTTCTTGGAAATACAAACGATCATTGAAATCATAAAAAATTGCTAAATAATTATACAATCTTATCCGATATATATAAAGAATAGAACGGAATATTGTATAATTGATGTCATAAAGTTAGTAGGTCCTTCGGTTATGAATCGGGTTGGATCCGTAAGGGCTTATAGGCTAGAATTGATGAAGGAGATTGATTTAATTGAAATTATTGGGTCGAGTAAAATGTTGAAGAGTTTTGTGTGAGATCCAAGTCCAATTAGGAACTGGTTAAAAAAGATTGTGTGTTAGAAATACGAGTTTCATGCGTATTATGTGAAGCTTTGACTCGTAAATTCGTCTCTCATCCCCTTTCTAATTACATATCATAGTTCTTCAATTATTCCACAATTTCCCTTTTATTTGTTTACATTACATAGTTATAATTCTTTCAGTATTGAGATCAAATATAATATATAATACCTTAGAATTTCATGTCATTACACCTTCTCTTAACCAAAAAATAAAGTAAAAATAAATAATTTGAGATAGGAAATCAAAATGTGGGTGCAAATAAGCGTGCAGTAATTCATAAATCATATTTGCGTCTTATAGAAGGGCCACAAGATTAGTGGCAGATCCAAGATTTTCACTCAGAGGGTTTAGAAAATAAAAAATATAAATGAGTTATATCTCTTCTATGGTTGAGGTGGTTCAAAATTAGTATATATACAAAAATACTGAAAATCTATTCTATATATATAGTATAATTTTTTATCGAGGGGTTCGGGTGAACCCCTCACACCCATGTAGGTCCGCCCCTGCACATGATCATGATGCCACTTTGGCCACGCCATTGTTAAATAATTACCACTCCCTCTATTGACTAAATAAAATAGATTATTTCAATTTATTCGTCTTATTTTTTATTTTAGTTCATTTTAAAAAGAACGCGGCTTCCCCTTTATTTTCACTTTTCACTTGGTTATTTTGGACAGTTGAACGGTCGAACGAGTAATGAACTCCTTATGTGCAAATGAAATTTTCCCAAAAGAGTAGCGTGCCTCAAATTAAAGTGGGTAAGAACTAAGAAAATCAATAGAAAGAACTCTACATCATTTGTTTGAGTTGAGTAATCATCTGACAAATCAACGCTCGTTTGTTTATTTAATACTTTGTAAAAGATCCATTTTCTTTGTCCATGAATCCACCAAGTTACACACGAGTTTTAATATTCTAAACCTTTCATAATTGCATGCAATAAGAACATCGTGAGTAGATTTACTGACAAAGAAAGAAGATCAAATTTAATAACTTGTCATTAATTAATCAAACTTAGGTTTAGTTAATGAAATTCCCACACCATGTTAATTAATTTGTCAATGATGTTAAAGCTGTCGTTTTAGCTATTCAAAGGCATCAAGGATCAAACATAGGTCAAGTATAAATTTATTTTTTTTAAAAGCTGTCAAGTCAACAACTATATTTAAAGAAACAAATCGTTTTCAAATGCTAATTAACTAACAATTATTTCAGTACTGTAGCATTAAAATATGTAATTTCTAATTTTTTTTAAGTTGTGGTAAATGGTAATTTATATATAGTACTAGGTGGGGCTAAGCCCGTGCCAAGCACGGGCCCAATATTTATATGAAAAATATAATAAGTAAACTTTAGGAATAACAAATATAAAAGTCATATTAGCGTTCTATAGCTACAGTTTTGTTATTTGCATTCCTTAGCAAACATAGTTTGTCATAGAGCATCTGATTTGTATAAATCGCGGCGATTTGTATAAATCGGGCGTCTATGTCTATTAAAATTGTGTTTGTACACATATATGTTCTTTGTGTTAGGCAAGAGTGGCGAGCGAGTTTAGGATAGCGAGGAGAGAGGCGAGCGAGAGAGGGCAGAGAGTGGAGAGAGATGAATTGTATATGTATATCGGTTAGATAATTGTATATATGTAACTACTATGTATATGTATCAATGATTGTGTTTTTATATCTTCATAAAATTTGAATTTGTATACAATTGAATCGAGTTAAAACATTAGTATTTGTATATCATATCTCTCTCGCTTTATACAAACACAAATTATACAATTTGTATAATTTGTGTTTGTATAAAGCGAGAGAGAGAAAAAGGCAAAAGAGAATTGGGTAGGGGAAGATTGGTATTAGTATAATTATAAGTGTATAGGACGGAGAGATATGTATTTGTATTTGTATATACAGTCTCTCTCGCTTTATACAAACACAAACACAATTTATACATTTGTGTTTGTATAAAAGTGAGAGAGGTGAGGGAGTGAATTGAGAGTGGCGAGCGAGATACAGGGGAGAGAGGCGAGAATGGCAATGTGTTTGCTACGAATTAGAATTGAATGAAACTGCTACTATAACACTTATTTTGAATTAATAGTTTGCTATAATGGACAATTTTCTCAAATATAATACTATTTTTATCAGCTAACTTTTTTAAGAATTAATATTTAATTTTAATTCTACTAAACTAAGTTGTGTACAAATAGCATGTACTTTAACTTAAAGTTTTGATAATGCATGATTATTTTTGTAGTTGGCATATACACAACCAATACATATTATGCATTTTAGTTATTTTACATCAGAAGGCCGATTTTCTCAAACCTAAATAAAATTTTAATGGTCCGTAATTAATCTATTCAATAAATATAAAATTGATCAATTCTATTTTTTTCTTGCAAAAATATTTTGATATTCAAAGACTTGAAAAATAATTATTTTCTTATTATACTTTGTTTTGAGATGAAATGTTTAGGTATCAAGGAAAGAATATTGAAAGAATACAAAATACTACCACCATAAGCTTTCACATGTTTCATCAATATATTACGTCAAATGATAGTAAAAAGCACTAATATAATTAGACCACGTGTCATTAAGCCCCTTTTTCATACATTTAAAACACACTCAAAGTTGGATATATTTACTAAAAAGTACATATACTGATGATGAAATAAACTTTAAAATGAAGGACAAAGCAGTGGATACATTTGCAATAATGGAAAGATAAATGGGTTTATAGTCAATTCAATCAATAGTCCAAGTTTTCCTTTGATGATGTACAACATTATAAAGCACGATTTTTTCTAAACTGCCATAATTGCCCTCATGGTCGGCAAGCATGTTGACCATGAGGTGTATGTATTAGTATACTAGATACTTTTTATTTAACTTTTCAAATGCAAATTCTATTTTATTTTATTTTATTTTTAAAAAAAAGGTGTTCGAACTGAAATAACCTCTTCATTCTTTTTGAAATATGAAGTTACCAATTAGGAATCCTCGAAGCTGTTTTCCGCTTTTGGTTAGCTCAAATATGCCCTTAACCTATTGAATTTAGCTCAAAAACACTATTCTAATAACTTCCCACATGACAACATGTTTAAAAACGCAAAATTAAAGAACATTTTTAGTACATTTGACATAATTCAAATAACGGAGAGTATATATATATATAGTACTACTGTCTACTTACATATACATGTATGTAGGAAAAACTGAAAAAGACAAACTGCGTGGCCTACGCATCTTAAAAAGAGGAAATGCCCACCTAAGACATAAATACTAACCAACAATATTTTAGTAGCCAATGCAAATGCATGTATATAACTCTACCCCTTCTACAACAAGTGTTTTATATATGTATATATATATATATATATATATATATATGAACTGTTGGGCTGGAAGAGGAGCGGAAAGCTATTTGACTGTAAGGAGTCCTGCTCCTCTTTCTTCGCTTTGGGGACGGAGGGTACTGAAACTATTAAAAGAACCCCCAGTTAGTCATTTTAGCATCTTTGAAGAATCATATTTGGTTATTTACTAAAATCCCCTTTTGGAGGGGAAGGGTGGATTGTTAGTGTGGACGATTTAGAAGATATAATCGGAGGACATGTATGGTTATAAGGTTTCATTTGTATACTTGGTAGAATCTGACATATCTTAACCAAATCCTTCGCATAGGCTCGACACGCACTTGTATGATCTGGAGAGGCTTACTTATTTGATAGTTTAGAGACTTTATCCGTCTTTGATTTCACTGCTTCAGTCTCATAGAATCGGATAGATAGGAGTTAATCAGTAATTTATGAAGTAAACAATAATTTGAGACAATAAGCAACATAACATCTTAGAACCTTCCACAACCAAACTTACATATTAATTGAGTTGCGAGATACTATTATAATTTATATATATACATAGGTCGATATCGCTTATATAAAATCATGCGGGATTTTGTTGCAAGCAAAGCTTTATTAACTCTATGTGCATGTCGTATATAGCCTATAGATTTCAATTTTTCATTAGTCAAATTCCATGTTGTTTTCTTAGGTTTTCTTTAATTCCCACCCACGCATAATGAATGGCCATTATTAATATTCACTTGCATGTACATTATTGTTTGTTAAAATAGCAGCTAGATGCAAGTTATATATACTAATTACAATTTTTAATCGTCTGCAAGCTGTTGAGCATCAAATAATTAAAAATAAAGGAAATTTTTTAATTCAAATTCCACGACATATATACTTTAAATTATAGTGATTATTGTCATGCAAGTATATTAGCTTATTTTCTGATCCATGTGAATTGGATGGGAACAGTAATTGTCATAACTCCAAATCCCCTAAATTTCATTAAACATAGTCTAATTTTAAACACTTTTATGTCGTTAGTTTTTTTTTCCAAACAAATGAAACATAATCTAATTTTAAACACTTTTATGTCATTAGTTTTTTTTTCCGTGTTTGGAGTCCCATTTGAGGGTGACGCTCCCAACAGGATTTTATCCATACTCAAGGCTCGAACCCGAGACCTCTAATTAAGGGTGGAACAGCTCCACCACTGCACCACAACACATATTGGTCATGTCGTTAACTCAATAAACTATACAAGAGACTGCATTTTTATACTTCATTAATTTGCATCGACATGATATTGCAAGTGACAAACTTGGAGGGGGAGGGAGAGGGGACCAAATGAAAGGCCTTCAATTAAAATTTCACCGATGCGATCACTACAACAAAAGAGATATTTAGTGGCAATAGATTTTTCTCTTAGCAGCAATACTTATTACTATAAAAACATTTAACAGTAATTGATCTAATGTCATTACATCTCAAGTCGCTAAAACATTTAGCAAAATTTATATAGAGTCCTTGTTATAAATATTCATATTTATTATTGCCGCTAAATAATTGTCGTAAAATCCTTTATTTGTTACGGTGTAACATGGGTTATATACCATTGCATGCATCACCAAAACTAATTCGAAAAGAAAAAGAAAGGATCAGTTGCTTAAAAATAAAATATGGTGAATAATTAGTACCTAATGCAAGTTGCAACAATTAATTATGATTAGCAGCCACTAAAAGCAATCCCTTGTCGTCTGTGCTGCAAAAAACAAGAGATTTTCATGAATATATGGAACACACATGGTTTTGATATCAGATAAAATATTATGTCCCAAGAAATAATGTTGTCAAATAATATTATTCTTTTTCCTTCCATGTGAATTAAATATACAAGTTGTCTAATAATTTAATTGGATCACTTAACTAACTGATTAGTTAGAATATTAGCAACTAGTTTTAGTCTAAACACTTATAAGTAGTTGGAAGTAAATGATGATTGAAGTGATGATCAAAGAGGTACGTAGTAAAGTGATCATGTGCTTTCAGTATGATCATAAGTTCATTATTTTTTCAAAATTGACTACTTAATAAAAATTAATCAACAATAATAACATACTCCGTGTAATTTCACAATCACAACTTAAAAGTCATAAATTATAAAGCTCATCCAAATAGGTTTTGAATAGGCGTATTTGGACATGCGATATGAAATTCTAATTTCAAATCAACGTTTGGACATACAATTTGGAATCATAATTTCAAAGAAAACTATCTAATTTAGACAAACAACTTTACCATATCTACTGAATTCCATATACTTTAAAATAATTATATAATCTCTCGCTCTTTTTCCTCCCCTTTCTATCTCTCCCTCCTCTCCTCTCCTCTCCTCTCCTCCCCCCTCCCCTCTCCCCCTCCCTCCTCCCTCGCACTTCCCTCTTTCTCTCTCTTCCTTCTTTTTGCTCTCCCCCCTCACTCTCTCTTAATCTATCTATCTCTATATATCTCTCTCTCCCCTCCCTCCCCCTCTTCTTTTTGCTATGTAGATTGGTATTAGATAATCATTGAAGGATCGCTAATTAAGGCATAACTACATTGGACATATATTTATATGCACAAATACATGTATCATGAGCAATAACTATATTTTTGTCTTTGTCTCGTTCTAAGTATGTATTTATGCTCTGATACACTGAATACATTACAAATTTGATAGCACTAAATGCATAAGATACATCAGTTCTCTCTTGAATCCAAATTGTAACTATGCACAGATATATTGAATATTATGCATAAATACACTAGATATATTAATACATTTTTATGATGGATACATGAAACAGATACTGGATGCACATGATAAAATTGATATACATAGATACATTAGTACATATTTGATATTGGATACACATATACATGAAATTGTAAAACACAGACACATTGTGAAACATAAATATAGAGAAACCGAAGGGCAAAGGAGAGAGGGAGGCGAAAGACGAGAGATATATTTGCTAGATACAATATATCTAGAGGTAAATGCGTTGTGTCTAAAGTCGAGCGAGAGAGGAGAAGGGCAAGATACATTCACTAAATCCAGTGTATCTAGAGGCAAATACAATGTATCTAGAAGTAACTCAAATAAAATACATAATTATTGAAATTATTAATTCATAGAGTAATTAACACCTATCTAGTGTGCTTTATGAAATCTGCTCTAGTTTCAAATCGCAAATTCTCCAATAAAAAACATGATTTGGGACTTCAAATCATAATTTCAATTTTTTTTAGATGTAACACTTGACCATAAGTCTTTAAAAAAAACTCATGCTTAGCATAAAAAAAATTGTATACCATGTGAACAAATTATACTAAAAACTAATTAGTTACTACTATTGTTAATTAATGGATCTTCATAAAATTATGTGGATTTGAAAATTTATAATCGCAAAACATTTGCTTACTTTAAAGACATGAAGATATATGATTTGTCAATATGGTGCCTTCAAATATTCTGATGTCTTATTTATAAACTATGGTTTGCTCAGTTGGTAAAATTGTACAAGAATTAAAGAAATTTTGATAGTTTTCAAAACTTGTGAGACTTTCACATTTTTAAGAAAAAAATACAACTTCAAAAATCAAAATTGCATAATCAAACAAAACCTCAACTTTAAATCAATCTAATTTCAAATAATAAGATATCGCATGTCGAAACGAGTCCTAAGAAAAAGATGGGTCAAATGCAATGTGCCTTTACATGAAGTAAATGGTAGATTTAGCAAGGCTCAAACTTCAACGTTACATTGCAACTAACTAAATTACAAGCCTCGACAAATCTGTACATGCAATTCACTTAACTTGGGAATGGACAGAAAGGTAAAGCCTTTACACGAAAGGAAAAATGAAAATTATACAAGTCTAGTTTCACTGAAACTTGATACTAAGACAATTTTATGTTTCCAAATTTTTCCTGTTGAAGCCAATACAAAAGAGTCTTCAATGGAGTGATGTAAATGACCTGGATCTCATGCTGAGTATAAACTCAAACTCTAACTCAAGAGGCGGTATCATTGGGAGATCACTAAGTACAGTTCTGTCCAAGAGCCTCAGCAAACAAATGAAACGTAGCAGCGGTATTCCATCTAACTTGTCAACATTCAAACACAAACAAAAATACATGGCAATGTGCAACTATTGTACATTACAACAGACAGGCAATCAAAGCTTTCAACAATACACCTATAAATTATAATGCCTATCATGAATAAGCTAGTTGAAAACAAATATCCACGAAAGTCGGTAGATATGCCTATTGGAAAAGAAAGAATCACGTCGGAAAATAAGGTTTATCATTCTTAAAATATAGGACCTCAAGTAAAAATCTTTTGTCTTTTTGCGATTGTATGCCAGAAGGAGCTTCTGAATGTCCATAACCTAATCTAAGGGTGGATCATGTTGAACTGGAATCTGGAAAGCTGTTGAGGAATTGTAGATATCACAGGTCCATATCTCTGCAATGAGTTAAAATAGAATCATTAGAATGATAAACATGTATCAAGATGGTTTGCAAAAATGGTGTGGATTACAGGCACATGAGACAGCCACCAGTCGGCACAACACTGACTGCTAAAGGACTTTTAGGCACCCTACATGGGAAAATATCTTATGATGCAACAGAGAAAATTAATGATTATAATTTATACCTGAACATTGTCATAAAGTTCAAACAATGGCACTGCAAGAAGCTTCAGATTCTTTGGGACAGCAAAGTACTCTCTTTCAGATAGATGAACAACAAAGAGCTTCTTACACTCCTGCATGACCAACGGAAATAATTAAAAGGAATCATTCACCAAAAGAGGAACTGAGGAACCAAGGCTCTACTTGGAATAATATGATGATTAATCTTTGATATTCAATAAAATTAGGGGGGAAAATTAGCCCATAAAAACATGACTAATTTATTGGCTCAGCCTTTGACCCACCCAATTCAGCTCATCTAAAACTGGGCTGACATGTAACCCCAAATAGACCTATGAGAAACTTTGTCAATTTTTTTCCAAAAGGACCTTTTTTTGTTTGATATGTTATATATAGTCATAATAAAGAGGAAAAAAGTTTATTAGGTACTTAAAAGATTATAAAAGAACACAGAGAAATAAAACTTAATAAGAATTGGGCGGGTTGGATTATGACCCATCTTTTAGCCCAACCTATTTCCATCCCAAGTAACTTTCGGGCGGGTCAATCAATTCAGTCATTTTGACCCGCCCAAATTCAGCCCAACCCACACATTTGACACCGTTGATTAATAATAATATGAAGATTTAACACCAAGGCTTGGGGGTTTTGCCCTTCAATCATGCACGGTTGCATGTTCGAATATAAGTAGGGACTTGAATTCCTTTGTATTCTGAAAAATGGATATCTGTTTTCTTCTCTAACTCCAAACCAACCTCACCCCCAACCCCCGCCTACCTTCTCCCCCCCCCCCCTCCCTCCCCAAAAAAATAAGAAAAAAGAGAAGAGATCAGGCATCTTAGGAGAACTTTTATGATACTATACCTTGGGCTTTGTTATGTGTGGAGGGCAATATGGATACATTATAGTTTCAAAATTTGGCCTCCACCAGATCGCCACACACTCACCTATCTGCATTGATAGAAGCCAGATCACAGCAACTAATATTATAAGAGAGGAGAAATAGATAAAACACTTGAATAACTATCAATGGCTTGATAAACGGAACCTTATAGGAAGCTATGAAAGCTTGTAAAGAGATTAATAAGTATTTAAAAACAGAATTCTCTTGCATAATGCACTTAGCCACTTACAGAGGACAATATTTTTCAGACAAAACAGGTCAACAACAACGAGACCAACTATTCTCCATAAGAAAATAACATATTAACTGTCTAACAGCCATGACAATGTAATCTCGTCTTTAATCAGATTTGTTAATTCTCTTGCATAATGCACTTAGCCACTTACAGAGTACAATATTTTTCAGACAAAACAGGTCAACAACAATGAATCCAGTAAAATATTTTTTATGCCATTTGTGTTGCTGCTAAAGCAGACAGAAATGATAGTAGACCAGTTTTTGGGTGCAAACTCAAAGTTACGATTTACTGTTCAGCAAGCTTTCACATTTATACCATTCAAAAGATGCCCGAAATTATCCTCATTCCATTTCTATCACATCATAAGATATATGGTTGACTAAACAGTCATGAAATGAAGAACGGTGAATACCTTCAGCCCACCTACTTTATATTTAAACCACCGAGGACTCCCCAAGGGACAACAGTCGTATGGTTCGAAACTCAACAGATAATGCCCCGCCCATCTACGCTTCTCCACTTACATACCAGGTATTTGCATGCGGCAGAGTTGGACTCATGACATAGGCCTAACCTACATATCATGTGTTGCACTCTTACCACTAAAAGCCATGGGTGCCCTTCACCCCACACTTTTTCCTCCTATATCTTCCGCCCACATAGGACAGTGGGGAAAGACTCAAAATACTTTCCGAACATAATACGGGGTTGCATCATGGATCAACTTTTAGCCCGTTCTTATTTGCTTTGATGATGAATGAATTAACAAAACATATCTGCAGGGGGGGGGCGGCTTTCATGGTGTATATTATTTGCAGATGACATAGTATTGATTGACGGGACACGTGGCGAAGTTAATGATAGGCTGGAGGGTTGGAGACAAACCCTGGAGTCTAAGGGGTTAAAGTTGAGCATTAGTAAGACAAAGTATTGGGAGTGCAAGATTAGTGATGAGACTCACAGAGCAGATGCAGAAATGAGCATTGATACACAAATCATCCCCAACAAAGGGAGTTTCAAGTATCTTGGATCAATAATCCAAGGAAATGAGGAGACTGACGATGATGTTACACATTGCATTTGAGTAAAGTGGATGAAATGAAGGCTAGCATTTGGTGCGTTGTGTGAAAAGAATGTGCCATCACGACTTAAATGTAAGTTTTATAGGGTAGTGGTTAGACCAGTTATGTTGTATGGGGTTGAGCGTTGGTCAATCTAGAACTCGCACATCCAGAAGATGAGAGTAGCGAAAATGAGGATGCATACCAAGAGAGATACGATAAGAATGAGGATATTCAGGACAAGTGAGAGTAGCCTCGGGTGGACAAGATGAGGGAAGCAAGACTAAGGTGGTTTAAGCATGTGAAGAAGAGATGCTCTAATGGCCCAGTAAGGTGTAAGGTGTGAGAGATTGGCTATGGTGGGTATAAAGAGAGGTAGAAATAGGCCGAAGAAGTATCGTGGAGAAGTAATTAGACATGATATGACTCACCTACAGCTTACCGAGGACATGGCCCTAGATAGGAGGGTATGGAGGTTAGGAATCAAGATAAAAGGTTAGTACGTAGTCGAGCGTTATCTAGTTTTTCTCACCCGTAGTACTATTACTATCTTTCTTTTATCTTATTTAGCGATTCTATATTACCACTTGTTGTTTTCCTTTGCTTCGATTATCATATTATTTGTTGTCGCTATTGTTCTTTTCTCTATTAATTTTTCTTGGCTTTTTCACTCCTATATGTCCTTTTCATCACCTGCTTAAAATTGTTTTACTTGAGTCAAGGGTCATCAGAAACAGCCTCTCATCTTCACAAGGTAGAAGTGGTCTGCACACATACCACCCTCCCCAGAACCCACTTGTGGGATTACTCTAGATATGTAGTTGTATCTTTCTCCCACACAAAAGAAAAGACACTACCAAAAGGCGTAGCTTATAAGCATACCTCCCATTTTGGCTGAATGCCAGGAGAATTAGCTGCAAGTTTACTAGACAGTTTCCTTTTCAAACCCTCGATTTCTGCACATAAAAAAAATAGAAAACAGAAATGCTAGTATCCCAAGTCAAAGCTTAGCAAAAAAAATATGAAATCCAGAGAAAATCATAAGCAAAACATACCGTTCTCTCCTGGTTTCAAGCGTCCACCTGGAAGTTTGCAAAATGTGTTCCCAATTTGCAATAGAAGAATGTGAGGATGATTGTGTTCTTGTACCTGTGAATTCAAACCAGAGGAATTACACATCATTCTAATTTTACTCCATAGAATCTAACTCTAAAATTACAAAACAAACCTTTTTTGATATGAAGTAAGAATATTATTAACAAAACGGTATTAACTAGCCCGTATACAAGAAGTATTCCAAAAAATAGAAAATCTTACACAAATACATGATTTCCTATGAAAGCCGCCCAATCATCTATTTCTAACTAACCAACTTGAACATTTGCGCCAAATTTAGTCAATTACCAGGTATATATCGCCTCTTGTATTTTTTTTTATAAAGTAACAAATTTCATTAGAAAAGGGCCAAAAGTTGCCTGTATACAAGAAGTATAACAAAAGTAGAAAACCTTACAAGAGAAGCTCTTGTATTAAGATTTTGGTGTTAACTATCTTTTGAAACAAGCGAAAGAAGAAACAACCAACAGATGATCTTAAGTGGTCAAGTAGTCTTCCTTTTACAATTATAAACAGTTTGAAATAAAGTTTAAACTTAAGACGCTTGAGACCTATTGTTTTTCCTCCCATTAAGAGAGCTTGAGAGCCATTGATCGAATAGAACAAAGTTGTAAGGAAGCAGGGACAAAGCTGGCTGTTGAGATGGGTGGTACATGGAATGTGACAGTGAAAACAGAAAATAAAGCTCTAGTTGAAGAGGAAAACATGAGCACATATGTAGTAAGGTAATGGAAATTAGTTAGTAGCTTGAGACTCATTAATCATAACTCTATAAACAAAAGTTGCCGCGGAAAATGATCTCCCTTAATATTAACATATTTTTTTGGTAACGCTTAAAAAAAATGATAACCGTCCACAGGATACCTGCCACCTCCCCCTTTATATTAACAGGGCCTTTTTTTGGGGTAAGGTATAATATTAACGTAGCCTTTATATAGCTTTTCCCTGTTTCAACTTTCAACAATTGCCAGGGAGACTGGATGTTGGTCTGACCCATTTTTTTCCTTTTGAAATATGTTAAAAGTTAAATCATAACTCTATAAACAAAAGTTGCCGCGGAAAATGATCTCCCTTAATATTAACATATTTTTTTGGTAACGCTTAAAAAAAATGATAACCATCCACAAGATACCTGCCACCTCCCCCTTTATATTAACAGGGCCTTTTTTTGGGGTAAGGTATAATATTAACATAGCCTTTATATAGCTTTTCCCTGTTTCAACTTTCAACAATTGCCAGGGAGACTGAATGTTGGATTGACCCATTTTTTTCCTTTTGAAATATGTTAAAAGTTAAATCAGTTTTCCGTTGGAAATTTTTTAATCAGAATTAAGAGCTCAATAATCAGGCCGAACTAGGACATCTTCAAGTAGCAATCTCATGAGATTCTTATTCAAGACATATAAGTTCCTCTTGTAAGAAAAGAGAGCATTTGTTCCCTCTCACACTCTCTTCTTCTTATAGTTGAGATCTTTCTTCTCGTCCTGCTAATCTTTTTTTGAGTTTTTCCATTACTTGCTTCTTAATGTTGTAAATCCTAATTCCTCGACATTTTATCATCTGCAAGCACCCTGACCCAGAACTAAATTTGAATATGATCCAATATACCCTAAAGTGAACAGATCCCCAGCAGTTTGAAAAGTTCTAGGTACAAATTGTAATCGACCTAAAATTAAATGTCTAGTACCCAACTTTTCATACATCTGAAACCAGGAACTGTAACACTACATAGAGTTTCTAGTTTCAAAAAACACTACATAGAGTTTCTAATTTCCTTTCTATGTTACAGATAAGGAACACTATTGGAGTAGTATTCTATGTAACTTCTCTTATTATAAACATTTTCAGTAAATAGCTACAGATGATGAAGAAGCAAGCTATATAAGACATTAAATGGAAGTTAGCTCAATGAATGAAGTGCCCTCAGTTAATAGCTATACTGACTAAGATGGTTGAAGAAACAAAGGTCAATATCCAGTAACCACTGTCCAATCCACTGAACAATGCGGACGAACTCCTAGTGAAGACATTTGATTCTTCTTCTCCCCATTAACTCATATAAAAACCAGTTTTCCTAAAAGGATCTCTTTTTCCCCAATTGAATTAAACTCGATGAAAAAGTTATATTGCTTCACTATTTATTTAACCTCTCTCCTGAAAGAACTTCTCTACGTACTCCTCCCATATTCCACTTTACATGATACTTGGCATTTAGGGAATCATTCATCTTTGTGTTAGACTACAACCTTTTCGTGCATTGTTTAATTTTCAAATATATAAACTTGTAACCTAGACTACTTTTTAATATAATTTCTAATATCAAAATTTTATTTCAATAAGATTAAGAAATTGATGTTTGAATTGAAATTGAAAATTAGAAGTTTGGTCTTGGTGCTCTAGACCCCCCTTCATTCTTTTTTAAATGAAGGGAGTAACATTTCTGAGATTCAAATGAAATATATGTCAGAAGATTGGAAGATGGCAAATAAAACTAGAGAGAGAGAGGTGTACTGAAATCAGTCTACTTCCCTTTAGCATGGTTATGCATATAAAGAGGCCAAAACCCAAGAGTACCTGAAGATCTGGAAAAGCTACTATCCAGATAACGAATTCTTATGATTGGTAGTTGTTGTTTTGGAACTGGTAACTTTGATTGGTAGTTGGACTGGTGTGGTGAAAGAAACTATTCATGGATAAATATATGTAAGATTTCTCCCATAACACAGGAAAGTGATCTGAAAGTACATTATCTTTTCCACAAAGGAGCTAAAAAAGTGGCAGCTAATGTAAATGAAGAAATATTATGAAACAGAATGGAAATTTAGTTCCCATTCTGACTCTTGTTTTCTTAGTCAGAGCAAATCTTAGACAGATAATGGAAGAATCATATACTTCCAGCACAGATATTTGCTTAGACATACATCTCAAAAATCTTATGCAAACAATTGCATACGAAAGTTATGCAAGAGCTTTGAGAGTGCTGAACACTCCCTTTTTCTACAAGTGATGACAAGTTGACAACAATGTGTCATGTCGGAGAAAAAAATTAGACTAAACTGGGACTAAAGATCTTAATATCAACTAAACTAAAAGCACAATCACAGCAACAAAGCCAATATTCAAATCAAGCACAAGTGGAGCTCATTTATTGCAGCTTAACAACAGCTAATGAGTTCCTAGCAACTAGATTTGGCAAAACAAACAAAAATAGTAACAATCTAGGGCAATAACTGAACAAGGTAAGACCAGAAAATGATCATTTTCCTTAGATGGAAATAGGAACATAATATAAGCTGAGATAGAGGATGCAAAAGCATACCAAGAGAATTCCTTCGACGCTAGTCCTCATGCCCTCCTTCGTATAGCTGCATACCACATCACAAACAACAGGTTGTTAAATTCCAAAACAGGAGAAACTTTTTTTAGCAGCTTAAGTATAGTAAACTAAATACTATCAGTGACCAGTGTGATCCAGTTTCGTAAGGGCTTTACCTAGGGTTTAAGGAACTTTGATCTACTTAATTACCTGGAAGAATCTATCAGAATTTCAATTACGAAAAAAAAACGGAAAAATAGAAGAAACTATACTTGACTTTCATACGAGCAAGTCGATCGGCGACGGAGGTGTCCTTCTCCATTTTTGGCTCCTTAGTACCAAATGTATAGCTGGACAGTGGGTAAGTGTTGACAACTGAAGACGTTACCATTTTCTTTCTATGCAAATGACGAGGTTTCCACGCTATCTTCTTCTCGGGAATTAGATGTCGCCGGCGGGAGGACTGAGGGAGAGACGATGGATGGGTGTTCACCGGAAGAATATTTGTATGTTCAGATTTTCCCCCTTGCCGTTGATGGGATGCTTCTGGACTAAAGATTGTAACTATTTAACGGGCCTTCACTGGATCCATTTCAACTTCGGTTTGGTACTTTCTAGTTTGGGAACTGCTCAATTGTCAATTCACTTTGTTTATGGGCTATTCTAGAAATAGACTTTCATTTTTAGTTAATTATTTTAATTTAATTAACGGAAAAGGATTATATTTACCCTTGTACTCTTAGAAAAGGGCTATATTTATCCTTCGTTATACTTTTTTGATATATTTGCCTTTGTCATCCAACTTTGGGGTCATATTTGCCCTTAAACAGTTAAGTCTCATTTTCCTATTCTTATTATCCTATGTGGATATATTTTTTTATCACAATTAATTAAATTTGTTCCCAATTTAATTGTTATACCGACTTAATATTATAACTACTCATCTTACCATTTTAAATGAATTGCTAGTGTCATATTTCCGCCGCGCAGTCATCATTTTCCTTACGAATGGTCACAGAAGGCAAACGGAAGAGAATGTTCTTGGATTTTGTATACTGCACTTTCCTATTTTGAATGCCCTTAGTATAACAATCATGTTTAATCACACTTTTACCACATTGTGTCCTAGAATATTATTAATGAAGTTTGTATTTTTTTAAAATTTTTTTTTACAGAAAAGTGATGATTGGTGAGGGAAATATGGCAGTAGCAATTCATTTTAAATGGTAAGATGAGTGGTTATATATAATATTAAGTCGGTATAATAATTATAATGGGAGCAAATTTAATTAATTGTGATAAAAAAAAAAATATCCACGTAGGATAATAAGAATAGGAAAATGAGACTTAACTGTTTAAGGGCAAATATGACCCCAAAGTTGGATGACAAGGGCAAATATATCAAAAAAGTATAACGAGGGGTAAATATAGCCCTTTTCTAAGAGTATAAGGGCAAATATGACCCTTTTCCGTTCAATTAATTAAGAAAAAAAATTTAAAAAAACAATTCATATCGTATTTTTAGAATTAATTATTTATTTTTAAATTATTTTTCATAACTTAATATTGAACTCAATTATTATATATCAATTATTATTTTTTAAAAGCATGCAAAATTTAAGATAAATAATAAAAATGAATGAAGAAAGTAATTACATGAGAATGCTTCTTTACTTTGATGCCCAAATAAATATTTTACCCAAATTTCTTGTTTACTTCCATTTCTAATCTACACAATCTTGTCTTTTTTTTCTCTTAGTTGTTGAGCTGTAACGGACCAGGCCCAACTCAATTCTTGAATTAAATGGGGTTGGACTTAATTTTTTCAGCTCATTTAGGAACGAGGCTTTTTGGCCCAATCTCATTTGGCTCGCTATCCTCGTAGGCCCAACCCGTGAACCTTAGAGGTCAGCCCGTGAGCTGTGAATTTTAAAAATATTCAATATATATATATATATATATTAATTATTGAAGTTATTATAACTATGAATTTTTTACTTCTTCTACTTTTGTTTGTATGCCTAATTTTTCATTTCTCCTTTGTTATCTTGTTTATGAAAAAAGTGATCATGTAATATTTTTTGCTCGGATGAATCTTATGAATGTTGTATCTTGGCTATTATGTTGTTTTGTAATTATTCACTGAAGTGTGTGTAATTCATGAATGAATTTATGTATGTATTGATGTCGTGTTCATCAGACATCAACGTTCAATACTTTTTCTAAGAGGTCAATGTTGTCCATTTTTTGGTTGAAGGGTCAACCCGTCCCAACCCGTGGCTCGCTTAGAGCTGGATTGGACTGCTATTTTATAGGCCCTTTAATTAAAAGGATCAACCCGTCCTAACCCATTTAACTCTCTAGCCCGTTAGGGTTGGATTGGATTGGGTTGAGCCAGCCCATTTTGACAGGTCTAATTGTTACCAATCATCATTATAATATTTTTTAAAAAAATTATTTTTTTTGAGTTCTTTTACAATTTCCTTATTCTTCATCTTCTCTGCTATTATCATCTGAGCTACTTAATAAAGAACTTAATGGTTTTAATTTTATACAATATAGTGTATATAAATTATTATGTGAAGCGAGTAATCATTAGTCCAGATGATGGTAGTATGAAAGATGGAGATAAGAAATTGAATCATTTTGGCATTTGAAATATAAACGTAATTTTATATATTAATAATATGTGTCGCTGTATCATTGATGTGTGATATACATTTTGTTTGAAGAAAAAAGTAGTCAAACACTATAGGGGTGTATAAGTGTTACGGTGAATTTAAAGTTGTGATGATTGATAAGTATAACGAATATTATATAAGAATATCGATTCTTAAACATGTTTAAAATAAGGAGTTGACAATGTTTGTGATATACATACAAATATCGAGAAACTAGGCCCTTATCGTGTCTACTGAAAAAACTGTATCACAAAAGTTCAATGCATGAAGTGAAGAATTCATGTCCTTCATAGTAAATTGGAGATGATTGATGATCAATTAATACAAAGCAAATTTCAAGTGTAAGAAGAATTTCTTAAGGAATTTTGTTTATGATATGAATCACATCAAAAAATAATAACTCAATATGAAAACATTACCATACTTGCACAAAAGGAAAGGGCTTTGAAATAAGAAGAAACCACACGCAAAGATCATAATATTTTATGAAAATTAAGTCCAATTGAGATTGAATTCTCGATCAAGTTCTATTGAGTTTTGGAGCGAGAAGACTAACAGATTTCAACTATCGTCTCTCCTATATGAAACACCACATTGATGCTATTGAATATAAACAAATCAAGAATTGTTCTTAGTCATGTTATCATTGTGAAGAGGGTTTTGTAATAGTCATTTGTCAACGAAAAGAACCTGTTCTCAAAGAAGATGTTATAGTTCTCTAGTTATTAAATTGATTATTTATTTGAGATATTGTAACTTTTTACTTTACTAGACATTTTGTAATATGTGTTTGTACTCGAGTTATAAAGGCTTTCAAGATTAAAGTAAAATCTTGAAAATGACATTTACAACTAGGAAGAAAAAAGTGTTAAAGTTAGTCCCTTTGGTTATAGAGTTATTACCTAAAATTGCTCGAGATTTTAGTGGAGATTCAAGGCAATCTTACAAGAGTAGATCGTGATTTCTTACTCTCTCGAGCACAACTTTTTTTACTATAAAATTTCTTATGTTAATCACATTCCGCACTTTACTTTTTATTTAATTAACTGAAGAACCTGACTCTTCAGTGCATTCAGTGACACCATAAAATAACATGCTATATTTTGAATATATATTGGTAAGTAAAAGAATTTATAAGAAAATGGATTTTGATACAAGTTGTAGGGGGTTGGTTGAGGGGCAAATACATACTAAACTTTGCTAATTTATTTACGCATGTATAATACAAATATATAATCAAGTAACAATACAATTTTTTTAGCTTCGGTTTAATTTTCTTCATCCAATCACCTTCTTTCAATTCAAAATGTAATCTTTTCGATCTAAAATTGAATCGTTTATCATAAGCCTTTTTTATATATCTAATAATTTGTCATCTTTCAAATTCATCGTTATTTCCTTGGACTCTGACCCGTATTAGCTATTGAAGTTCAAAATTTTCAAAATTCGATATCATTTAAGGAAATATTTTCTTTCTTTTTACTAGTTTTTTAAAACAAGTAAATCGAAATATAGCAAATTAACTACTATCATCAAACAAAAGGTAGAGAATGATACACGCTCAACCTCAAATTAGATTTTCAAAGCTCTTTAAGAAATGAAATTTTGGAAAATAAACTTTTGATTGAAGTTAATATACGTTTGTTTGGATTCTCACATGACTAATAAAATAAAATATTGAGATATCAAATAATTTTTCAAATGCTTAAATAAAATATAGTATTTTATTTTTAATGATTGAGTGAAGATTTTCATTAAGGACATTTGAAAAATAAAAATACAATTTTTGAGATTTGAACTTAAAACCTCAAGATAAATTTTCAACCTCTTGTTAGAAAAATAATAGTAGGAAATATGATTGAAGAAGAAGATGGCTTTGAGGCGTGAAACACTTTCTTTAAAGAGATATTGTCCATATACATATTGGGGTGAATACAAATAATTCTCTTCAAAGATACAACAAAGCCCTTGGTTTATACATGCAGATTTTCTTCATAGGCTACTTCTCGAGAGTCTTTATATTTATAGAACTTAAGAGATGACTCTTCATAAGAGTCATGTTCTTTCATGAACAGATATGTCATTTCATAAGAGTCATGTTCTTTCATGAATATATTTGTCTTTTCATAAGAGTCATGTTCTTTCATGAACATATGACTTTTCATAAAGATCATGTTCTTTCATAAACATATGACTTTTCATAACAGTCATGTTCTTTCACGAACAAATGTATCTGTTCAATTTAAGACCTCTATATATTACAAAATATCCAACACCTCTTACTCGCTAAACAAATCTCTAATCTTATGTTTACATTAGGGGTGACAATTGGACGGGTCATAATGGGTTAAGACAACAATCGGGTCAAGACCCAATCCAACCCAATTTTGCTTGGGTCAAAACGGGTTGGGTCAAAATGGGTTAGGTAGTGGGTTACATTACGGGTCAAGACCCAACCCGATCCAATTTTTACTAAATTTAATTATTTTATTTGTTTTTTTAAACTATTTTAGTATCTAATAAAATGATTATTTTCTTTATTATGGTCATATACAACATGCCAATTTTTTTTAAAAAAATTTTAAAAATATTTTGACAAGATTTTTCATGAGCCAATTCGGGTTACAAATCAACCCAATTTTTAATGGATTGGATTCAAATGGATTGAACTAATAAATGAAAGGGTCAATAATCCGCTCAATCTTAAAAGGATTGAGCGGGTTGAATGGGTTGAGCTTGATTTTGCCGTTTTCATAGTTCAAAATATGAGACAAATTTTGGGCTACTTACACATTTCCCTATACTTCAAAAAAAGTGTTTCAAGCGAAATCGACATAGCGCGCGCTAATAGACCCGTAGCACTACGGTCTACACTGCCAAACCGCCTTTGCACCTAGTACTGTCAAAATCACCCGTCGGAGCTCGGAACCACCACCACCACCACCACGGTCGTCGCCGCCGGCATTTGTATAATGGGGAAACCAAAACAACAAGTAATTTCCCGCTTCTTTGCACCAAAACCCAAGAACGAAGAAGACCCTTCAACTTCAACGACCCCCTGTACTCCACCTCCCAAAATTGCTGCCACCGTCAGCTTTTCACCTGCAAAGCGCCTTAGAACTTCCCAACTCATTTCTCCTCAGAACAAACTTTCTCCTTCTTACGATGATCATCCTACAAAACCCACCAAAACCCCTAAGCTATCAACCCACGTACATAACCCACCCCCTTCTCTTCCTAATCCCACCCTCCACCAGAAGTTCCTGGATAAACTTCTAGAGCCATCTTATCATCTTTTGGAACAATCCAAATGTCATGAAATTGCTAATCCCAAGTACACGCCATTAGAGCAACAAGTTGTGGAGCTTAAGACTAAGTACCCAGATGTTCTATTGATGATTGAAGTTGGTTACAGGTACAGATTTTTTGGTCAGGATGCAGAAAATGCTGCTAGAGTTTTGGGTATTTATGCACATATGGATCACAATTTCTTGACAGCTAGTGTACCCACGTTTCGGTTGAATGTTTATGTAAGGAGGCTGGTGAGTGCAGGATACAAAGTTGGGGTTGTTAAGCAAACGGAAACTGCTGCAATTAAGGCTCATGGGTCGAATAGATTGGGCCCTTTTGACCGTGGGTTGTCAGCATTGTACACGAAAGCTACTCTGGAGGCTGCTGAAGATGTAGGGGGTGGAGATGAGGGGTTTGGGTCATGTAATAACTATTTGGTTTGTGTTGTCGAGAAGGGAATCGACCTTGAGGGTTGTGGGGATGATGTGAAACTTGGGGTTGTTGGGGTTGAGGTTTCAACTGGGGATGTTGTTTATGGGGAGTTCAATGATAATTTCATGAGGGCTGGGTTGGAGGCTATGATCCTGAACTTGTTGCCAGCTGAATTGCTTGTTGGCAGGCCTATATCTAAGCAGACAGAGAAGGTGATTGTCACTCATTTATATGAAAATCTATCATAGAACTAAAAGGAACCTTTGGTGTCTCACATTGATTTCCTATTTATGGAGATACAATATTCAGTAATTGAAGAATTAATTAGAGAATTGGAATCTCTTACTCTCTAAAAGCACAGACTTTTATAACAAGAGCTGCATACTAAAAGATCTTTATTAGTAGATTGCTCTGTAGCAGGTTCTTTGTTAATCGAGTCTGCATTGATTTGGTAAAATAAATTTGCATTTTATTCTAGATTGAAGACTGAACCAATGAATCTTTAGAAATGGTGTTTCATTTGATGCAAGGACCATAAAACTTAATCACCAAAACATGAGCTGACCATGTGTAAAAGAAGGTTCATTTTTGCCGTATCTCTAATGGGGCAAAAATGTAAAGGCATGTCATCCTGATTCAGGCAGTGGTAGAACAATCTCCTCTTTGGTGAAATAATGGTGACTCCTTATCCTTTGCCACAGCCTGTTGTAAATAAGTTGCTATTTTAGGAATGTATGACCTTTTCTGGGGAGAAAACTTGGGTAATACAAACAAGGAAATTATTTGTAAGTAGTGCAGACCAGCCAAACTAGAAGATGTCACTCATATAACCAAACTACCAAGAAAGGTGTGTATCCAGGTGAGATGAATGCAGCATTTTAGTACTCCTAGAATATTTGGAGTGACCACTCATGTAAATAAGACAGGAAATTGGCTTGATAATAAGTTTGAAGGTAGCACATTTCTTACTTTTGTTTGCCTTGTCCAATATTTCTTGGTAATATCTTCAAGAATCAGAAAATAGAATAGCATTATTGACTTTTTTCTAGCGTTTTCGGGCATGAAGATACTGGTTATTATTCAGTTAGAGTTGTGCTTTTGGATGTTCATTTTATGGGAAAAAGTCATCATATTGAAGCTTCTATGGAACTAGTCACAATAAAATAAATAAATTGAAGTTTGTATGAAAATGATTTCAATTGAATATCGGAGTTGGGAGAGAGAGGAGAGAGGCCAGCGAGATTTGGGAGAGAGAGGAAAGATGCTAGACACAGTCTGTATTCGATGAATACAGTTTGATACATATAAGTTGATACATGTTGTATTCGATAAATACAAGCTATCAGAGGGAGGAGAGAGGCGAGCGAGATTGGGAGATAAGAGAGAGACGAGTGAGATTTGGGGGAGAGAGATGAGAGATACTAGATACATGTTGTATCAATGAGTACAGTCTGATACATGGCGAGTGAGATTTGGGGGAGAGAGATGAGAGATACTAGATACATGTTGTATCAATGAGTACAGTCCGATACATACATGTTGTTAGAGGGAGGAGAGAGGCCAGCAGGATTGGGAGAGAGAGAGAGACGAGAGAGGCGAGCAAGATTTGGGAGAAAGAGGAGAGATTTTAGATAGAGGCTGTTTTTGATGATAGGTTGTATCAACGAATACCGTCTGATACATACAGGCTTATACAAGTTGTATTCGATGCATACAACTGTATCACTTGTATTCATTCGCTCTTGTATCACTTGTATTCATTCGCTCTTGTATCACTTGTATTCATTCGCTCTTATATCACTTGTATTTGTTCCCGCATTTAGGCTGTAACAACAACCATTAGAGTGATACAGTTGATATAAGTATCTTCTTCAAGATTGTATGGTGATACAGCCATTAAAGTGATACAATTGATAAAGTTGATATAAGTATCTTCTTCTTTTCTTTTTTTGATGTATTCATTCCTTTGTATTTGGAAGAATACAATTGGATTAATTGTATGTCTCTGCTATGGAGATGTAGTGTTATCAAAGGCACGCTTAAGCCCTGAAGCGAGGCTCAAAACGCGTCAAGTGCTTCGCCTCGCTTAATGTGCGCTTCAATGTCGTCATCAAAGCTCTAAGACATACTTTTCCTTGTGAATGAGCATTTCTTGAAGAGGCGACGCTAAACCATTAATATTTCACTTAATCGTAGAAACAATCATATTCTTTGTCCATATATTTGTTATTCATGCTTATAATTATTAGTCTTGAATACATATATATATATTCATATGTTTTCTCCATTTGCGCCTTTTCTCAATAAAGTCCACTCTTTATTTGCGCTTAAAGCCCCAACGAACCTTAGAGCTCTTTTGCGCTTTCGCTTTTGATAACACTGCGGAGATGTATCAGATACAATCCCAAAAATTGTTACCTGTATCAATGATCTGCTTTGAAATCGCGAGTGACAGATGTATCAGACTGTACTAGATGTATCAGATGAAATCATGAGGGAGAGATGTATCATATACAATTCCAGCAAGTCGTTACCCGTATCAATATTTTTTTTCCAAACTTTTATCATTATTTATTAATCACAGAATCGATACAATATATATCAGTTGTAATCAGGCTGATACATACTGTATCAATTCCATCATTGATATAATTTGATGTCTCTGCTATGGGAGTCCCACTGTTGGATACAATCTTGACGGGTAGAAAATAGTGGTACAACCTATGAAGAGGGAGAAAGAGGCAGGACAGAGAGAGAGAGAGAGAGAGGGGTACATAGAGAGGAAGAGGGACGAGAGAGGAGAGATTTGCTATAGAACCCTTAGTATAGCTATGTTAGGTAATATTTCTAAACTATATCTATCTATGGTAAAAATAGTAGTTATGTTTGCTTAGTTAAGGAATTTTTCCTTAGTTTTTTATATTCGTTTCAGCTGCTACTGGCTTATGCTGGACCTGCATCTAATGTTCGAGTGGAGGATGTATCATCAGATTGGTTCAGTGACGGTGGTGCTCTGGCTGAAGTGATGTCTCTCTATGAGGGCATGCAGGAAACTTATTTGTTAGATGTCCAAGAAAAGGAAGAGGCTGAAATGAAAATGCACGAATGTAATCAAATTGCAATCCAGGTGTAATTTCTACTCTTCGTAGAGTTAGAGGCTGAACTAACTAAATTTTATACACCATCTATTGGAATTGAAATGTCAAAACTAATATCTTCATATCTTTCTTATGTGGACATGTTTATACTTTCTTATTTCATGATCTTTGCTTCGCCTGTTGGATGGGGTTCACTGGATTTTCCCGTGTATTAGATATATCTTTTTCTCTCATCCTTTTATTTTGAATTGTAGGGAATTATGGCAATGCCTCATTTGGCTATACAAGCATTGGGCCTAATTGTTAGGCATCTAAAACAATTTGGTTTGGAAAGAGTTCTGTGCTTGGGAGCTTCATTTCGTCCCTTCTCTAGCAACATGGAGATGACTCTTTCAGTCAATGCACTGCAGCAACTTGAGGTGAGTGGGCCAGTCCTCCCCCCTCCAAAAGCAAATTAAATCGAAGAGAAAAACAAAGACAATTCTTTTGGATAGATTCCATAATTGAACTTTAGTTATTGTTGGACTCCCAGGCATGAATGACACATTTTCTTATTGTTTTCATGTTTTCATTGCAAAGATTTCTTCTCAAAGCAGTAACCGATGAGACTCAAAATTAAAGAAGGATGTGATCATAGTTACCTTACCAAAAGAAATAAAAAAGGAGGCAGTGACTGCTGCAATTAATATGACTTTGAATCATGGAGTAAGCAAAATTAGCTGGGTTTAGGGGGAACCACCTGTAAATGTTAACCTCAGTAAACTTGAGCACGATCAACTTAACTTTGCTTTCATGATAGAATCTAAATTTGCTTCTGTGACAACATTTATGGTTATCGGACAAGCAGACTCAATACTGTAATGCAGATAAGCATTTAAACGAGCAACTTTCGATTATCTGATGATTGATTTAATCAAGCCAGCAAAATTGTTATGTAGAGATAGTCTGGATGTGGATAATGTACCTAGTTTAAAGGAAACCAATGGCTCTCTAGTTCCTGAAGTGTTTGTAGGATTGATAAAACGTCACAAGTTTCTGAACTAGCAAGACAAGAGAGGATAGCTCCCTCCCTCTCAAACCTTGAGGTTGGGAATTTTTGTCACCAAAGGAGCAGAGTGAGGAAGACTTCTGACTCACGGGAAGGAGCACTTGTGAGGTTACAAATATTAGAAATCAAGGCTCCAGCACATCCATTCCTTCCCTGTCTCCCCACTTTCTCACACATCATCTCTTCCTCATTTCTCTGGTTCCTTCCTCACCTTTCTTTCAAAGCTCACTGATTTCTCCTGATATGAACTATGGGTAGATCTGTCATTTTGTACAAAGTAGATACTACTCTGGTGAAAATTTTAAAGATTTTGATCTTTGTTTAATCCAGCCAACTTAATGTCACACTTGTCTGAACCGAATTGCACATATAGAGAATTCATATTGTTTTCTCTAGTTTGTCATTGGGCCATAGTTAGTGGATTGTTCCATTGATCAATCAGCTATTACTCTGTTTGTTCAATATATTTGTCACTTTTTACTTTGTGAGAGTTGATAAAATCAATATATATATATATATATATATTTGAAACTAGTAACAGTACGACAACAGCATACCTAGTGTATCCCACAAATGGGGTCCGGGAGGGTAAAGTGTACGCAGACTTACCTCTACCTCGTGGAGGTAGAGAGGTTGTTTCCGAAAGACCCTCAACTCAAGTGCAACAAACCAATAAGTTGCACTAACCTTGAAGGAACCATTGTTACTGCCCAACCACCATAACACATCTTCTCCTATCAGAAGTCCATTGTTCAGTTGTGCTAAAATATTGAGCCACCCTTTGAATTTCCCAATAAGTCAACTGCCTTCTAAAAGTAAAGTTCCAACCTTGAGTTGTCGACAATTCTGCATTAGTCTTTTGCTGGTGTATAGCAAGGTTTTATATACCTGGATTCTGGAAGGAGTATTTCACATTTGCCAGCCTCATGCCAATCATCCTTCCAGAAAAGAGTTTTTCCCCATTTAACACTTTGATCTTAATATTGGTTTTGAATTCACTCCACAAGTTTCTGATGGATCTCCACAATCTTACCCCATAGGGTGTAGTAACCTCTTTAGTCATCCATTTGTCTTCCTCCTCATATTTTGCTTTAGTGATTTTTCCCCACAATAACTGCTTGGCACTAGTGAGTTTCCATAACCATTGTTTAAAGGGTCACATCCAGTGTTTTTAAAAGCCAAAGCGCAAAAAGTGATTGGGTCCATGGGGCTTGTAGTAAAAAAGCATGAAGTTAAGAGCACTCTTCTTTGAAGTGAAGTGTACAAGTAATGGAAAAATTAAAAAACACATGAATTTATGTAAAGATATGGCACTTGAACCTAACTTAACCCCAAAAGCTAGCTCAAGAGGGGGAGGGTTGTCCAAGTCCATATAAGCAGACCACTAGTCCATTCCCTAAGCAATGTGGGATCCTAACCCACTCTAAACCCCCCTTCACGTCCACGCCCAACTGGAGCGTGGACCGGGAGCCCAAATATGGATGGATCTAACTCTGATACCATGTAAAGATATGATACCTAGGCCTAACTCAACCCCAAAATCTAGCTCATGAGGGGAGGATTGCCCAAGTCCATATAAGCATACCACTAGTTCATTCCCCAACCAATGTCTAACCCACTCTAATAAGTATTATAATAATCAAATTGTATTAAAGTAACTGATTTCAGCAACCAATTACAATTGCGCCGATATTAATCCAAGTCCTCAAAGATTCAAAGAACCAATGGCTTTCCTTGGGATCACTTGTGCATCATTGTTCGAAGTGCACACTTCTCTATAGCATATGGCTTCACCAATCTACAATTGTGCATCAAGTCGCTTTGTCATTTTAAGCTATAAAGCAGTGGCTTTTAATAACAGTGGGGACATCTGGAGGAATTACTGGGGTTACTTCTGTTAAGGTTTTGATTAGTTATATAATTATGCAGAGCGGAGAGGAGAATAATTTAGCAATCTTTTATTCTGGCTAAGAAACATCAAAGATACCTAGCTTGTCAGAGTATTAGGAATTTTAAAAGGAAAAAAAAGAAAGATAAACAGTTCTCAAGTAATTTGATTATTATGTATGATATACATTATACAATATACAATTTGACAGAAGTTTTAAACGTTTTCTTTCCCTTCTGTCTACTTTACTGCACCGGCAATCTTTTAGCTCTCAGTAGATTCAATAGGCATATTTTTCCCCATTTGTAATTTTACCGATGATGTAGGTTTTGATGAATAACTTTGACGGATCAGAGTCTGGCTCCTTATTGCATTGTATGAATCAGACCCTTACTTTATTTGGTTCAAGGCTTCTCAGGCATTGGGTACGGAGATTTTTTGGCTGTTAGTTGTTGGTTTTGATAATATGAACAGATAGAAGGTACATGTGTAATTTTATATTTTGCAGGTGACTCATCCTTTATGTGATAGAAACATGATAGGTGCTCGTCTTGATGCAGTTTCAGAGATTGCAGAATCTATGCAAACTCATCGAACTTCTCATACTTCTGTCTTAGAGATGGAAGGTGTGGATGTCATCAGTTCTCAACCAGAGATACATCATATAATTGTTTCAGTTCTGTCCACTATAGGAAGGTCACCAGATATCCAGCGAGGGCTTACAAGAATCTTTCACAGAAAAGCTACTGCTGCTGAGGTGAGGGTTTTTATCTTCTGATTTAATTGGGCAAGATTTTTTTAGCTTTGTACTATGCTACAGTCTCTTATCTAATGGGGAAAATCATCAAAATGCAACTTTAGATAGGTTCGGTCACATATGCAACTAGTTCTGGTAACTACAGACAGGAAGGAACCGGTGGTGGGAGATATTGATTTTCGATTACATGTCCAATCAGCTAATGCTTTGAAAGTATATTTTTCAAACAGTCACACAAGCATATATTGTTCCTTGAATTGGTTTTGCAGCCTCAACCATCTTTTAGATGAAATTTAATAGGAATTTCTGTGTCAGTTTATTGCAGTCATTCAAGCTATCTTGATTGCTGCGAAACAATTTCAGCAGCTTTGCGTTATAGAGGACAAAAGTACGAATCTGCAAAGAGAGACCTTGCATTCTGTCCTGTTGAGAAAGCTGATATCAATTGCCTCATCTTCTACTGTTATTAATGGTGCTGCAAAGCTTTTGTCTGCTTTAAACAAGGAAGCTGCTGACAGACAGGATCTTCACAACTTATTTATCATTTCTGATGGAAAGTTCCCAGAGGTTTGTTGTATTCTTTTTCTATGCCATATTTCTTGCCTGCACTTGATTCATTGACTACTTTCAGTTGGTTCACAGGTTGCTGAAGGTACAAGGAGAGTTGAGTTGGCAAATGAGAAGTTAGACTCATTGATTGTTGTGCATCGCAAGCAGCTTCGCATCCACAAATTGGAGTATACGAGTGTAGCTGGAATCACACATTTGATAGAGGTACATTAGAAGAAGAAGTCATCATATTCCAATCTTTCTTCATGTAATCTCTCTGTCATGTTTAGTTTCTTTTTCTTCAAAATATTTATGTTTTCTTGCTGTTGACAATCTGGAAATATTTTGCTGTTTGTTGCTGCTCTAGATCCTGTTTGGCTTAGCTGAGTTTAAGTAGCTTTTAGACACCAAATGCTGAAATACACTTTTCAAGTGCTGGAGCTGGTTTTATATAAATACACAGTTTCATATTTGGATAGAAGAGTGAAAACTGAAAATAAGAGTTGATGTGTTTGGAATTGGTAGAAAAGTGCTTATCAATACTTCTTCAGGTACAATGACAAAAATATCCTTAATGTGACAACACTATAAAGGAGTTGATTACTTCAATTCATGCTTTAATCCACTTTCAGTTCCAAATTGATTAGGTAAGATTATTTTTAATAAATATAAATTATTTATTTGAATAGCATATAATAATTTAATAATTTGATTAACGCGGGAACTATATATGCTTGATAAACTGTTCCGGAAAATATTTAGAATCTTGTAACCCATAGAATTATTATCTAATTGTCAATGAACTATCTCCAAACTACATTCTCATTACCAAATCACAGAAGAATTCATAGGGTACTTGCACTAGGGTGGGGGATATGGGCTCAAGTATGAGGAATAGTTCTTAAGTCAAAATGGACTAACAAGACATGTCTAACACTAGTTGTTGCTGGCCAAACATGGTGTCCTCTTCACAGGAAACCGTGCTTCTTACTTTCTTGGACAATCCATAACTACATTCCCTTTCCTACTCATCCCCTACCCCTCTCCCAAATAAAACAAAAATGGAAAATAAACAATAAAAAAAACCAACTCAAAAATAAAACCAAATGAATAAATATTTAGGTGATTAGAGTAAATATGAGATGAATTATGACTGCAGAGTAGAAGAAAACAACACAACAAAATTTATCTCCAGAAAGTGTTAACATTTTGTTTGCTCCCTCATAGAAGAAATAAGTAAGGTGATATACTTGCATTATATTTATCCGCTTATTTGGACTCCTTTTAATGAACCCCTGCATTTGATTGTTATTTCTAGTTGGATGATCCATTAAAATCCAAGTTTAGTTTGATGCCCTGTGAAACCTTGAGTTTTAGTTCACAACATGTGACTAAGAGGGTAAGGTGGGATTTTAAGCATTTTTCAGCTTATATTAGTGTTTGGTGAACTTAAAAAGTGTACTAAAGCCAAAATAAGCCAAAAGTCATAAGTTGGGCAGCTTAGAAGCTTTTTAGATTTAACAAGTATTTTACTTTATTATCCTGATACTTTTTATATAATTGTCAAAATACCGCTCCCAAGAAAGCTCCAAGTCTGATGTTTCTTTTCCTTCTTTATCCCATCTTAGCCTCCCATCTCCACAATATCTCTGGATAGTGGCAACAACCTAGAGGAAACTTGCAAAGATGAAAACAAAAGGCAAGTGACTGGGAGCTTTCCTTGGGACCTCACACAATTTGTGTTTTAACTATTCTTAAAGCAAGTACTTTGCTTCCTTTTTCACTCAGTTTCTCATAGCGACCTAGATGCCAAACAAAAACTAGTTTTCCTTCTAGAAAGCTGCCCACTACCATTTTCCTTCCATCAGGTGTGGAGCTTGTTCAACAAAGAGGTATATTTCATGCCTTTTCCCCTTCTTAAATTTTTTCTGGGATGCGAGTGTCAAGTAGACACTTCTAAAGGACATTGCATATCAACTGTCTCTGTATCTTTTTTTGAGAAATTTTTCTGCTTGTTGGTGCTACATAGTCAGCAAAGGTAAATCCATGTTTTAGCCTTTTTAGGCTGTAATTGTCTTTAACACATACCTCAAAGTTGTAGTTCATTGTGAGATTTTGAAACCGAGGAAGTATGCCTTTTATGCCCTACTGTCTTTATTTGACTATATGATGCTTCAACTGCAGTTGCCTCTAAACACAAAGGTGCCTCAAGATTGGGTCAAAGTGAACAGTACTAAGAAAGCAATACGTTATCATTCACCAGAAGTATTAGTGGCTTTAGATGAGTTAGCATTGGCAAATGAGCAGCTCACTGTCGTTTGCCAAGCTGCATGGAATAATTTTTTGATGGGTTTTGGTGGATACTTTGCCGAGTTCCAAGCTGTTGTGCAAGCCCTGGCTTCATTGGACTGTCTAAATTCTCTCGCCATTCTTTCGAGGAATAAGGTCAAAGATTAAGTTTTTCCCCTTTGTTGCTTCTACTTGCTTTATTGGATGTAAATAGTCCTTTATTGTTTATTCCAGAATTATGTCCGTCCGCTCTTTGTGGAAGATGATGAGGCTGTTCAGATACATATTTTCTCTGGTCGTCATCCGGTATGTGCTAAAAACATTGTTCATGAAAGTTTCTCTATTTTAATACTTCAGATATTGCAGTTTAACTTCTGTTGGTGAAGTGAAGATAACTTAAGCTATTTAGATGACAAAGACTGCAGACTAAATCCTGGTATTTAAGTGGAGAAGGGTAGAGTCATAGAGGGGCTGGCCCATTATTCCACCGAGTTATGAACCATGCATCACCTAGTCCTCTGGAATTTCCTGGTCATAAAAAAATTATTTAGATGACAAAGTGTTGTCAGCTTAAGCGAGGCTCAAAACATTGAGCGCTTCGCCTCGCTTAATGTGTGCTTTAGTGTTATCATCAAGGCTTTGAGATGTACTTTTCCTTGCCAATGAGCGTTTCCTGGAGAGGCTACACTAAACAATTGATATTTTCACTTTATTGTAATTTAATTTTCAATTTCGTTGTTCATATAATTGTTATTCGTGCTTATAATTATTAGTCTTGGACTAAACTTCTTTATATTTTTTTCTCCATTTGCACCTTTTTTCATTAAAGCCCACACTTTATTTCGCTTTGCGCTTAAAGCCCCCACAGGCCTTAGAGTTTTTTTCCACTTTTCGCTTTTGATAACTCTGAAGAGGGTAGCTCGAGCGGAAAGCTCCCTCCACTTCCAGATTTGAGTAGGTACTCACTTAGGGAGCAAAGTTGGAACAGTTTTTCTGGTGAAAGAACAGTTCCAGTATCAGTAGCTCAAACTAGCTGCTGAAGTTCTTTATTTGGTCGGTGACTAGGGTAAAAATAGGCTAGCTCTCTCTCGCATTTACTTATCATGTGCTCAAGGAGCTTGGGTCTATTTGGCCGATGCACTGATAGCTATAATTCTTCTTCGATCTCGAGAGTGAAAGGATCAGGATTAAACATGCTTCAAAGATCTCCCTGCTTACCTTTAGAGGGGATCAAAACTACTTTTTGACTACAGGGAAGGAGGGTTGGGTTGAAGTGGATGTAGGTTACCACTCAAAAAAGAATGTTTTAGATTGGACAGTTTTATGTCTTAATCTGCATTAGATAACCAAGGATAGTGTTATTTACGTTCCACACCTCTTTGGTATCTGAAAGTTGAGAATTCACCTGGTTTCTGTTTCTCCATATCAAAAATAGTAGTAATTGTAATATACAGGCAGTAACACATTATCTGCATTTGCTTTATAGGAAGACATTTTGCATCAACAGCAAGTCTTACTTTCTGATATCATGTTTTACTATGGTGTCTTTTACCTACTTTAAGTTCTACTTTGGTCCTATCAAATTTCATCAGTACGAAAGAATCTTCCTATCCTATTTTCCAGCAAAATTATGCAATCTGAACGGAAAATATCTTGAGTTTTGAAGTCATTGGATTACATTGGCTAATTCCCAGTAAATATCAGGTATCTGTAATTAGTATATCACCTGGATTTAGGTATTGAAAGTGGATAATCTGGTAACTTTTATCATGTTAAGACATTCAGCAATTACATTTTTGTGCCGCTAGGCAACTCATCCATTTCATGTTCTACCATTTCTACAAAGGAACCCTGGGTTTGGGCATCCGAGTAAAAAAAAGATCTTTTTCCTAAAATTCCCCTTTCCTTCACTTGATATCATGCTTCTCCTCATGAATACTCACTTTAGATTGCTTCGTCCATCTCATTATTAATTCATTGTTAAAACAATTTAAATATAAGTTTTGTCAATAAATCTTGCTGTATAGGTTTACGATGTGTAACTAAATAAAATTTATAAAATGAGCGAAATGATTTCCCTTTCAGTTGATTTAATTCAACGATTGACCAAAATATGAATAATTAATAAATAAATAATAAAAATGAATAAAACATTAATTCATTTTTATTAATAAATTGCATGAACTTAGATCAATCAAATAATGATTTTTGTAAACATATAGAATTATCCTGCCTAATCAATTTTTCCATTTAGATTTAAAGAGAAAATGTGTTGGAAAATTTTCACAATATTAGCTGATGCACTTTCTCGTAGTTTGTCAAGTAGATTAAGCTTTTGAAATCCCAGGGATACCTCTGTGGGTCTGGAACAACATTAAAAGAATAGACAGAAGAAGTGGTGGAGAATGGCCCCAACATGCATAGCATGCTGGATTGTCTGGAAAGGAAGGAATAAGAGTCCTTTTGAGAATAGAAGTAGTTCTATACAAAAAATCAAGCTGAATTGTTTTTTTTTTTTGGTCTTCTCAATTTTGGTGTAAAGAGAACTATGTTGAAGATGTAGAATCACTTGTAGATTTTTTTGACTCCTTGTAAGATACAAGGTTCCCTTCAATCTGTAATTTTTTTTCACTTCCAGTACCACCTTGGTGTTGATTTTTGGGGTGTGAGTTAGGCTCCCTAATTTAACATGGTATCAGAGCAGGCAGCAGGCAGAGGTCCTGAGATCGAATCTTACCGCCACCCATATCAAAACAGAATTTCCACGTGCTTGAACTATGAAAAAGAATCAGGCCCGCACGTGAGGGGGCGTGTTGAGAATACAAATTGACTAATAAAAGTGTGCTCTTAAGCTTTTAGATGGGATGGTAACACACTTCAACAAATATAATGCTACTTTACTCAAAATTTCACTTCCAGTACCACCTTGGTGCTGGTGAATACATACTCGAAAATCAAGGGATACCACTAATCTACATTGCATGTAAATCCATCTCTTCTATTGTCCTTGAAAGCAGATCTTCTTGGCATACATAATATCAAACTACCATTAAACTAGATGTTCAGATGGCTTGCAAACAATATAGGAAATTAAATTTCTTTTTGTTGTTTGATAGTGCTCCATAAGTATATTAGATGAACGCTTTGATGTTTGCTACCCTTGCCAGCTGAATAGAAGAATTGGGATGCCCATTTTACCCTTTTTTTTTATTGGTTGTTTAAGACATTCTTATATGTGTGACGATCTCTTATTGACATATTTTGAGAAATTGAATTTTAACCGAGGGCTTTGACAGGTTTTGGAGGCTGTTTTACAAGATAACTTTGTCCCAAATGATACCGATTTGCATGCAGAAAGAGAGTACTGTCAGATTGTCACTGGACCAAATATGGGGGGAAAAAGTTGCTATATTCGCCAAGTTGCTCTTATTGGTCTCATGGCTCAGGTATGCCATACTGATGCTTGCTTCTATGTTATATCTCTAAAATTCTTAATCTCACAATCTTTGTGTGACCTTAGGCATGAAAATATTTCTTTTACAGAAGAATGCGTGTGAAGGTAGAATTGGCAGAAAAGTGTATGACACACATCTCTGTACTGGTATTATCTAGGTGTCTCTGACAGTATGACGGAAGGAACATTTCCTTAATAGTTGACTGGTTAAAAATAAATACTGTTATCAAAAGAATGTTTTCCTTAACTATTTTAAAAGTTTCCTTGTAACTGCAGCTTATCGTAATCTTTTTATTGTAAAGCTGGCCTCTAGTTGTAAGGCCTTTTTCATGTTCTCATGGAATTGATAAGGATTGATTACTTATATCTCAAACAAGTGTAATTGGAAAGAAGTTTTAGTGATGGCTTGTTAGTGCAAATCTGCTTACTGAAGATCCACAACAGTATGGTTTGATTAAAGGTATTTTTTTCCTCCTGGATACCTCTAGGTTGGATCCTTTGTACCAGCGATCTCTGCAAAACTACATGTACTAGATGGGATATATACTCGCATGGGCGCATCAGACAGTATTCAGCAAGGAAGGAGTACATTCTTAGAAGAACTCAGTGAGGCTTCTGATATACTGAAAAAATGCTCAGCCAATTCATTGGTTATACTTGATGAGCTTGGGAGAGGCACCAGCACGCATGATGGCGTAGCAATTGCTTATGCAACACTTCAATATCTCCTAGAGCACAAAAAATGCATGGTTCTATTTGTTACTCATTACCCTGAAATTGTCAGTATCAAGAATGAGTTTCCAGGCTCTGTGGGACCATACCATGTGTCATATCTGACATCTCAAAGAGATGTGAATGGGGATTTCAAGTCAAATGAGAAGATGGATCACATTAATAGTGAGGACATCACCTACCTATACAAACTTGCGCCAGGTGTTTCTGGGAGAAGTTTTGGTTTTAAAGTTGCTCAACTTGCACAAGTGAGTTTCCCTCTTTTCATGGTTCCTCTTTGGGCAGGTCCAATAGAAGACAGTCTCAATGAAGCCTGATAGTAAATTTAATGTGATAATAAAAACTTGGAACACCTGTTCAAAGAATCTAAATTTGAAAGGAGAGTCACTAGCTAAAGTTTTCAGTCATTGATGCTAGTGTCTTTTTACCTGTTACTCCATTGCCTGGGTCAATGTGAGGTGATTTCTAGTCAGATCTTTCCAATTGGTCTATTCAAACATCCATTGTTTATCTCATGTTCTTGTTTGTTTCAGCTGCCGGTCACATGTATTCAGCGAGCCATTGTAATAGCTGCAAAACTGGAAGCAGCAGTCTGTAACTACTCTGAACAACAAATTCGAAGGAGCTGTTCTCTAAGCCATAGGCAAGATGGCTGTAAAAATGAACCCACAGAGGATGTCCTAGAATCAGATTCCTTGTCTGCTGGCAGAGTTGAAGGCTTAGATGACATCAGTGAGCTTTACAGGGAGTTGTTTCTGAACCTAAACTTTGCATTTCTTGAAGAACATGGTGATGACAGGAGACATCAGTTTCTAATGCACGCTAGAAGCCTTGCAGCTCAGTTAATAAGCAGGTAAAGATAAGTTAATTTATCCTATCTTTCTTGCCTCTGTTGTTCTGCACTTCTTGTGTTCCATTTACATGACACTCTTTCCTTTTGATCCATTCCAATAATATTGACACATTCTACATTCAGAAACTCTTTTGTTTCAACCTTTCCATTTTTCTCCATGGAAGGGGGGAGCCTTGGAGCAATGATAAAGTTGTCGCCGTATGACCTATAGGTCACAAGTTCGATCTGTGGAAGCAGCCATTAATGCTTGCATTAGAATAAACTGTCTACATCACACCCCTTAGGGTGCAGCCCTTCCCTGCACCCTGCTAACGTGGGATGCTTTGTGCATCCAGCTGTCCTTTCGATTTTTCTCCTAATAACATGTTATTGGAATGGCATGACATGTTGAAGACAACAACATTCTAAGGATACCTTTGGTATGCTAATATATCTCCTCCCGTTTCATTTTATATGACGTAGTTTGACTAGGCATGGAGTGTAAGAAAGAAAGAAAGACTTTTGATACGTTGTGTGGCTAGAGAACTTTTGATGTGGTCATAAACATGTTTTAACATTCTTGTGACTGTAAAAGCTTGTCAATAACAGTTTCCAAAAAAAAATTCAGTAAGAGCAAAATGGGAAATTCAAGTACCATTCTTTTTGTCACAGACTAATAACGAAATAGTGTCATTCTTCAGGAACGGAGGGAGTGTTTAATTATGCATCATCTATCTTTTTTCTTTTTTAAACTTAGGTGAGTTCAAGAATGCTTTCCAGTTTCTCCATGTTCAGTGGGTCACATTTTTTGGAAAACATTGTCTCTTGGAAACAAGTCACTTAAAAATGAGAAAAATGACTACCCTAGTGGAAGTAGGGAAAACAAGTTCCACAAGTGGCATACCACATTGATTGTGCCCTACACAATCCTCCAACACACCTCTTCTTCATCCTGCCCCGTATCCTCCATCCCCACCATCCCACCCCACACCCCTGCCCCTACCCCCACCCCATCCCCACCCCCACATCCCCTGCCCCTACCTGCACACAAGAAAATAATTCTTAGAAAATATATTTCAAGAAAACACTTTTCATGGAAAACATTTTCATTCGTATTGAACATACCCTTTGTGACCAGTCAAATACCTTTATATAAAATGGAATGGATGGAAAAGGAATTTTTCAGAGGGATGCTGCATTATCTTGATCTTCAATTTCTTGGGACATATTTCTCATTACCTTCCAGTCAACTTGTTTGTTCTGTCAGTGTTTGGGCTCTCAAAATGCCTTGAAACACCTCTAACTAGCCTATCTTGATCGGCAAGGTTGAGACCTCAAGGACTTATGGTCCTCCGGTTCAATTTTTCCTGGAGAGGGCTTGTTAGGAAAATTAAAATTTACTCTTTCATAAGGTTTTTTATATTTTTGTATAGTTCTTATAAACAGGCGTCTTTCCCTTTCTTTAATGAAAGTTACTCTACAAATAATAAATAAAAGAAATTTAAAACTTACCTTTTTCTTAAATAAGTAATTCTCTCTGATTAGAGTTTGCTTCTGGTTGCTTGTGTTTCCAACTCTTCTTTTTTTTAACGATTTGGTGCTGTCTGCTGAAAAGGGGCAAAAGAGTACGCAGGCCCATTTATCCTTGTTTATAATTATGACTGCCCTTCATTGCGTCTTCTCCGAGCCCCTTATTCGTGCCAGTACTTTGCCTGTGTCCTGCTGTTCCAACATGAAAAAAGATCCTTCTCATTTTGCAGGTAAATGCTGGTCGTGAAACTGCTTGCCTGCTTGTACAGTAGGACACCGCTATTTTGATCCAAATATAGATGCTGAATATCTTGCTTTTTATAATTCAGGTGAATTATCAACTTGACTCTGTTTATCATGTTGAGCTCTTATCAATGCTATCAATGTCCCTCTTATTGCTGCATTATGATAATTACCTAATTGTTATTGCCGACAGAGCTTTGGTCTAGTGGTAAGAGTGCAACACGTGATTTTTAGGTTGGGCGCACGTCATGGTTCGAACTCTCTGATGTAGACAAAATCATGATATTTAAGTGAAGGGTAGATGGGCGGGCTTATTATCTTCGGGGTTCCTCTTTTTGGACAATGGTGGTGTTTGAGCCAGCTTGGAGCATTTGGCGCATCTTGACTAATCCAGCAAGCAGCTTGCTGCAGTTTGCAATCACAGCTGTCGGATAAAATCTTCTCACCAAGTTTGGACCAAATAGGCTTAAACTGAGTGCTGTAGTTGGATGTAAGAATTCTGCTTCCCCCTACCCCCCACTCCACCCCGCTCTTGCATTCAAGTATCACCATTGGCCGTCAATTTTTGTAGTCATATGCAGGCAATCTGTCTTTGCCTAGGGAATTCACTCTTCATAGAGATTACGCCAAGCATAAACGAGTAGTTCAGTATCATGATGTGTAAAAAGTCACCCTTCTGTGAGTGTGTCATCATTTTCATTGAGGGTTGTATATTATCTGATGAATGGACAAATAATTGTTGGTTTGGATGCATGTGAAGGTTCTCCCCCTGATTTTAATTTTTCCATGGCCATTCTAACTATGATTTTGTTGGTAAAAATGAATGGTGACCGATCTGCCATATGCAAGATGAGGAATTCAAGTATTTTCAGATTTGAGAGGCTTGAAGTTTTGAAAGCTGTAACATGCCCTCCTCTACCACATGTTAGGCTAATCGACTAAGGTAGATATATCATATACTTTGATCTGGATGACTTTATTAGAACAACATTATGTGATGAAGTTGGATATGATACAATTTTAAGAGATATTTAGGACATCAATATGTGATGAAGTTGGATAATGATACTTATAATAGGTATCTCTTAGAGTTGTATCATTATCCAACTTCATCACCTAATGGTGTCCTAATTGGCTTTACTATAACTACTACAAGATAATCTTGGGTGTGAGTTTCATGAAACAAAAAAGATGAATTTATATAGATTAAAATGAAGGAATATCAAAAGATATCTTAAAGTTTTAAATTAAATATTTGAAGGTTATGAATATGAAAAGCATATAAGTTATGGATAAGAGTAGCAATTGAATAAGTAATTAGATATAAGTTATAAAGAAGTATATTTAAAATAAATAAAAAGAGAAAATAATAAATAACTATAGATGAGAAAAAGATAAGTGCAAATAATATTTAAGTGAAATATCACTAATGGTGAAATTTCAGAGAGCCAAAATAAATAAAGAGAACTTTAAGAATATATGCAATTGAATTTCCATCAAAATCTAGTAGAGTAAATAATCCTCCTCATTCAAGCAAAATATTAATGCAAGAAGTAACTAAGATGTACGTTAACTCCCCATTTACTCAGATGTAGTAACTGAAATTATCACTAATATTTAAACATGTAATTAACTAAGTATTTTATAGTATTTTAATTTAGTGTAGTAATGATATATTAATGATATTATTGTAGTAACTCAACTTTATATATATAAAAATTCATTAATAAATGGGTACTATTGTAGTAACTCAACTTTATAGGGTTATTTTGGTATTTCAACTTTCAACTTTTTTGTTCCCACTTTTAGTGATATATGAATATGAATATGAATGAATATGAATATGAATATGATGATATGATATGATTCACTAAAAGCCTGAAAAACAACTTCACCAAAAAGATAAAGACAGAAAAGGTTATCTGTTTTCTTTTTTTGATTTAAAAGAAATGAGAGGCAGACTACATACAACATGCTAGTCCTCATTTGAAGATAACTGGCTACTATTCTTATCAAGAAAGAGACATATCACAAGTTGACATCATGCGAGCAATTGCCAGAGACGGGCAACTAATGATAAACATATGAATAGATATATGTATAACTTGTTACACTGAAAAAACATTCAGTAGGTGTTCTTAATTCCCGCAATGAACATTCTCAGTTCTCTGGCTCTCCTTGTATGTTCAGGGGAGAACATATCATTGTCTGAATCACTAAGCTCAATCAAATCAATGAGTTGAACGTTGTCCTCTAGGTGTTTGGAGTTCCCAGAAGCATGCTGCAGTGGTGGAGGACTCGTGAGATCAATTACTTCATCTTCAGATGAAAGTGGTAAAATGTTGCTCTCTTGGCAACTGGTGATCCCATAAGTAAAATCACTCTTCTTCACACAGTTGCTATTCCATGTATCACTGGACTGTATACCTGGATCTACCAACTGAATTTGAGCAATGCCTTCATCATCCTCTGATACAGATCCACACAAAAAGGAGGTATCATCAGTAGTAGAGGTTTCTCTATCAATCTCAAGCAAGAGGTCTTGGAGTTTTTGATCAATTTGACCCAAGACCTGTGTTTTCTCTAGTCTCCTTGGTCTTGATCTAGCATTGTTTCTTTTCTTTCCTTGAGCTCGTCTTTCTTGGAACTCCAAAATCCTTTCTGAACAAGCCCTGTTGCAAAGAAGAGAGAAAAGATTCAATAACATGGATCAAACAGTGTTTTTTTGTGAACAAATTAGGAGGCTTGTATTTTATTTGAATGGATCTCCAATCAGCGCGCATAACCACTTACTAATTGCTATACCTGGAATCCATACATTTTATGTCAACGTCACCCAAAATCCTGAGGTGGCTGGCAAATAAGTACATATTCTTGCCAACTTGCATATTGAGTAATCCATCCTCATTGAATTTAATATGTTTCAGTGCTGGGAGACCTCAGCAAGTTCAAACAAATATGTTGTGGACAAGTGATTTGATTGCATAAATATCTTTTATGCGGACAATGTCTAGAACTTAAACTCCAAGACAGTTATGTTTCTTCAGTTGCCAAAAAAAGTCTACTTCCTAATTTTTGCTTGCATGGGGTATAGATGGTGTGAATCTATGATAATGTGTCGTGAAACGTCTTGATATTCAAACAAAAAACATTTAGGTCTGTGCAGAAAATACCCAAGCAAGATGCAGTTTGTTACAGATACCATTCACCTTTTAATCTGTTGTGTTTAATGCATTAAGTTGTATTAGGTCAACACCATCACCAATCCGCGAGATACATATATGACTTTTACGTGAACTGTTGAATCCAAAATGTTCTTTCACTCATCTTTTCAGGAGATTGAAAACAGAATGAGATTTCTAAACTCCAACTTGGTAAAGTACTTATATAATAATATAACCAAAAATATTAATTCAGTAATCTTCACGACAACGGAGTTTGATCTCCTAACCATCTGAAAACCAGTTCCAAAATGGTTCAGGCAAATAGTTATTTTCCTATTGCTTTGATGATGTATAAAAGCTGACCATACTGATCATTTTGTACCTTAGTAGCCCTTAATTTATTAGAACATACCAAAGTAAGTCTCAATTTATTGTTGACATACCTCTCAACGAGATCAGCTGGTACTATCGAGATTTCAAGTCCATCCATTTCCTCCCAAGACACCTCAAAGCAATCCACTCCTTGAACTTTTCTCGGCTTGATAATTCGAGATAATGGACACTTTATTGGCATCTGCACATTTTCAGATCTTAGAAATCATTTCCAGAAACACACTTGACAAAATGAAATATAATGCAGTAGAAATTTTTTTTTAGACGAAATTATCACAAATATATTGAGAAAAACAATAACTCTAATAGAAAAAAAATTCAGACGAAATGCATCATTGCACACGCACTCCTGCAGCACACCAAACTTCCTTCTCATGGAAAAAGCAGGCATCACGAGATGTTCACACATTTAAGACATCTAATTTTCTATGACAAGATTGTCAGGCCCCTAGACTTATGAGGCAATTAAATACTTTTTAGCATATTTTTCAACTCTTTGTTTATGCAATTTCTTCTCTTAATTAAAATGGTGAAGGATCTTCTGGAATAATATTACTTCTATTTCTCCATTTTAGTAATATTGCATTACATTCCACTCCATTCAATGTGCGACCCTAACCCTTGAAATGGATGACAGCATATCTTCAAAAATCATGTATTTTATCGCATTTTCTCCATTTTAGTCTTCATGTCATGAAGTAGCAAACATCTCCAGAATGCTAGAGCAAGAAAAAGTCAGTACATGTTCACTGAGTAGCTAGTCTGATCAAACATACAGAACTTCACAACCATCTCTCGTCTAGTAACCAGAACCGCAACTACTTTGGGTTAGTTAACTGGGACATACAACAATTTGGAGAAGCAATAAAGAAGTGGCATTATCATCTACAAATGCAAGAGTCTGTTGAAGTTCTGCAGATGCTTCTGTCATCACAAGAAGATCATTCTCAGGTAGACGTAAGGGCATAATTGCAAAAATGATCTTGATAATAAACTACTGTATGGAAGCAAAGTCGGTTTGAGAGTCCATTGAGTCTGAGCAGTCATTGCAGTAGAATAAGCATTACCTCATTCAGTGGAAGCTGGACTCCCAGTTGTGATGCAGTGGACCGCAAGTTGGCGAATCTCCGCAGTTCCCTTTCAGCAATCTTAGGAAGGATATACTCATCTGAGCCACATAGAACAGAGGGTTTTCAGAGAAGACAATCTTCTTATTGATTGTACCAACATAATTGCGTACATCATTTTTCTAAGTAGTAGAAAAAATGAAACTATCGATTTTCAAAAAACAGAGAGCTGAGTAACCGTAATTGGAATTATCCATGAGAGATGCTGAACCAAAAGAAGCAGGTCTGATAAATCAGCGCATGAAATAGAACCAAGATTTGGTTCAGCGAAAAACACCTGTCTTCTCAGGAGGCCAACCAAAAGTTTCAGAGCATATATGCTGAAGCTGGCTGCGGCTATATGGATATAATGCAAGAATCCTGCAGCAAATACCCTTCTTTTCAGACTTCTTGGTTCTTAGCTAACATGTCACAGACTTATAATCAGCACAATGTAATGAGGTAAAACTTTAACCAAAAAGGCAAAAAAGGAAGGAAAAAGAAACAAGAAAGAAGTATATATAAATGTTGTATCAAATAAGAATCTACCTTTGTACAGCATTAGAGTCCGCTGAATGGCACTTTGGTCTCAGATATGCATCTAATACTTGCAACACCTGACTTTTCATTTGTGAAGGGCATTTGCTTCCTAATAATGTAAAAAGGAAAAATAGCACAGGTTAAACATAAATATGATTACTAAATACTAGTCAACATCCAGAATTCCTCCTATTTATCTCCCCCTACCCCCCTCCCCCCCTGGGACTCACCATCAGGATTTTTAAGCTCTACAGCATTTTCTTTACCATTGCATTTGTCATCTTCAGTCTGTCTCTTAGAACCTTTTTTCTTCTTTACGAAGGCAAATCCTTCTGATGCAATCCATTGAAGAACAGCTTTATCACCAATTGATTTAACAATCTGACAACCTGACTCCTACGAATGCAAAAGCATGTCATATGATAAGCATTGAATTTTAACCCATTTCAGATCATATACATGTTAAATTGAGAGGAAAAAGAACGCCTCTCAGATACAAGAATCAGAATTTCCAAGACTTACCCGACCAAGCCCATAAACTCCTTCAGAGTAATCACCACCAAGAATAACAGCCAGTGTTATCTGGAAACAATAATTTCCAAAAACAAGCCCAACAAATACATCAGAAATTTAAACAATGAGTTGCAATTGCTGGGCTGTTCCAGACAAAAGCAAGGTCAATGAAATTCTGACACCATCAGATTTCATGGTAAGAATCAGAAAGATTCATAGTTTTCCAGGAACATCATTTATTAGGACATAATATTTGCAAGTTGGTCATATCATTATATAATGATTCTGAAATGAGTCGAATAAAACTAAGAAACGAAAAAACTTTTCTCTCTCCACGAGATAGATTGAAAGTGTTCTCCCTTAGATCGATATGGTTTTACACTTCATTTTATTTGGATGCCAAGTACCTTGACTGAAAATAATATCCTCCCCATTGTAATCAATAGTGCTAGAAGCAAACAGAAAAAATAATTACCAAGGAGTTCCTTCCGAGTCCGAGCTTTCTCTCAATATCATCCATTTCATAGCAAACTAGATACCCGCCATCCCCTGAATCTCACAAACTAGAAGTATGAGTACATCAAAACCAATTAAAAGCCACTACTAAGAGTCAAAAGGAAAGAACAGATAAATACTAACTCAATTCTCACCAAGGCAAATATCTCTATACACTGTCCTTGCTCCAAATAGGAAGGCATCAGAATCTGATGTGAAACATCCATCCTGATAATGATAATCAATAACGTGTGGTACATTAGGAGGTTGCTCCAGTGAAAACAAATAATGATTGTCACGGTAATACATTACTTAAGAACTAGTCTTTTAGAACGACAATTATATCAGGAAAAAACTAGCTTAATCCTCTGAAATGAAGCATTACTAGCATAATGGACCAGTAATTTCCACTCACACAGAATGATTCAGAGTTTAATAATGCGCATTGAGCTTCACCCTCCTCAATCCTGAAAGGTTTTTCCAGCAGTCAGTAGTTATTTTCTACACCTAAATAGTTATAAGCATTATATCACACAACTATTAAAGCACTGTCAATTCACAATTCATGGCATGTAATCAGATGGTATGACCTGGTTTCTGAAAACATTTATTTTTCCTAGTATAGATACCTGAGAAATTTAAGATGTAAAACTAACAAATGATAATATCACATAGAACACTTGGAGAAGACTAACAGTTGTCTCAAAAGGTAGTTGAGTTCCTTTAATCAATTACATCAATATTTGCATTCTGACAGATCAATAGCATGTGAAATACAAGTGCATAGGTAAAGATATACCCATCTAAGCACGGAATTCCAAGTGCATTTCCAAGGACTTTAGCCTCTTTTATCATGCGTGAAAATTCTGATCCTGTATTTCTTTGTATTGATGATGGTTTAATTGCCGCCTCATCTTGAGTGAGCTACATTATAAAAAGCTAGTGTGTAATGAGCAGCTTAAACTAGAATGCAGGTAAACAAACAATTGAAAAAAGGGGCATGGCAGGAGGTTTCAGACGGGGAGATAAGGGAAAACAGGAAGTAATAAGTAATCCTACCACATTTCCAGGATTTAATCGCCTTCTATAAGTAGATGATTTGATAGCCGGAATGGCTCCATCTGGAAAAGAAAAAAAATGCCACTGAAATGTGTATCAACTATCATATATTAACTACTGCATTTCCCAATATGCATATTCCAGACTTATTTAGATATGTAAAGACTCTAAATTTCTTTGTCATCAGCTACTAAATTGTGTGAAGCAACAATACTAATCTGGAACCAAACTCAAATCTTAAAATTATCTTGAGTCCTCCAATTACGAATCTTCAAGTAAAACACCCTCTTACAACAAGAAAAAGCAAAGAATTTATTAGGAAAAGAGTAAAGTAAACATTTTTTTTATTTTTTTTGTAAAACCCCATTATAGAATTGCTCAAAGAAAAAACAAAGAAATAAAATTACCAGTAACAAAGATGACGCTACAATTCAAAGCAATAAGAGCTCTGAGGCGGTGAAATAGACCCCTGAGATAAAGCTTCTCCTTCATGGCACAATGGGATTTGTTGACATTGTGAAGTTGAACAATCCAGCAAGAAAGATCTATACATACCCTCTTGTTCCTGGTACACGAAATTAAGTAGAAGAACAGTAAATCCCAATTCCCAACAAGAAAAAAGATGTAAAAGTGAAGTGGGAAGAGATTTAACTGGAGATGATGAAGAGGAAGAGTTTTCTTGCAAGATTCCAAGATATCCCAAAGATTCTTTACACCCATTCCGCTCGTCCCTATACAGTTCTTGGCATCTGGGGTTCAGTAATTTCTAAGAAAAATGAACATGGTACAAGATTTATCGAAGGAGATAACCGTTGTTTTTGAATTTTGATTTGTGCTATTTTGACTCCTTCTACAAATTAGAGGGGTTGATTTTAACCGATACTACTATTTGAAGGGTAAGCAGCAACAAGTGAGAATTATAATTCTAGTCCTCCAACTATATGTTGTCTCCCTTTTACCCTCCCCAACTTCTCATTTTTGGGAAAATGACATTTTTAATTTCTTAATGAATGAAATATGTGACTAATAGCTTGTTTGATCATGTTTTTTGGAGGCGGAATGTATTTATCTATTTTGCTTTTTTAGAAAAAGTGCTTATTTTAAAAAGGTGAGATTCTGGTATAAATTTTTAAAGAAAATAAATATTTTTGGAACTAGTAAAAACTGTTTATTAGAAACTAAAAATAAATTATTATTCACTATTAAAAAGTTTGATCAAATATTAATTATTTTTCAAAAATGTTTTTAAAACTATTGCTCAAATATAAATTGTTTCTCACGCATGACTAAAATTAAATAATTAATATATGAAACCTCCTCATGCATGATTGAAATTAAATACGTGTATGTACTAGTTTGTTTTAAATTTTTTGGTTGTATTTATTCGTTGATTTTTTTTATTTGCATTTCAAAATTTAAGCACCCTTAACAAAAAATCTGAGTATGCCACTGGCGTATCCAATTGATCAGGTCATGAAAGGGCAAGTTTCAAGTCTATTAGTTTATTAGGATGTTTTAGGTGCATACATTAATGCACTTTCACTTGATGTATATTAACCTTCTCAAGGATTTAAAACACTTATGTCGCTTCATCGCGCAGAGTAAAATTCATTTATTCAGAAAATCATTTCTTTAAAAAACAAATTGACAAAATTTCTTGAAAAAACTTAAACAAACACGTTTTAGTTTTCATATTAGTCCAGCATTTTTTGTGAATAATTTTAATTTTTTTTTGAATGAAAATCAGCTCTATTCAACTAAAAAAAAAAAAAAGTCGACATTATTTTCCATAAAACTAGAAGAAAAAAAAAACTTCTTGACTAGGCAAAGATGAGTGTTAAAGCTTTGATCTTTTTGGTAATAATCAAAATTTTGGAATGTTTTGATTAATGGGTTGATTCTTGATTCTAGAACTTCAATGTGGGATGTTAATGTTGCATGCCAATCAGGTCAAAATTTCATCTAAGAAACAAAAGTTTCGATTCAATTCTTCCTACAAAGTAATTGCAAAGAACAAAACTTCATTTTTTCTTCAAATTTTAGCAATTACGTCAAAGATGAACAGCATGCCTCTGTAGCACAGAATCATGTCCAATTTGTACAGATGTCATGAGGGCTAGCAGAATACATACTTGTACACCTTTCCAATGTATTGGTGTAGACTGTAGACTGACAAAGAAAATCTCTTGGTGAGGACACATAATTTTAAGATCCTCGGGGCACAAGAGAGAGACAAGCTATCTTTTACATTTCATGATATACAAAAGATAAAAAGGAAAAATGGAAACCATCATGAAAATTTGTTTTGACAGGCTTTAAGCATTTGTAAAAAAGCACGCAGCAAGTGTCGCGTTTATTCAATGAACATTGTCATTATATGTCACACTGTTTCGAATAAAAAGTAACCATGAAATGCAGTTCAGAATCCAAATACAGAAGGCAAGGTGATTGTCTTCCCCACAGCAAGCTACTATTGTTGCTTCACTAACAAAACTAGTAGTCTTTTGGTCCAAAATTCTTGCACCATAGCTGAGAAGGAATGGGGCGGACTGGAAGATGTGGCCTTTGCTGCAAAATTGAAAAGCTTGTTAGTGCATGAAAATCAAATATCCCCCAAGAAGAAAAACAGAGTAAACTTCCATACATTTCTGAGTCGGTGGAAAGCAAGTTAAACAAGAGAGCAAGCTGTTAATAAAAGATAAAAAGGCAGATCAAGAGGAGGAAGGCACACTAAACATTATTCTAGAAAGGCAAAACACAAAGAAAGACACTAAAAGTTGTCACCAACTGCCAATTAGACACTTCAAACTTCCTTGTAACAAGTTAGACACCTCAATGACATAAGTATGTCTTTTGGACGCCAGTTCTAAACCACATGTGTGCAATCGTTGCTAACATGTCAAATGAACCAATAAAATAACGACATGCTTTTTTTATAAAAAATTGTCATCTATAATTTTTTGAGATGCAATAATTAAAAAAAAACACCATCCCCCCCCCCCCCCTCTCCCTCCACACTTAGCTTCTCTAAAAAAGTGAATACAAACTTCCCACGACCTCCAAGCCAGAAAAAATGGGATCTTCGACAACCTGATAAAAAAATCTAAACGACAGACAGCTCTCACAACCCCAAACACTTCCAGCTCCTCCTTAAAATTTCATCCCTAAATTCCATTTACACATTCACACATTTCCTCTCCCCATAAATATATTTCCACCATTAGTCACACTACCTGACAGGCCGACACCGCAGAGCCAACAACTGAATCTGAGACCATAACTTTGATTTAGAAATTGGCCTTTCGAGCACCATGAGCTTGGCTCCAACAAATTTCCTGGTGATGGATTCTGAATGAATGGGAAGAATTGTTTGGAGAACCCCACTGGTTGAGTTTGTTCGAGTTCTTGCCCACTTATACTGAAAAAAAAATTGGCAAGTTTCCATTAACTCAAAAAGGCAACATCAGCCACCATATTTTTACCAATGTAACTCCCCCATTTTTTTATAATGGTAACAAAGCTCCTTCTCCATTTTCTTAATACTCCCTCCACCTTTGAACCATAAACCACCACAACACCATAGAAGAATTTCCAGAAGCTCCATTTTGAGGTCATCACCATAACAACTCACTCACTAAGGAAATTTTTGTGGCAAGACAACAAGGAAAGGGGAGGTTTTCATCTTGTCAAACAGAAACAAGGAAGGGAAGCCTAGGTATACTGAATTTGAGGAAATAAAATCAAAGTCTTCTCATAAAATGGCTATGAGGATACCCTATGAAGATCACTCCCTGCGGAAGAAATTAATCAAAGGTAAACATAGAGAGGAGTGCCTCTGGAAAACAAAGGAGGTGACCACTGCTTATAGTGCTCGGGGTCATATGGTTGTTGGTTGGAGCTATGCATGGAATAGTGATTTATGTATTACTAATCCATGTATTAGTTATTCCATCTTCAACTCCACATAAAACAATACATAAATTGACTCATTGACTTAGAGCCCGTTTGGATGGGATTATAAATTGGTCAAACTAACTTTTAAATCAGTTTTTGACTCATTAGAGTGTTTGGCAATTAAAGAATAACTTAAAATAAGTCAAAAGTAACTTAAAATAAGTTAAAAGTTAAAAGTAGGGTGCCCCCTACTTATTTTTTTTAACTTATAAATCATTCTACTTTGACCAAGTATATTACTTTTTTACCCTTAATTCTTTTATAATGTTAACAACTTTAAGGGTATTTCAAACATTTTGATGAAAAAAGTGACTTTCAACACTTTTTTGCCAAACACATCAAAAACACATAACTACTTATTTTTAAAATGACTTTAAAGTAACTTTTTAAAAGTTACTTATTTTAAGTCAATCCAAACGGGCTCTTAAACATGTCTTACTAATGTGAAATTGAAAAATGATAATTGATAACCGAACACTATACATGGTTTGCTGAATTTTATACAAAGCAACTAAAAGCTAACAAACATGATATTAGCTATGCTAGTTTTAATACATGAATAACTCCCTTCCTAACTAGCAAATATTAGCTATGCTAGTTTTAATACATGAATAACTCCCTTCCTAACTAGCAACCAAACAATGCCTTAGTGTTTGGAAGTCTATCTACGCTCTTTGGCAAATTTTTAGGATCAGCTACAGAATTAGAAATTGGCAAGACACGTCTTTTTGGGAATACAACTGGTTTGGCCTCTCTAGCTACTATTCTTTGATATCTACACTCTAAACCAGCAACAGAAACCCACCACTAATGAAGTATGGACTATGGACTGCACAGGGGTGGAATCTCGGTTTTAACTTTTAAGAGACCAATGAATGATTGGGAGATTGCTAGATTCACTGATTTTCAACACACTCAATCAGTTCACAGTGGTGAACCGGAATCAAGATAAATTATGGTGGCTAGGCATAACTCATAAGCTTCTTCGTAAAATATTGATCATCTGAACCACACAAACAATCAAACTGAATTGTGGCCTCAGAAGCACATATGGAAGGTTAAAATCCCAGACAAGATGGCTTGCTTTGGTTGGCTGGTAAGGAGGAGGCAAGTTTAACTTGAGTGAACCTTAAAAGGAGGGGAACAAAACTCTGTTCAATTTTCCATCTATGTGGGGAAAATGCATAAACAAATAGCTACATGTTTCTACATTGTAAAGTGACTACACATTTACTGGGCATCTTTCTGGTTATGGCAGGTTTGAGTTGGACAATGCCAGAGAAAACTCTGGGACTGCTGTAAACCTGGCAAAGTGGAGGATCATTAAATCAGAAAAGAAGATGGAGCACAATCTCACCTTGCATATGGTGGGTCATATGCAGGGAGAGGATCATGCTCCAAAAATAAGGGCAATTTAATTCAGAAATAAATTGAATTGCATGATGTTGTTCCATTTCTGGTGAAAACAGAAATATATATATATATATATATAACCGAGTCTCTATTAGAAGTACTAGAATCTTTGTAAGGAAGAAGAGAGATTTTTGGTTTGTTTCTATACCACTTTGACTACAAAACTCTATAATTTGAACAGTCTTTTCTGCTTTTAGTATTATAAAAACATTTGCCATATCAAATAAAGGTTTCCAATTTGGGTAAACGAAAGGGTAAAAGAGGAAATTACTTTATTTTTAATAGCTGGAGATGGGTTCTAAATACACCCACGCGCTGAAAAGTGAACATACTAATTTACCTTCTCAAAAAAAAAAAAAAAGTGAACATACTAATTGTGTATTGTCAGGTTAGATCAGGGTGAGCCCTTGACACATTATGTCAATGAGAAGTGTCCAACTAGTCACGAGGATAATTAAGTTGTACTACTGGAAGATGATGACAACTCGAAGTGTCTATCTATGTATTTGGCCTTCTAGAAAATATCCATTAGTCTTTGAGATGGAAAGAGCAACCATTTACATGACAAAACAGACTCAGTATCAGCTTTGAACAGAGGCTTCAAACATGCAGACAACATAAACGTTGGTTAGGCAAAATCTTCTTTGCTTGCACCAATATTCCAAATACTTAAGTTTTTTTACTTTATATTCTACTATTCTTTAAAAAATGCTTAAGATAAACTTGTTTGATAGCAATAAGTACAGAATTCATAGCATCTAACTAAGAGTGCCAAATAAGCAGGCTGAACGTTTGGTCAGCAAACTAAGGACAAAATAATAAAATAAGAAGGAAAACTAAAAGCAAGACAGGTAGAACAGGAGGAAAGGGGGCAGAGTCAAGTAAACACGCACCCCTTCCCCTCACAATTTTGCCTAGCAATGGGTACCCATTTAAGATAACCAATCTGCAGAGTGGGAGGTTACAGTGCGAGCGACCATTTCTAAAATCTATATGTTCAGAGAATCACTAGATTATCTTTTTTACCTTTTTGTTAACTAAGAGAACACCAAGGACCATGACACATGGGTCGAAACACAGTAGATAATGGGCTTGCCCATTACACTTCTCTACTTAAATACCAAACTTTTGTCTGTGTCGGGACTCAAAGGAGCATTACTAGAGTATCTAAAATAATTTCTTTTACAAGTCATGTTTTTTCCAGAAGTTATACATTTAATTAAACAGTAACATAGAAAATCATTTTTAAGAGTGATAGCTCCTTACTCCTTAGTAAGACGATAAAAATTAATTCGAACACCCAAGTAATCATTTACTAATTATGTTTGATGTGAGTTCCACATCAGCAGAGTGGAAGAGCTGCAGCTTCTTATTGCCTCTACTAAAGGAAACCAACTCTGAGCAGCTTCTCACAAATTCCAAGTAGGCTTGGTCGCATGTGGACCTAAATCCTCCTCATATGAGGTTTTTCTCTGAAACAGAATGCTTTTTACACCAAAAATTTGAGTGTGAGACTTCAGTAACCAGGATCCAATCTTGTTCTATTGAGTTCACAGACTACAAATGTATTCACACTGAATTCTGCCTATGTCCTTATTGTCCAAAGCTTCATGACATAGATAGACTAATTAGGTATCTTATGGAAGGATCACACAAGGGGAAGACTGAAAGAGTGTGCCGGCACGAAGCTAACACTTATTATCAAGATTTCACCAAGAGCATGTCAAATTTTGCTTAACGTGGTTTTCTTGTTTAGGCCTTTCTTTGTCCACTTTACAGAATAAAATTACTGGGCAATTCGAATTCAAAGAAAAATCAGACCCTCAAAAAAAAAAAGTTCAGTACTTATCTTAGCCAACATGAGATTTTTCTAGGGAAAAAGGATAAATATACCCCCGTATTATCGTAAATGGTACACAAATACCCTCCGTCATACTTTTCGGACATTCGTACCCCTGCTGTCCAAAAATCAGAGCACATTTGCCCTTCACTCTAACGGAAGACTAATTAGGTACACGTGGAGCAATCCTACGGCTCAACTCAGTTTGACTAATTAATTAACCCAAAATTCAAATACCCGCCCAACGATCCGTTTAACCCACCCGATACACCCATTACTCACCCCAATAGACTATCTTCTCGGATCTTTTCCTTTCTAACAGAGAATCGATTAGAGATTTTCTTTTGTTTTTTAGTTAAATCTCATATTGCATACTCCAATTTAAGATGATTCTCATCAACACAACTTTTAGTAAGATCCACTAATTTTTTTTAAACAGAACAAAGGACACAAACAGAGTTGGAAACTTATTCAAAGTATGGGTAGAATTTTGGGGGGTTTTCTGTTGATGGAATTGAATTTGGTTTTTTCTAGTGTTGAGGCAATTTTCCGTCATTTTTCTTCTTGATTGCTCATAAATCCTTTTTGTGGTACATTTTGGAATGTGAGAACATTCCCACGCCATAGATTAGCTATGGGTTATGGAGTGTTCTTGACCGCCATTGTTGAAGCTTTGTGAAGAGAGCTAGAGGTATGTTTGTTCCCAATCCTTCCACATTTTTCTTGTCTGATTTATGACCGATTTTATTTTATATTTCTTATTGAAGTGTGATTGTTGAATGTATTGTTGATTTTCGATTTTCACAGATCTATTTTCTTGGCTTTCAGCCTTACTATCTTCATTTTTCAAAGTTTCAGCCATCTAAAAAAGTTATAAGTTTGCGATTATAAATCCATTCGAAGTCGCTAGTTTGGTTTGCCGGAGCTGTTGGAGCAGCGGTGAAGGAGAGATGGGTGTGCGATGGTCAGGTTTCATGGTGGACGAAGGGTCGCTACCTCACTGATTTCACTGGAGCGAGGGAGGTTGGGTTCGATAGCAGTTAGAGGTGGTTTTGTTTGTGGAGCTTCGCCGGAGAAGATGGAGTCGCGGCAGTGGTGTTGTGTAACTGGTTCTTGGGGTGTTTGGTTGCTGGAACTAGAGAAGAAAGGAAAAATGGGATTTATTTGGGTGTGGGTCATAAATTATTTGGGTGGGTTTTTAATTATTCGGGTCGATTTTTTAATTGAAAATAAAAATTAAATAAATTTTGGATAGGTTATTAAGATCATGACACGTGTCCCTCCGTTAGTCCCAAAGGATATACACGCTCCAAAAATTAGACGGCAGGGGTACCAATGTCCGAAAAGTATGACGGAGGGTATTTGTGTACCATTTACGATAGTACAGGGGTATATTTGTCCTTTTCCCCATTTTTCTATGATGAAGACCCCAAAGAGAAACTTGGATAGAATCGTTGGATGTAATCCCAGCACCATCAGTTTCTATTTTGATGCCAAATTTTGTGATTTCTTCTGTTTATGGGAAATCATAATCAGCATGATCTATAACCACGTTTATTTGCTACATTTATCTTAATTACATATATAATCTGTGAAACCAGATACAACTACACACACTTTGTCTGTTCTTTCTTTTTTTGGGTAACAGTGGTGTCCTTGTTAGATGTGCACACCTCTCGGCTATTCCACCGGCTAGCTGCTAACTCTCTGTTCATCAAGGCTTAGGCAGCTGGGAATAAATCACCCAATATTTTCCATCTTTACTGGGATTTGAGTCTCCAAAAGGTGCACACTTTTCACACTTCTCAGAGGTTTCTAAAGACATTTCTCTTTCTTTTGCAGGTAAGCCTAATGATAAGGGAAGGGGGTTTCAGAGTTGAAATAGGTACCCTATTTAGTCACTGGTGTGGCACCAAATTATATAGAGCAGCTATTAGGATGACCAAAAAAAGGTAAAACAAAGGTTCCTCCCATCTGTAGTTTGACTGATCTGTCAGACAACAAAACTGTGAGTTTAATATATCCCTCTGAGGTTCAGCATATAACCTGTGATGGTCTTGTCCATCCATTCCTATTTCCTCACATCACCTGACCATCCAATACTGTTCCCTGTAACAGCATTGTGAATCCTCCAAGAAATCTACATCATCCCACGTTTCCACATGACTATAAGAACTTAATTTTGGTTCATATACCGATTTCATCTAGACCGTAGTGCCAAAGCATAAAATATAACACTTGATTTCCTCCCTAAAAAACTAAAGCTAAAAGTTGAGATGAGATTGTGTTTTACTTCCCCAGATCAAGCAGAAATAGGAGAGTCAATTACATCTGATCAAATTAATGAATTTTAACATAAATCAGTACATGCGGCAAAGCTGAAATCAACAAGATTACCTATTATACCAAAATTACAGCAAACTGTTCCATTTCCAACCACCTATCAATACATTTCAGATCAGATTGGAGAAGGGGGAGGGATGGAGGTACTGACCTCGAGCTCGGCAGATTTCAAGGCGACAGGAATGCAAACGAGTACGATTCCGGCGAGGGCAATAGCGGTATTGCGCTTCCAATGTACGGGCCTACAGTACGGCCCACCACTCATACTCCAGACCTTAGTCCTGAAATCTCCACCATGAGAGTGGTCTCCTCCGCCGGCCATATTTCCGTCTACCGCTGATGAGAAGCAAAGAGTCTTCAGATGTAACAGATGAGAAGATCAAAGATCAATTGGACGTTCCACAACTCACTTCGAAGAATTCGTATTATCGTATAGCCCTAAGACCCGTGCTATTGGATTGAGCCGGAAAGAGTCACTTTGGACCCGACCCGATCCGACCCTACTGTAATGGTTCGGGTTTTTTCTATTTTAACACTATGTTTGGACGGTTGTTAAGTATTGTTTCATAATGTATCGTATTTTATTGTACTAGTATAGTACCCCGCGATGCGCGGACGCTATTAAATTTAATTATAATTGTTATTTTATTTATTTGAATGTGTTAGATTTATATTAAATAAAAAAAAAATCTAACTATTTTCTTATTTTGCAATACAATATATCTAATCATAAAAAATAATATTTGAAGAAAACATATATAAATAAAATCATCAAATAAATTTTTGATGTACTCCAAATATCATAATTAGATACAAACCATTAGAAAGTATAAAATGACTAAAAAATAAGAATACTTGAAAATCTCTCAAAATAAGTTCTTCTAGATTATTTTAATATTTGCTTGTTCTTTTCGTGACTTCAATATTTTATTTTATTTTTTAAAAAGAATATAATTTTTTATTTTTAACTTTTTTTATTTTTAGCTTAGCAAAATATCTTTAGCGAGAGTTTACATTTTTGTTATGCTTAAGGTTTATCAGAAATAAAATTTCTATCTCACAAAGATAGATAAAGATAAAGTTTTAGTACATCTTATCTTCCTCAAACCACGTTTTTGAGATAATAATGACTATGTTATTATTGTAACAAAAATATAAAGTGCAATTAATAATTAATTTATTTTTACAACTTAACTTTTGAATTATAAATTTGAAAAAGTCAAAATTTAAATAGAAAAGTCTTTTCACTATCTTTGTTATAATTTTTTTTTGTTGTTTGTTATTATTAGTGAATATCATTATTTTAACATATGCAATTAGTATGAAAAATAAATCTTTTGAATATGATGCATCACATGTTTTTAAAAAACTATATATTTGAATATATATGATTTTTTGCGGTATTTATTGTGTGTGATAATGCAAGTAGAAAATGGGAATTAAGATAAAGTGGAGAAGTTATAATCATCATCGAAATCATAAGAATTGAATTAAAATTGTAATAACTCTTTTTAGAAATGTTTCTTTGAATTAAAAACTCCGACAACTCCGATAAAGTAAAAAAAATCACAGATAAAAAATTGTTACGGAAACTCATGCTATTACGAAAAGATATATTTTTCTCCCATTTTATTTTTCTGATTTTATCTTCTTTTTTTTATCACATTAAAAATGTGTTCATTGTAACTAATTCATAGTTTAATAAATTTAATTTGTAAAATCTCGATATAAAATTATTACTAAAAACTTAAAATGAAAGACTAAAAAAAAGAAATTTTTCACAAAAAATCATTCTTTTAATTTAGGTTCAGAGCAGTGAAATATGACGTACATATGTATATGAGGTTTCAGTACAACTCATGTATTAGTTGTGATATAATACAAAGTTACTAAGTTCAAAAAAAAATAATGTCATTCTTTCATTTAAAATAGATATTCCGTTATTTCTAATCAAGCTTAACAAACACTTGAAATTTTTTAATTTTTTTAAAAATAATTACAAAGATATATGAAAAAAAGAGAAATAAAATCGTATCATTGCGTTAAATAATAATATTTATACTTTTTAATATTTGCTTTGTTTGAAATGTCAAATAGTGTATATTTTACTATGAAAATAAGTGTGTGTATAAATATACATTTTAAAAAACAAATTCAAAGAAATTAAAAATAAATACTCATATTATTAAAAAAAAAATAAATTAAACCTGCCTATTATTACTTGTTGCATTGCTCTCACTAATTTTCCATCATTAATAACTGCCTCAACATGTTTTTACTTGTACCTATATTTTGCATTAGTGTTTATGTCAAATAAACTGAACATGCAACAAAAAAGTTATCAGAATGTCTGTATAAATACTATCCATCAAATCTTACAACATTTTGAAGATCTGACTAATACAACAATATCTCAACTCCCAAGCGAATATATTAAGAAATAGTAATTATATTATTAAATTTAAGTATGATGGTCTCAACTTAGTAATAGACTGCTAGAAATGGGTCTTAGTATGAAGAAACCGAATTTGGTAGATAGAAAAAAGACATACTAACCATAATCTAATTTGAATATGTATGAATAATATTACAAAAAATTTAAAAAATATGAAAAAGGTGAATGAAAATTAACACAGATGAACTTCTTATAACATGCTCAAAAATGCATCCTAGAATAGCTCCCCTATTGATATAAAACTCCATTGCAAAATAAGTAAAGTAGATTTTGATTTTCAACCTACAAAAAAAACGTGAGTTACAAAATATCAAGGCAAATCCAGCAATTTATAAAGTAAAAAAAATGTGAGAAAGATGATAGAAACATAATAGAATTGTGTTGGATTAAAAACTGACTTCAGAAATCAATATTTTTAGTACGTGGGTTGGGGAGTTGCGAGATCATGAGATTAAAAAACTGATTTGAAGAAACCGTCATATTCTTTTGAATTTTGATATCATTGTAAATAAATTGAAAAAGAATAGAATTATATTAAGGGCCCGTTTGGATGGGATTATAAATTGGTCAAACTAACTTTTAAATCAGTTTTTGACTTATTAGAGTGTTTGACGATTAAAGAATAACTTAAAATAAGTCAAAAGTAACTTAAAATAAGTTAAAAGTTAAAAGTAGGGTGTCCTCTACTTATTTTTTTTAACTTATAAATCATTCTACTTTGACCAAGTATATTACTTTTTTTACCCTTAATTCTTATATAATGTTAACAACTTTAAGGGTATTTCAGATATTTTGATAAAAAAAAGTGACTTTCAACATTTTTTTGCCAAACACATCAAAAACATATAACTACTTATTTTTAAAATGACTTTAAAGTAAAAGTTATTTATTTTAAGCCAATCCAAACGGGCTCTAAGTGTAGGTAACTTTTGAATTTAAAATAAAATAGATTTTAAAAAGTATATTTTCTAAATATGCTTATTAAAATTTATTTTTAAGTTTAAAATGTTAAGTAAGCAATCTACATCTTTTATGCTATAAAAGAGAGTAATTGAGAGAAGCTATTTTAAATATTTATTTAGTATAAATAAGTTGATAATTTCTCAAAAAAAGAGAGTCCTTAACGTGATTAATAAAAATCAACAATCTTTTGGCTATAAAAAAGGAGCACATAGATAATCATCATAATTAATATCTAATAGACTAATACTCCGTCTGTATACAAAAAATTAGTACGCTATTTTTTTTAATTTTTAATGGTTGAAGGCTTGAAGCTATCTACCGTTTTGTTTTTTATATGTGGTCAAATTCTTCTTTTATCTTATTTTTATATTTCTTTTGTATTAAAGATAACAACAATAACAATAAATTTAGTACAATTTCATAAAATAAAATATGAAAATATTAAAATATAGGCGGAATGCTTACTTTTGGGTTTGTTGATGCAAACACCACATGTTTGTTTCTTATCGTTTATATTCTTTTTTTAAATAATATAATATAATATTAAAAGATGTATTAAAAATTAAATTAATAAATGACAATTATGATTAAAAAATTCTCACGTGAATTTTTGAATAACCGTAAAAACATAAAATTATTGAAAAATATAAAATAACTATCAGAATTTTTTTTTTTTAACAAAATATAAAAGTTAAAGACAAAAAATAATTGTAAAAAGTAAAAATAAACAAATGACTTTATCCTAAAACCTACACGACCCTTACCCCATTACCCCCACTAACTCCCATTAAAATTATATTACTTTTTAGAATAATTATAAATCTGTAAAATAAATGATAACTATCAAATTTAAAACCCATTATTACAAGTATAGGCAGTGGGTTTTTTGTGCCCACCTAGATTTAGACAGAGGGGAAGAATCAAGAAATCACCTAAGTGATTTTTGTCTTTGATTTGATTTGAACTCTGGTTTCGAATGATCTTCACTCACTTTATATTTAGATCCTACAAGCTGCATTTATCTTAGTATTCTTTTGCACTCATGTATATCCTTACCTCTTTCCTTGCTGCAGTTTATCGAGCGGAAGAAATCTGACATTCCTTAATTACAGCAATAGCTGTTAAACTTAACTTTCCTGAGAAACTAAAGCTTTTTGCCATAAGGTTTCGAATACAGAGCCTCTGTAACAGAGGATTTCAAGAATAAAAAGGGATAAAGACGTGAATATAAAACTCCCGTTCAAGATAAGTAAAGTAGATTTCAATTTCTAACACAACAATAATACAAAGCCCAGAAAGTATAGTAATTATATTCATACATGATTTTTATCAAGTTATGATGTCGTTCTTCTTAAAAGGCAGAACTTCTAAAATTAAACGTCGATATAAGAGTGGATTCGAAGCCTTACCTTCAACATTAACAATGGCTAATTGAAAGTCATTGTAAGAGGTCACAAATCTGGTCATTGCATAAGATTACAACAACCTTTGACGGTGTGAAATCCTTGATGACATCAAGTTGCACATTTCTGCAATCGAGTGCGGCCCTTATCTTCAAAATGGTGAATTTTCCTTGACCTCCTTCTTTGTGGTTCAGTCATATTTGGGAATCTTTGATGATTGTTGGCTGCTCTCTTTATAGCCATACCCATTTCAGTAAATCTAAGAATTTGGGAATTTTGAATGTGAAATATACATTTGTTGGTTCTCTTTCTTTTAATTGTTGCACCATCCAAAAGTGAAGAAAAATTCTTTAACTATTTTTAAAGGTTTAAATGGTGGTTACATTGACGTGCAAGTGAGAAGTAAGGGAGTTATACTATGTGTTAAGAACTTTTCAATTATTAAAATAATATAATAGATTTAATTTATAGTATATCGATATATTTTATTAACCGTGTTTGAATAATTATATATTTACAAAATCCTTTTGGAAACGGTTTCTCTCATAGATTTCCACTTAAAAAAAAACTAATACGTAGACGTGGGCAAAGGGAGTGGAAAGTTACCCAATCGTGGGCTTTGTTGTTTTTTTTTTCTTCTTTCTATTTAGATCTTTTTCTTTTCTTCTTTTTATCCCATTTTTCCTTTTTAAAAATAATTACCATCGGTTATTATCTAGGTTTGTAGATTTTTTTGTTTTAGGACAGGTATATTGTTATAACTTTGAAAACTTGAATAATATTTTATTTCTTGAATTTAATGTGCATAGATAAATGAAGTTATAACTTTGAAAGCTTGAATAATATTTTATTTCTTGAATCAATATGTTGAGAATTTAAAATGTAAAACACATTTCTATATAATTGAATAATTAATATAACTGTGGATGTGTGCCTGTAAGTTACTTATAAAGTAATCATATTTAGGGTATATTCATGGATATGCTATGATGGTATTATATATCAGTTTCCTTTTGATAAATATTTATAAAGTAAATTCTTGTGTGCAAGAAATCTAGTCATTTAACTAAGTTATTATTATTTATATTATAATTTATTAGATGATAAATTTGAAAAAACAAATGTTAAAGTTTAATAGTTAATTAATTATTGTTACCTAACTTAACTAATTTGTCATAAAAAATAACACATGGTTTTATCCTACGTTGTCACTTGACATGATCCTAAGCTAGACTTTCTCTCTTTTAATTATATATAGATTGTGTTATATTGTATGTACTGTATTATTTTAATGAATACAACATTTTGATGGACTGTATCATTCTCCGTCATGAGTGATAAACCTACCAGAAAAGTAGACTATAGGTAGTGCTACTGTGAAAAGGTAAGATAAAAGATAAAATAAGTTTATTAAATGATAAATAAAGATAAAAAAAGAAGAAAATATTAAGTTAACGACGCGATCACACCAAATCTATTGTTTATTTAATCATTACATAATAATGGATTTAAACGATACAATACAATAAAATTTAAGTAACAATCAAAATAAACATTATATTTAAACTAACACCCTGTTTGGATGATTGTTACCCATTGTATAGTATTGTATTATTAGTTTAAATAGAATTTTGTTTTAATTGTTCCTTAAATACTATTGTGTCATATCGTTTAAATTCATCGTTAGGTAACGACAAAAAGACTCATTTTATGTAATGATCGATTTGGTGTGATTGCGTCGTTACCTTAATATTTACTTCTCATTTTGTCTTTATTTATTATTTAATACTCCATATGTCCCTATTTACTCGTCCATTTTTTACTTGACACACTTATTAAGAAAATAATAATTGATATAGTGAATTTATCATTTTATCCCTATTAATTGATAGAATTCCAAAATCATTCATTAAAGAGGTTCTACTTCTACTTTTTTCAAAAACATTAACTCTCTAAATAAATTGAGAGTATAATAAGTAAAAAATATTGTCTTTTCTTTATTTGTCAAAAATGACAAGTAAAAAGTCAAAATTGGACAAGTAAAAATGGACAGAAGGAGTAATTACATTTCATCGTTTACGTTACCTTTTTATAATAGATCTACCTCCGTTTACGTTACCTTTCTATAATAGATCTACCCCGTACCATTCTTTTCTGGTAGGTTTATCATTCAAATCATAGATTTATGACATTATGTAACGACGGAGAACGATACAATTTATTCAAACATTGTATTCATTAAAATATTACACTACGATACAATACAACACAATACAATACAATAAGACATATTATGTAACAATACATAATAACCATCCAAACATGGTGTTAGACGTTGTTTGGATGACACAAAAATGAAGGGAAATAGTGAAAAGGCCAAACACATACATAACCCTTTAAATTTGTGCCTGAATTTCATTTTAGCACTCCAATTCAACCTTGTTTCATTTTAACCTTCCAACTTCATTTTCAATATATTATTTAAACATAAAATGTTGACGGGACAGATTAATGAAATTATTCACCTTTTAATTTTAAAATGCATGAAGGATCGTTTTTAGCGCTAATATTCGATATTTTTATCCTTAACAATATTCTCCCCTACTTATTTATTTGTTTTCTTCATCAATCTCTTTTTCTATTTAACTCTCTTTGTGCTAAAGATAATATTTATTTTATTTTACATTATAAAGGACTAAATAATATATTAAAATAGTAAATATCAAAATGAATTATAATTATTGAATGATGTCAAATATTTTGTTGATGCCATATATATTAAAAAAATGAATATAATCATAGTAATATAAACTCAATGTTCATACTAACTTGATATCATTTGTCCCTACTTTTTCCCTTTATTGCTTTTACCTTTGCTCTATTTTTTCCGTAAATCAATAGTACTTTAAGGGGTCGTTTGGTTGGAAATAAGTTATTTCAGAATTAATTATCTTGGGATAAGTTATTTCGAAATGAGTTGTTCAATCATGTATATGGAATAATTTATCTCATTACTACTCCCTCTGTCCTTATTTTCCTATCCATTTTTGACTTGACGCACTTATTAAGAAAATAATAATTGACATAACGAGTTTACCATTTTACCCCTATTAATTGATAGAATTTCAAAATCAATTTACTCATTAAAGAGGTTCTACCTTTTTCTAAAACATTAGAGGTCGTTTGGTAGAAAGTATTATTTAGTAATATGTTTGGTAGGAATTTTGGACCAAGTATAACTAATCCATGAGCGGTGGTGGAGATAGTAATGGTGGATTTGGTACTTCAGATTTGGGGAAGGTCATGGATCAGGTGCAAATGGTGGATTTAACCAAATTGTAAGAGGCCTTGTTGGCGGCGACGGTGGTGGTGGTAAAGGAGGCGGAAGAGGTAGCGATGACAGATTTGGTAGTGGCTTTGGATATGGTGAGGGCCATGGATCGGGTGCAAATGGTGGTGGCAGTAATGGTGGTGGTGGCAGAGGCGGCAGTGGTGTTCAAAATGGTGGTAGTAGTTTTGGCGCAGGAGGAGGATGGGGCCATGGTGGTGGTGGCAATTGATCCCATCATTTAGCTCAATTTTTTTTGTTATGTAATAAGTTGAGCAAATTAAAAGCAAACAATTTGCTATTATATGATTCGATCCTTTTTCATATATTTTATTTATTAACTTATGTTACTAAGGAAACAACAATCAAATGATAGAATTATCGAGTTTAAATTGTCTTTAAGGGTCGTTTGATAGAGTGTACTAGTAATAATAATACATGTATTAACTCTGTGTATTAGTAATACCTTGTTTGATGCTCTTTTTCATGCTATGTAAAACTAATTCAAACATTAATTATACACTCTATTGTATTATTAGTACCATGGATTTTTCGGTATTAGTAATGCAAGGGGTTTTAATGCATGCATTGGTATAGTTAAAAACCCCATTTGTAATGATGCTCCAGGTCATTTCTGTGTTAATGCCTTCCTTCTGTCGTTTAGAGTGTTCCTGTAGCGACCCCAAGTCATTTATGACTTGCTGGCATTGACTGTTCGGTCACCTGGTCGTTCGTTTGGGTTTTATGCCTGTTTCTCTGTTTTAGAGCTTTTGAACCTTGAAAAGTTGATTTCGGTCATAACTTCAGGTAAACGACCTCAGATGAGAATTCTGACGGTTCCATCAGCTCCGAAGCGGCCAAAAGCATGGTTCTCATGAGTCCCGGGTTTCCGATGTGATTTTGGGACCAGTAACTCTTTAGCCTTTGAAAATTGGCCTAAGATTGACTTTGATCAACTTTCTTGGAAAATGTGCTCGGATGAAAATTCCGACAGCGCGGTTAGTTTCGAAATGCCAAGTTTGGTCTAGCATGACCTTTCGGGAATCACCAGGAGCTTTCGATCTAATTTTGAGGCATTCGGTAGAAATTGGCAGAAATGGCATATTGGGTGTGGGATCCCCCTTTTGTTGAAACGACCTCGTATGGAAATCTCGACTACGGCATTGAGTCCGAAATATCGAATTCGATAGGGTTGCATATTTCGTTTACGTACATGGGGTTCCGAACGAATTCCAGGTACCCCGTTGGAGTTTGGAATTCTCCAAACTTAAGCTGATGCAGCTGAATCTGGTGCAGACTCACTTGCTCTCCGCGTTCGCGGGGTAGGCTCCGTATTCGCGGAGGGTTAGCTTGTTGTGCTCTTTGTTCGCGTGAGCTCCTCTGCGTTCGCGGAAGCCTGGGTGTTTGGAGGATCCGTGTTCGCGGAGGTCTGTTGGTCAGGGAAGGAGTTGCACTCCGCGTTCGCGGGCCTGTGACCGCGTTTGCGGAGTTCTGTGGTTCTGAGGAGAATTACCCTCCGCGTTCGCGGAGGTTGGGAGTTTTGCTCTCCGCTTTCGCGGAGAGATGTGGCCTGGCAGATTCTTTTTAAAGAAGTTGAAGCTCCCATTTTGGAGAGTTTCAAACTCTCTTTCTCTATCATTTCTCACCCATTTTTGGTGATTCAAGTCCCAGGTGTTTGGATTTTCATTGCCTTCGTGGGTTTTAGGTTGGGGTTCGTTGGGTGCTCCTCGTTTTGCATGAAATCGAGGGTAAGTCTCTATTTAGCCTATTTTTGTTAAGTTTTAGATTTGTTGTTATTGGTTGTTAGGAGCGGATCCGACCTCCATTTGGAAATCTATTTTAGGATTAGTGTTGGTGGAAGGATTTGGGACCTTTTAACGGAGTCAATTTTGGAAAATCCGGAGCGGGACCCACTTTGCTCGATTTTGACCCAAAAATTGGTCTGTCTCTGAATTTGTTGATTTTGGTGTCTAAACAACCGTATTGACGATGTGATTCTATTTTTTGTAGCATGGCATCAGTCTGAGGCCGTTCGAAAGGGGAAATCCTTGGCTGAGTGACGTGGAGTGTGCGTGATCGGCTTTTTGGTAGGTTACGGCTTCCCTTCCTTCTGGATTGAGCTTGAATGCGTAAATACTGGTTGATATTTGTGAATCTGGGGTGGTTAGCTAATATTGGTTCCCTGTTACCCGATTTCCCTAGTTTGGAGTAGCTTGTTGGGCTGTTTTGGATTAGTATCATGCTATAGGTTGGACTGTGGATTTGATTTACTGTTTATATTGTTATGGGATATCTGATGATGCATGAGTGGGTATGGGTGATTCCACTTTGTGATTCGCTGTTTATTGAGATTATGCCTTAGACTAGGCTGTGTGATGCTGACTTAGTCCCATGTACTCGGTTGACTTGAGTATGTATCCGACGTCGATTCAGATGGACTAGATCCTTGTAGACTGGTATAGTAGACTTGGGTCTAATAGTATGAGCCTTTGTATAGGCTTTTTCGTAGCTTTTGTATTTTCTGATTCTTTCTCCCTTATCGTTGCGACTCTTGGGATGTCGTCGGAAGATGATTCTCCGCGCCGATGATTCGTTGGATTGTACTAGGCTGGGAGCCTTCGGTCGATATTCTTGTGAGGACGGTGGCCCATGGTGTTTAGTCTGACGTAGTAATGCTGGGATCGCGGTATCCGGTTTGGTATTGTGTATTTGTGAGGAGTGGACGGCGATCTACGGTATCGTGAGGTGTTGGGGGTCTCCTGAGGGGATGACACAAATGACACCCTTGGTTGGCTGGGTTAACGCCCCCGGAGTGATTGATGGTACACTCATCTGGCAGGGCCCGCCCCCGGAGTGATTGATGCTCGTCTGGCAGGGCCACTCCTCCGGAGTGTTGAATGGCTCACTTGGCTGGCATGGGCTAAGCCCCCGGAGTGATAGCCTAGTTGACAGTTGGGTATTGGATTATTAGAGGGATCGGCGTACCCCCGCCCTTTTTGCAGTACTCGACTGGTTGGGTTCATGCCCCCGGAGTGGCATATTGCTTTGGGGAGTCAGACTTGTGGACGGTTGAGGATTGGTTGTTTGTTCGGTTCGGAGTTCGGTTCCTTGATTCCGTAATTATAGTTCTTCTGTGTACTTGTCGGGCTTATGGGGGCCGTTCGGGTTTTTATTTAAACTTGCGCACGAGTATGCCCATCGGGTCTTATGGGGGGCTCCGTTGGGTGTAGTTGGCTATCCTCAGTTTACTTTCTGCTGGTTCTGTTTCCGTTCTGTTGACCTCTGCTGTTGTTGTTGCAAATTCTATCTTGTCCGCCTATTTTTACCTTTCTTGCTCAGTCGGCCTATGATGCCTACTGGGTACCCGTTGTTTTAGTACTCATGCTACACTCTGCATCTGTTTTCGTGATGCAGGTCCGAGCATCAGCTATCAGCGTTGAGATCGGGCCGGGAGCCGTTTGTTCAGGAGATTAGGGTGAGCACTTGGCGTTTTGGGGATCACCAGTTTCCTTTTGTAGATATATTTTGACTTGTCTTTCGTTTCGAGACAGTTGTTTCTGTGGTCCACTTTTGGGACTTGTACTTATTTTAGTAGTTCCGTACTCGTGACTTTCAGATTTTGGGAGGTATTGTATACATTGTTTTGGTCTCGTTCCAGTTTTCTTTTACATGATCTTGTTTTATGCTTCCGCTTGGTTTGGACTAGTTTCCACTCTTAGTCCCATTACTGTTAAGTTCCGGGATAGAGTTTGGCTAGCCTACAGGTGGGTCGTAGGCGCCATCATGACTTGAGAAATCGGGTCATGACACCATTGCCTATCAAAATCTTTTTTACATGTTTTCCATCATAATTGTGAAAGGTATCTTTATAAAAATATTGCCTAACTCGTGTTGAGTGACCCCTAAATGCTCAGAAAATGATGTGGATCATGGTGATGTTGTATTCCCTAAGGTCATTAAGGAGGATTTTGTAAAGGTTTTGAAAAAAAAAAGTGCCCGAAAACCATATTACTGAAAAATTCATTGAATAACACTCACAAAAAACTAACAAAATCGCATAAAACCAGCTGAGTGGCCCCCTAAATGCTAAGAAAATAGCGTGGATCATGGTGAAGATATACGTATTGTTAGTAGAATATATTTTAAAATTAATTAGTTTATAAATAAGTTATTTCGTTAAGATTAAGAAGTTTGTTAATTAATCTAATTTAAATCCTAACCGAATTAATTTAATTTAGCTACATTCTTAATTAGAATTGACCATAATTAAAACTGATATGATCATATCTTAATTTAAAATCTAACCCCTTTTATGGTAAATCTAACTATTTTGTTACCTCACTTTAAACTCAACTTTCAGACCAAAACCATATTTTTGTTTGCATCCCCAAACGACCGTTACACATATTTCTCACTCTGTTCTCTTTTTCACTACCATTCTCACACACACTCTTCTCATTGCTTTACTCTCTCTCTCTAAGAAGGCGATGAAGATGGGTCTTGAACCTTCAATTCCTCTAAATGGTGAATTTCCCAATTCCCCTCTCAATTTTACTTCTTCTTGGATAAAAGAAATCAAGTTTTTTTTTTGTGTATGCAGCAAGACAATGGCGAAGATGACGGTGGCAAATGAGGAGAGAAATTGCTATGCTTCTTGAATCCCGTCCAGATGTATTTGGGTACTTTTTCCCATTTTCCTCTCAATTAGGGTTGGGGGGCTTAGTAGATTAATTGAATAATTTATATGTAACCTCAAAATCAACTCGTAGAAATGGGGAATTTGGTATATCAGTCATGGTGGTTAGCTCTCTCCTGTTACTGCTTAGAATTCCTTTTAGCTTGAAACATACAATTTTGTTTTGCTTCAAACCCTTCTTGTATATTGATGAATTTGTGTTCAAGAGAGACATTTTATATTTTCAAACTTTTGACGGTAGCACTTCTCTTTTGGTACCTTCTCTGCAAACTTTTGACAATTCCTAATAACTGTTGGCAATTTCACAAAAAGGTGGGGCACGATTCCTAATTTGAGTCAGTGCAACACCAACATTTTAATAACAACTTAGTTTATCGTCAATTGAAATCTTAAATTTTCATGCTCTTCACATAGAGAAAGATATTTGAATGGCATGATCAGTTATCCAAATATTTCTATACATATCATTCCCATGTTCAATGTGTCTTTATGTATTTCCATGTTGATTTGACAGTAAAATCTTTATGTCTCAAGCATTCACCAAAGCCTGTCCATTTTATTGTTACCTTCTAGAGTCAAGATTTCGTCCACAATATATTTTGCTATATCTACAAGATCATTTTGTAACTAGCTTAGTAATACAAGACTCATGAATCGTTTCATCAATTTTACATTATATATTAAGGAAATATCTAAAATTTAAGACGTATGTGCGAAGTTGGGAAAGGGGAGGACAAAACATGTAGCTCAGGCCTCAGGGGGACAGGGGCTTGCTTGACAAATCCCAATGCGAGACCCCAGCCTCGTGCGACAAGGTGCAGTCCCTCACATTGAGCCTGACTCTGCCAAGCACTACATGGCGGTGGTTTTTATATTTGTGCCATGTACGTATTTGGAACTGATGTTAGATGCATTAGATGGTATATCTATATTTGTTTCTTTTTTTGCTAATTAGAGCTTCTAAATGGGCATTTACGCAAATCTCTAATAGGGAGTCGAACTCCTCCATACCACTTGTGGGACTCCAAATTATGTTGCACCTGAGGTATGATGTATGTGTAGTTTTAATCATTCAGTTACTTCTTAGTAGTTCTTATGAGTGCGTTCTTCTTGTTTTGTACATGCAACCCGTCATTCTTCATTTGATTGGCCTGCTATCCCCTTTTCTCATTAATACTTTAGATTTCTAGCTAAGAGGCAAAAATGTGAAGAATAAGCTCAATTTCACTTGGCATCGATCTCACTGCTGTCATCAAAACACTGTTGTTCCGTATTTCTAATTTCATCTTCATCTACATGAGTTTGCTCTTTGTATTTTTTATTATTATCATTATTTGGTTCTTTGTTTGTTTTCATTAGATTAATTGGGGCTTTAAAAGTAACTTGACATTACTTGTACACCGCTTGCTATATGTTAAAGTTATTGTTTGTTCTTATCCACAAATTTCTTATTGCTTTTAATATTGACACAGATCAAGGCTGCTGAATTTTTCTGTCCATTTTGGTTTTCTCCCGGCGCAACATCGTTGATTCGAAAAATTATTGATCCAAATCCTCAAACTGTAAGTGCACTGATATTTTTAACTCTGAAAACTATGGTGTCCCATTGCCTATTTGTCACTTTAATTATTCAATCTACTATAAGCTTATGACAATAAAGTTGCACTAGAAAAAAAAATCCTTCATGATGGAATATGAGAAGCTCTTTTTCATTAGAACTGAAAACATGATTTTTTTGAGTTTGATTGCTCAACATGGATTATAATCCTTCCAAATTTCCCGGATTGGTTATAGTGATCCTTTTTAATTAAATATAAGAAATTCCTTAAGCATGTTTTCCGCCTGTTCCTTGCTTTTGTTCAGTATAATTGTTCGTTTTCTCATCTCTTTTTTCTTGATTAATTTGTGAAACTTCAGCATAACTTGTACAGAAGTCCTTTTAGTATAGTGATTTACTCAGAACCATGTACATGCAGAGGATCAACATTGATGGGATAAAATGAGACCCTTGGTTCCTTCCTTTTCATTCCCTTCATTGTGAAAGGTTGGAGAGACTCTGCCCAACTCAGTTATTTTTGTTCTTGTCTTCTTTTTGTTATGAATCTGTCATGATCATCAACAATCATGTTATCTATCTTCTTATGTTTAAATTAAATATATAAATCGAAGAGTTAAGTTGTTTTGCATTTTTGTGTCTTTGTTTTTTTTTAATCATCTTGAATCTGTGTTGCCCTCTATTCTTTCCTGAGGCGGGTGGGACCTCGAGGCGAGTGAGGCTCGGGCAAAACAGGGGCCTAGCGACGGGGGCCTCGAGGCGGGCAGGGCATCGGGGCACAGGGCTGCATTGGGGAAGGCGGGGGCTCAGGCGGGCGGGAGGGCCTCGAGGTATAGTGCCTCGGGGCGGGGGGCCTTTATGCACAATGTCTCGAGGGCAGGGCTGGGCAGGGGGCACAAAGCACCATGCCTCGAGGGCGGGGTAAGCTGGGGCCACGATGCACGGTGCCTCGAGGGCAGGGCGGGCGGCCTTGAGGCACAGTGCCTCAGGGCGGGGCGGGGGGCCTTGAGGCATAGTGCCTCAGGACGGGGCGGGGGACTTGAGGCATAGTGCCTTAGGTAGGGGTGGGTCAGGGGGCCTAGAGGCACAATGCCTCGGGGAGTTTGGGGGGGGCTCGAGGAAAAGTGCCTCGGTGCGGGGCAGGGCATGGGGCCTTGAGGCACGATGCCTCGGCGAGGGGGGCCTCAAGGCATGGCGCCTCGGGACGGGGCATGGAGCCTCGAGGCACGGTTCCTCTGGGTGAGGCAGGGCGGGGGACCTCGAGGCACGGTGCCTTGGGGCAGGACGGGGGGCCTCGAGGCACGATGCCTCGGGGCGGGGCGGAGGGCCTCGAGGCATAGTGCCTCGGGGTGGGGTCCTCGAGGCACAGTTCCTCATGGCGGGGCAGGGGGCTCGGGGCGGGGAGGGGTTAGGCAGGGGACCTCGAGGCACAGTGCCTCGGGGTGGGGAGGGACGGGGTGCCTCGAGTCACGGTGCCTCAAGGAGGGAAGTGGCGGGGGGTCTCGAGGCACAATGCCTCGGTGTGGGTGGGAGGCGGGGCCTGTGGGTCTAGGCGGGGCTTGTGGGTCCTCGAGGTGGGCGAGGGCCCTAAGGGCTGGCGGGACCTCGATCCTCAAGGCGTCGGGCCTCGAGGCACCTCGCCTCAAAGCTAGGGCTCGAGGCCCCATGCCGGCTTCAAGGTGGGCGGGGCCTCGGGCATTGGTCCACCCGCATGCCCCTAGGCCCGGCTAGTCCCGCTGGCCTTGAGGCGCTCGGGGTAGGGAGCCTAAAGAGGTCTATTTCCGATAAATTATTTGATCATATAATAGGTGTGGATGATCTCATAAAATATGGAGGACCCTTGATTGGTTGTTCAACAAGAATCATTTATGTTCAAACAAGGCTATTGTTGAAGCACAAATAAGAATTATTATTATTGTGGTTTAACAAAGAATATATATCAAAGAAAGGGAAAGAAATGCTCTTGTAGTCTATAAGAGGAATTTAAAAGGAAAGCACAAACAAAGTTGCTCTAGAGAGGTGACACATTCTCAATTCCAAGATGGTTCAAGCTCGCCAAGAAAGAGTTTTGCTATCCTTTACATGCAGACAATAATAGAAAATAATAAATTGATTTTCTACTAGCCCGAGTTCAATAATTAACGTTGGAGGACTCAACTAAAGAGGCCACTTTGAAAGAGTAAGATGATTTTAGATAGAAAATCATGGTTATGCTAGAAAGCTTTTTGGAAACTGGCTTAGTTGCAAAAGCACAAGACCCATCCTACACTTGTCTAGGGATGGTTCTAGATATTGTCTAGATATATCTACAAGAAAGATCTACTTAACCTTATCTTCTTGCAAGATTCTAGAGGATGTAGATATTTCTTCAAGATATTACACTAGGCCATTCTAGAAACTTTATTAAAAAATCCATGATATTCCAAAAGATCTACTTTAATTTTTTCACACTCCTTAAAGTGATTTTTTGGAAATTACTCCAAGCTTGACGATGAAGAACCCAAACGAAGCATTAGGAAGTAACTTGGTGAACATATCATCAATATTTTCCTGACATCACACCTCTAAAGTGTTTATAGTTCCATCAAGAATTTTTGTCGGATGAAATGATGTTCCACCTCAATGCTTAGTTCTTGTGTGGAATATGGGATTATTTGCAAGCTTGATGACCCTTTGATTGTCTCCAAAAACTTTGTTTGTCTCCAAAAACTTCCTTTGGCTTTGATATAGATAAATGCTAGTCTCTGAGAAGTCTTTGGAGCCATACACATTCTTGATTCTTGAGCAGTAACAATTGATGCTTTATATTCCACCTCCACAATTGATAAATAAATTGAGTCTTGCTTTTTGTTGCACCAAGAAATACCTTTTCCGCCAAGAGTAAAATATAGTCCGAATCCTTTTTGCAACTTCCAGGTGAGGCTTTTTTAGTGATTGCATGAATCTGCTGACATATCATAATAGAGAAGGTAATATCTAGTCTTGTAATAGTCAAATGTAGAGGACTTCCGACAAGAGCTTGAAAAGGTTTGGGATCTGCAAGAAGTGAGCCTTCGTCACTCCTTAACCTTGTGTTTGTCTCAAGAGTAGCACAAGCACACTATTTACTTTGCTTCAGCCCAAACCTGTTGAGAAGTTTTTTGGCATATTCTTCTTGAGTGAAAAAAATGCCTTCACTTGTGTGACTTGACAAAAGTGCATGTTCCATCCATTGGAATTCGTTCTCTACAGAGAAGGAAATATTTTACAAACACTGCTATTTCATTGGGAATTCTTAGCATCTCTGAGGTGTTGGAAGTTTGAGTTAGTTTCACTTTAAGGCATCGTTACCACAACCTTTTACCTGACCTTTAGTAAATGGCGTGTTCCATCTTTATGTTGTTGTTGTGGTGGTGAATTTGGTATCCTACATGCTACTTCAATATTGGAGAGACGAAGTGATGAGTTTTCTCCCGGAGGACTAACTAAATCATAAAATGAGTTTTTTTTCTCCTTTCTTTTTTCTCCCTCTAGTTTTGGGGTGGGTGGGTGGTGGGGTTAAGCGTTGTTCATGCACAAGCTTAGCACACTGTTTTTGGCTCCCTTTCCACCTTCCTCGGAGTCAAACTCTCTGTCAGCAGCTCCTTGGTCTGAAACTCATGATCTATTGTTGGGTCCTTCAAACAATCATATCTTTGCCTCTGGTCTTGAAAGCAATCTCATCTGGAAAGAGGAAGAGGTTCTATAGAGGGAATATCAACCGAAGTCTATCTGCTCTGCAAGTGTGGGCTTTTATCCGTAGAAAAGGTTTTTTTTTTTGGCACTCTTCTTTTGTTTCATTTTGTTTAGCAAAGAACTGCTCGACAGACTTTCTTGTCTTTGCAAAAAGGTGTCATACTTGAGAATTTTTTCATTCTAAAATAGAAGCAAAAGATTGATTGCTTATTTTGTTGACTCTACCTATAAGTGTTTAAATCCTTTTAGATCACTCTGTGTCTCTTTTTTTGTTTTTAAACTGGTACTTTTAAGATGACTTTGTGTCTCCTATGAACAACTATATAGCTGTGTAGTTACTATCTTTGGCAGTGCTTGGTCATCCATGAGCTTTAGATGACTTGTCGATTTTTGAGGATTAGGCATCATGCGGGGTTAGATGGGAACAATAAGTTGAGAGGTGTAAGGTTGAAAACATACAATTACTATTTTATATGTGATCTTGAAAATTGCCATCATCAAGTAATCACATCTGAAGTAGAGCTACGATAGACCTGCCTTTGATGTTCGTCTTGTGCAGGTTATAATCTTATCTGCTTTTCATGCATTTTGATGTGTGTTTGCCTTGAAAATGTTTTTTCTCTTTATAAATCTGAAAATCGACGCTAAATTGAAATGACATTTGAAAAACTTGTCCCTATATATGACAAGGAGGAATCTCTAATTTGATCCTAGCTGAATAAGTAGGGGATCTGATTCAACGCTAAGATGTTCCCAAGAAGCACATAATCTAAGTATGTGATTGCTTTTACAGTACTCAAGGGCAGTACCTGGTGCCCCACCATGAGCTTTGCCTCCACTACCGCCACAAGGACTTCACTTGGAATTAGGTTGACGCAAATACTTTATGGAAATTGTAACTGATGAAAAAAATTATGCCATTAAGGTAAAATTTCTAACATATCTAGTTAGCATTAGGAAATTTACTTTAGTATTTTCTTGGTCATGATATTTATTTAGATTAATTGTGTACTTAGAGGGTGTTTGGATTGGCTAAAAAGTTGGTCAAACTTACTTTAAGTCAGTTTTTGACTTGTTGAAGTGTTTGGCAAAAATCAAGTTGAATGGGATCATTATCCATCCTGGAGAAAATCAATGATACATGCTCTCACAGCCAAAAACAAACTATCTTTTATTGATGGATCCATTGAATCGCCATTGGAAATAGAAAAGCCAACAGAGTATGCGTAGTGGAATCAGTGCAATAGTATGATTTTATCATGGCTTGCTCACTCGGTGGAATCTGATCTTGCTAAAGGAGTCATCCATGCCAAGACGGCTCACCAAGTATGGCAAGATCTTAAAGGTCAATTTTCTCAAAAGAATGCCCCAATGATATATCAGATTCAAAAATCATTGGCTTCACTCTCACAAGGTAACATGAACATTTCTTCTTATTTCACAAAACTTAAAGGTCTTTTGGGATGAGTTAGATGCATTTCGAACATTTCCCACTTGCAATCAAATTAAAGCACACACCGATCAAATTGAAGAAGACCGTGTACTGCAATTTCTAATGGGTCTTAATGATATCTATAATGTTGTTCGATCTAGTATTCTCGTGATGACTCCCCTGCCTAATGTAAGCCAAGCATATTCACTTGTTATTCAAGAGGAAACAGAGAGACAAATGACATCGGAATCAACAGAAAGTTTCTCTATCGCAGTTGCGCTTCAAAGGTGTACCAATAGTTTTTTCAACAAATCCAAGGATAAGCATTGTGAGCATTGAAATTGAGGACACACAATTGAGAATTGACACACTCAGAAATTTCATTGCAAGTTTAAAAATGGCACTTGGTCTCCCAACAACTCAGGAAGCCAAAATAATCGACAACAATGCGGATCTCAGGGTAATCCTTCTCATGCTACTAATGTAATAGAATCTCATCAATCTTAGAATGAGATTCACTCGCAAGATACCAATGGTTCACATGGATTTTCAGCAGAACAACTTCGGCAGATTGCTCAGGCAGTAAGTTTGTTCACTCAAAATAATAGTTCTGCTGGTAATAGTGACGCCTATGCAAATGCAACATGTTTATCTCTTTCTCATAATGTTTCAAGTAATTTTGCATTCACTAGGCCATGGATCTTGGATAACGGAGCAACTGATCACATTACTTTCGATTCCACATTCTTTACTCAAACAAAATCTCCATCTATACCTATTGTCAATTTACCTAATGGGTCACCAGTATCAATTCATTCCAATTTACCCTTTAACTTAGATATTACCTTAAACAATGTTTTACATGTTCCCTTTTTTCGTTTTAATTTAATGTCTGTTAGAAAACTTAGTCATGACTTAAATTGTTGTGCCCTTATGTTTCCCACCTTTTGTGCATTACACGACTTGGCTACGGGGAAGATTATTGGCTCGGGTAAATATCATGGTGGTCTCTATTACATGTCATCAGTACATAAACCATCCATTTCTCATCAAGTTTCACAACTAAAAAAATTTATGGCACATGCGTCTAGGACACCCATCACCTTCTCGCCATAGATTTATTGCTCCACTATTACTTTCTCGTAATGTTTCCTTTGATAATAATTGTGATGTTTGTCCTTTGGCTAAACAGACACAACTTGCATTTCCATTGAGTAGCATTTCTACTCGTGCTCCATTTGACTTATTACATTGTGATTTTTGGGGTCCACATTGAGTACCTACTGATTCAGGGGCTCGTTTTTTTTCTTACTATCATAGTAGATGATTTTACAAGATGTACTTGGTTATTTCTTATGAAATACAAGTCCGAAACTTCTCATCTTTTGCAATCTTTTATATCATTTACTAAAAATCAATTTAATGCTTCAGTTAAAAATATAAGGACAGACAATGGGAAAGAATTCGAACCAATGAAAATTTTTTTCACTCTCATGGAATCGAATACCAACAAACTTGCGTTTTCACTCCACAACAAAATGGGGCAGTTGAACTCAAGCATCGTCATATTTTAAATGTTGCACGAGCTTTACATTTTTACGCTCACTTGCCAATCACTTTTTGGGGCGAATGTGTTTTGACTGCTGTCTCTATTATTCACCGATTACCAACTCCATTGTTACGTTCTAAGTCTCCTTATGAATTGCTATATCATAAATCACCATTCCTTTGTCACCTAAAAGTTTTTGGTTGTTTGTGTTATGCTACTGTTGTTAAACATAAACAGAAGTTTGATTCTCGAGCCAAACGCTCCATCTTTGTTGGTTATCCTACTGGTCAAAAAGGTTATAAGCTTTATGATCTGAAAAACAAACAATTTTTTGTAAGTCGTGATGTCAAATTTTCTGAAACTATCTTTCTTTTTAGTTCAATTGCACCCACTTCGACCTCATTATCACCTCAATCCTCTTCAATTATATTTGAAAATTGGTCCTCTCCACCATCTTTCATAAAAGATGTCCCATCTTCTCAACCTCAATCTATCCGGAGAGTAGAATCTCATGAACCCAGAATTATGGAGGACATCTTTAGCAATCCTACTCAGTCAGATAGTATTTCTAGTAATCCTACCCAATCTGAAATTATTTCTAGCAATCCCATCCAATCTGAAATTATAGCAGATGGCAATCTTGCCAATCCGAACTAACTCGTTCAAAATCCAACGTCAAATGAAACCCTTGAATCTGTTCCAGTCACTTCGGAGGTTGTGGTTCCTTCATCTCCTCTTTTAAGACAATCTGCTAGTCTAAAAAAAACTCCTGAAGGCTCGTCTTGTCGCAAAGGGATATACTCAGATTTAGTATCAAGAAACGTTTTCTCCTACAGCAAAACTCACGACACTTCGTTGTCTTCTTACAGTTATTTCTGCTAGAAATTGGTTCGCTTATCAATTGGATGTCCAAAATGCTTTTCTTCATGGAGCCCTACATGAAGAGGTGTACATGGAACCTCCACTAGGTCTGCGCCGACAGGGGGAGAACACTGTATGTCGGCTTCACAAATCTTTGTATGGCCTTAAGCAAGCATTGAGAAATTGGTTTCTCACATTTTCAGAATCTATTCGTAAAGCTGGTTTTCAACAATGAAAGGCTGATTATTCCCTTTTCACCAAGGCGAAAGGTACATCATTCACAACAATATTTATCTATGTTGACGACATACTTCTCACAGGAAATGATCTTCAAGAAATTGAACGCATCAAAAGGTTTCTTCTCAAACGCTTCCGCATTAAAGATCTTGGAGATTTGAAGTATTTTTTAGGTATTGAGTTTTCTCGTTCAAAGAAGGGCATCTTTATGTCTCAGAGAAAATATGCAATAGACATTTTGCAAGATTCAGGAATCTTAGGAGCAAGGCCTGAAAAGTTTCCAATGGAACAAAATTTGAAGCTAACTTCTACCGAAGGAATTATACTGAATGATCCAACTAAATACAGAAGATTAGTTGGCAGATTGATTTATCTCACCGTGACAAGGCCTGACATTGTCTATTCTGTTCGAACACTTAGCCAATTTATGCATGAGCCTAGAAAACCTCATTGGGATGCTGCTGTGAGAATTCTCAAATAAATCAAGGGTACTCCAGGTCAAGGTTTGTTATTTCCTTCCACAAACAATCTTATTTTAAAGGCCTTTAGTGATTCAGATTGGGGTAGTTGTCGAGCCACAAGAAGGTCTGTTATAGGATACCGTATTTTTCTTGGAAATTCACTTATCTCATGGAAATCAAAGAAACAATTAGTTGTTTCTAGATCATCACAGAGGCGGAGTATCGAGACACTATTATTTTTTCATGCGAAGACACTACTATTTTTTCTTTTTTCACTAATTCCATCAAAATATCTTGTAGAAATATTCACTCAACATTTTTCAATAGGAAAATGGTGATTTTTTTAGTATTGTCTATCCGCATTGCTTGCTTGAACCTTTTGCTTTTGAAGCTGGTGGAAATACCTACCGGTTTGTTTCTTTGTCGGGTGTTACTTCGGGGGTTAAGGATGTTAGAGAAGCTGTTGACGAAGCGAGAAGAATGAAAAAGAAGAGCAACAAGAGGACCATTCGGTTCATATGGTCAACAAGGCTCAGCAAGATTCCTTTTTGCCGGTGATTGAAGATGGTAGTGTCATTTTCATGGGAGCAACCACTGCAAACCCATCTTTTCATTTGATTACGCCTTTATTGTCTAGGTGCAGAGTTTTGACTCTCAATCCTTTAAAGCCCCACCATATTGCTACGCTGGCAGCGGCTGATTCTGATAAGGGACTGTCCTGTTGTATGAGAGAATGATGAATGTATAGAGTTTCTTTCAACAAACTGTGATGGAGATGCAAGGGTAGCATTAAATGCCTTTGAAATTTCAGCTACCGCTGCTGCTGCACGTACGGGAATGGCTAGAGGATCAAACGGGGAGTTAGGTTGTTGAGAAATACATATCTTGTACATATATTCTTATATATTTAGTTTCCATATTTGTGTGTTGCTTATCCTTGCTCAGTGTGTTACTTATTTTGCCTTGGCTCCGAAGGCTATTGCTGTCTATAGAGCAATAGAGGCAGCTCAAAAAGTGGTAAGGGAATCCGTTGGACAAAATGAAGGAGTGCCCCTTCATCTTAGGAATGCACCAACTAAGCTAATGAAGGATCTTAATTATGGGAAGGACTATATTTATCCTCTTGGCAATCCAAACTCATCCCAAACTTACTTGCCACTGTCTCTTCAAGGTTATAAGTTTCTTGATTGGCCAAATGTTGCAGCAAATGATCCATGATGAGGATTACATCACAATGTTATGGCTTCTAAGAATCGCTTCTTTTGCTGGTTAGCACTGTTTCCTCTCTTTTATCTTATTTCTCTGGTTTTGGGAATTGTTAGTGATCAGAGAAATCTATAGTAATTGTGAGCCTCTTTGTAGTTATTTTTTGGGAACTTCTATTAGTTGTGAGCAGAGGAGGTGGGAAAAACCTGTCTCTGATTATTATTAATTCCCTGTAAACCTGTTCCATGTTAATTCTCTCTTATGGTGTTTCTGCTGAACATGCTAGCCCAAGTTGGAAAATAGAAATCAAACACTTGATCTATTCACTACTTATTTTCTTGTTGGCATCCTCTCCTATCATTTTCCACAGAGAGCGGGATCCATCAACAATATCCCATTATTTGATCTGGTAATGCCAGTCTGATGAAAAGGTGCAGATTCACACTGTCCTCGAATAGTTTATCTGTGGGCCTTTTTCCAGTGAAAATCTCCAGTAATAGGATCCCATAACTATACAAATCTCCTGTTACGGCGACCTCAGCACCCATGCCATACTCTGCAGTATTCATCTATATTAGCCACTTACTCTGTAAAACGTGCATTAGAAACTAACCCAAGTTTTGAAGTATTTGTCAGATTTAAGTAGCTGATAATTAAAAAAACGAGAAAGGATGTTTACCTGGTGAGGTGTATCCAATAGTTCCCTGTATTCCGTGTGAGCTGAATTGGTTAAGGCTGCCTTCCCTAGAAAAACTAGGGATGAGCTTGGCCAATCCAAAATCACTTGCGTGTGTTATCATGTTGTCGTCGAGAAGAATGTTACTTGGTTTGAGATCACAGTGAACCACATGGATTTCACATTGATGATGAAGATAATATAATGCAGAAGCCACGTCTATTGCAATATTTAATCTCTGAAGAATGTTTAAGCTATTGCATTGTATTCGTCCTTCTGATTCTTGATGTAACCACTCCTCCCAGCTTCCATTTTCCATGAACTGATAAATTATGGCTTTAAAGTTATTTCCTTTGAAGTCAATGCTGGAGCATGCATTTATGACTTTCACCAGGTTTCTATGCCGGGTATTTCTCAAGGCGTGGCATTCAGCCATGAAGCTTTTAGATGCACTGTGTCTTTGGAGGTTGAGTACCTTGACTGTAACTGGATTTTCTTTTGATAAGTGAAGAATTCCTTTGTACACAGTGCCGAAACTGCCTGAACCTAACAACCTATATGAAGGAAAACCATTAGTTGCATCATGAAGCTCATTATATGTAATCATGGGGAAGATGAGATGCCCAGATGTGGACTTTGCATCTCTTCGTTTTCTGGATCTTTTAATTAAAAACATAGAAAGCAGAAAACATGTTATTGCAGCAAATAAAACAACACTGATAGTAAGACGCTTCCTCTTTGTTCTATGGTTTTCTTGCTTCGGGTAAGGTGGTAAATGAGACTCTTGGATTCCACCACAAAGCTTGGGATTCCCCTCAACATGTAATGTGGTTGAAGTTGAGAATACTCCTTGGACGGGAACCTCACCCTATAAATTGTTGTCTGAAAGATTCAGGTACAGTAGGGAGGAAAGATTCAGAGTCCAAGGTGGAATTTCTCCTGATAAATTGTTTCTTGACAGGTCTAGCTCCCGTAGGTTTTGTAAGTCAGCTAAGTATGGGATGGACCCTTCAAATGAATTGTCTTGCATGTAAAGTAATTCCAAGGCCAAACATTTCCCTATGGTGCTTGGAATCATGCCTGAGAAATTGTTGTAAGAAAGGTCAAAACCTGCAAGGTTTGTTATATCTCCAATCTCCATTGGCAGGGAACCCATAAAAGAGTTATAATAGATATTGACATGTGCTAGGGATGACAAACTCATCAGTTACCCTGGAATTATGCCACTTAGATTGTTTTCACCTATATAAGCCTCAACAGCTGTTTGCAATTTCCAGGGGATGGAGGAACGGTTCCATTTAAAGTATTTCCAGACAAATAAAGATAGAGCAATCTCGTGATGTTTCCTATTGAAGATGGGATCTCGCTTGTCAATCTGTTTGAATCCAAGTTGAGAGTTCCCACGTTTGAAAGGATTCCTATAGATGCAGGAATGCTACCAGTTAGATGATTTTCTTGCAGGTAAAGTATATTTAGGTTCACGAGATTTTCTTGCAGGTAAAGTATATTAAGGTTCTTACAAGGTCGAAGCTGTTGAAACATCGGTCACTGGGATGGGTTGGATAAGTTCCAATTAAAGAATATATAATAAATATATATCAAGAAGAGGATTCAGAGGATACATCAAAGGAAACATCACTAGTGATTATAAAAGTAATCAGCAGAATGACAGTCTCTTCAATCATCACATACATATACGTCATGTATTTTGGTCTTTCTGCGTGAAACTCACAATATTATACCTTGTAATAAATCAATTCCTACAAGGAGTTCAAGCAGTTGAAGAATTAGCTTCAAAACACTTCAATTAAAGCATAGTAAGAGAAAGCATCGTATACCCTCTTTTAGACAGGTAGAAGATGGCAACACCTCCTACTTCTGACTTTTAGTTTTATATAAATTGTATAATGGTGACTACATCTCAATATCAAGTTGGGCGCCTTCTTTCTCTTTTCTTCAGTTCATTACAGAAAGAAGAAGAAGAAAGACGAAGTTCTTCTATCCAGTTGAGGATCATTAGATCTTGAACAATTCCCAGTAGCATTCCAAAACAACATATGTAAGGAAGTGTAACAACTAATTTGATTATATTTTGTCCAATTATATGAAAATAAGAAAAGGTACATAAGTAAATGACTGTAATTATTTAAATTAACATAGTAAAAAGTAACCTAACAAACAGAATCGGAATAAATAATATGTATGACACAATACGGAGTTGGTGTTACCCAAGTTGGAGGACAAAAACGACCGAGGGAAACACCGTTGTAATGCGGCTGGATGCTGCCATCTGCTAAGTTGAACACCCCCATGTCCAAGCCTCCTCCTTCTTCATAGGACATGTATGTTTCATAATAATCATCTGTAAAATAAATATGATTGGGCTTGATTCCTGGGTATCGAGAAGCTTGGACGTAAAGAGAAGCATTAGCACCTAGAAAAAAAGCTGAGTCCCCTAATTCCTTGGTTTTCGTCATTTTGGAAGCAACTAAATCAACATGGAAAACTCGAAAATATCTTGTGCCATATGTTATGGCCACCCTAACGCGATCATGTCTTATTTCTTCTGGAATGCGCGTTAATGGAATCCTGTCGCAATCATCTTGGACTGGCCTAAAGTGAACACCATATCGCACAACTACAAATAATGATCCTACTGATTCTAGGATGTATAAGTGCTCTGGAATATGTTCACGAGGTTCAGATGGTATGATATGACATTTAGTGAGTTTAGGGCTAACAATATCAGCAACATTACAAACTAGGAGATTACCCGAATAATCCACGGCATAAATTTGGCCATTAAAATATATCAAATCAGCAAACAACCTGTAATTGGTTCCTTCCCATGTAACTCTAGTCCATCTAATATCTCCAGCTCTCCAAAAACTGAGGAACCTCCGGCTTCCATCAATGACCATGAGAAGGTAGTCGGATGTGTGAGAAGGACTAGCTGACAAAACTGCCTTGCCAATAAAGCAAGTCAGTGGGTTAATCTGCTGGTTGTCGTAATCTACTGTTGTATTTTGATGGGGCAATTCAATGTGAATTGCAGAGAAGGGATGTAGCAGACTAATTTCACCCTCGTCTCCTACCGTGATAAGCAAAACCCATACACTCTAAACATCGTTTCTGCTAGCTTTGGGAATCCTCTTGTTCAAAATCATGCCATTACAGAGGCTGAAGAATTTCCGAAAGGAATTTCCCTCTTCCTCCGCTAGCATCAGCCAAGGAGCTCTAGACAGGTCATTGTTAAAATTGTTCTTGGTGGCCACAGAGTGCCAGGATTTGCAGACACAGCCAAAATTTAGCTAGTCTTCAATCAGATTCAAACATATACCTATCGAAACCAACAGATCAAGTGGCACTTCCGACCAATCAGCCATCTTTTGAGCCATCGGCAAATCTATCTCAAGTTTAGGAATCCCAGCTGCCTTATGTAATAACCTAACGAGAAATCCCCGGTGACCAGAGTTCCAATACAAAGTACAACTGGAATCTTATTTCACGTGACCTAGCTTTTGTCATAAATCTTAGGAGTACTATTTCACGTGACCTAGCCTTTGTCATAAGTATCGTACTCCTATTAGTTTTGGTATTACTATTACTACACTAAAACCTCACCAAAATAATATTCGTTAAATTAATAATCTCTCTAAGATAATATTTTCCTTCGATCTCAACTTGGATCAATGAAAAAAGATCACTCATTTTGATAAGATAATAAGATAATATATTTTCAGAAGACTCTTGTATAAATATATGGTCCCATTTAGTGTTTTAAAAGGCGAGCGCGTGAGGCGAGACGTTTTATGCAGTACGGGGCGAGACGTAAGCCCCGAGACACGGGGTGTAAGTCTTATGGATCTACGGGACGTAGTCTCGTGTATATTCAATTTTATAATTTTATTACTAAGAAAAAAAGCAAAAGTAAAACTTTCAATTATTTTACGAATAAATTTTAATAAATAACCTATAAAATATAGAAAAAAATATTATGATTTTTATTTGAGAAATGTATTAATAATGAATAATGAAGGGAAAAAGTATTACAATTACAATTTGAAAAATATCATTACAGCAATAAGAAAAAATATGATTTAAAGCAAAAAAGGTTCAAAAATAAATTAAAAAACAAAAACAAAAAAACGCCCAGGACATGCATTTTTACGCCTAGGGCTTACGTTTTTACGCTTGGAGCTTACGCCCCAAATTCTAGGACTTACACCCTAGGGATCTACATCTTCTATTTGCGCCCCAAAGCATTTTTGGTATGCCCCGCCCCGAGACTCGCATTTTTGAAAACACTGGTCCCATTAATATTATAAATTAATAATTCTTTAAAAGTACAAATATATCTAAGATAATATAGTGAAATATGATTCTATTGAATTTTGTTTTTTTGTTAAAATTTAAATCTAGTTGAAGCTCATCTCTAACTTTTCTTATTGCATCCAAAAGTTCTGGTGTTATCCTTTCGAACTGCACCATAAAATTGTGAAGAGTTTTAGATGCGATAAGTGCTTCCTTATGCATAACTGGTTCCAAATGTATCATATCAAATTCAATTTCCTTATCAACGTTGGTTTTTCCGATGGTATCCACAATTTCTTCTAAACTATGAACCTCTGAACATGTAACATTGATCTAAATGTGATAAGTGCTTTTCGAACTGCACAATAATTTTTTTTATGTGAATTCAATAAATATGATACATAAATTAGTAAAATGCAATGATTTTGATGTAATCAAAATTAATCTTCATTGAATCTCAAAACACTCTTTAAATTAATAAATATTAATTTATCGATTAAATAATACCTCTACAAAATAATAATATTTCACGATCCCACCTATACTAATTTAACGAGGTTTTGCTGTATTTGTTTTTTAGGCTAGGTGCAAATCCGTTCTCGAGACATCGTATTGTTTCATAATGTATCATATTGTATTATGTTGCATGATTGGTAAATATAATTGCAAATATTAATTTATTGGCAATATCAAATTTTAACTTATTATTGAATAATATTGTAAATTTTTTTTTGAGAGAATGTCTAGATTTGACAATAATAGTTTTTAGCATTATTTAATTTACTGAAAAGGACCTAAAATACCCTTAAACTATCGGATTTTGTACAAAAATACCCTTCATTTACCTTTAGGCTCTAAAATGCCCTTAACGTTAACCTATTGGCCCTGAAATTAAATTGCTTATTTATTACATGACACGATTTTAGTGTAACTTATAATTAACCTAAACTAATTAGATTTCAATCCAAACCCGGATCCACCTAATAACCCTATACCCGCCCCACCTAAAAATCTCATTAAATTAAAGGAAAAAAAACTTTGATTCTCATAGATTTTAGTAATATTACCCTTATTATTTATTGTTTCTTAAGAGGTGTGCCAAGTCAATAGTGAACAACTATTGTTAGACAGAGAGAGTAATAAATAAAGACAAATTGAGAAGAAAATATTAAGGAAACGACGCAATCACATCAAATCGATCATTACATAAAATGAGTCTTTTCGTCGTTACCTAACAATGGATTTAAATGATACGACACAATAGTTTTTAAGTAATAAATTAAAATAAAATTGTATTTAAACTAATAATACAATACTATACAACGACTAACAATTATCCAAACAGGGTATTATTTTAAATATAATGTTTGTTTTGATTTTTACTTAAATTCTATTGTATTCCATTATTATGTAATGATTAAATAAACAATCGATTTGGTGTGATCGCGTTGTTAACTTAATATTTTCTTCTCTTTTTCTCTTTATTTATCATTTAATAATCTTATTTTTTCTTTTATCTTTTTTTTTTTTGGTAATAATCTTTTATCTTACCTTTTCATAGTAGCACTATATGTAGTCTACTTTTCTGGTAGTAGTAGGAACAAGATGTAACTGATTCATCCGTGCCAACGAGAAGGGGGGCTTCACCTGATATGTGACATTATGTAATGACGGAAAATGATACAATCTATCCAAATGTTGTATTCATTAAAATAATACAGTACATACAATATAACACAACACAATACAATACAATACCATACATTATGAAACAATACTTAACAACCGTCCAAACATAGTGTTAAAATAGAAAAAAACTCGAACCATTACAGCAGGGTCGGATCGGGTTGGGTCCAAAGTGACTCTTTCCGGCTCAATACAATAGCACGGGTCTTAAGCTATACGATAATACGAATTCTTCGAAGTGAGTTGTGGAATGCCCAATTGATCTTCGATCTTCTCATCTGTTACATCTGAAGACTCTTTGCTTCTCATCAGCGGTAGACGAAAAAATGGCCGGCGGAGGAGACCACTCTCATGGTGGAGATTTCAGGACTAAGGTCTGGAGTAGGGCTGTTCAAAACCGAACAAAAATCGATAATTCGAACCGAAAAAAGGTTATTGGTTTATCAGTAATGGGTTATTGGTTCAGAGGTTTTGATAACGATTTTAAGTTTTTTTGTTATCGGGTTATCGGTTCTTAACGGTTTGAGGTTTTTTCTTAATGGGTTAACCGATAGCAAATTAAATAATTATATTTATATCATTTTGTATATAAAGTCCTTGACTTAGAGTTTAGTTTTCTACTTTTATTTCTGGCTGTCTCAAACTTTTGGATATTTTACCATGTAAAAGTGTTTGCTTTTTAGTAAGATGTAATTTGTGAACTCATGTGCATGGTTCATTTGGTTTGTCACCTTGTTTTTAAGTGATTTTTAATGATTTTTTTTTGTGTCAAATCTTAACGGTTAAACCGATAACCGAACCGATAATGATCAATAACCAATAAACCAATAACCGATAAGCCAATATATTAATGGTTCTTTAACGGTTCAGCATTTCTACAAACCGATAACCAATAAGTCAAACCGATAAACTTCAAAATCGAACAGAACCGACCGATACGCAACCCTAGTCTGGAGTATGAGTGGTGGGCCGTACTGTAGGCCCGTACATTGGAAGCGCAATACCGCTATTGCCCTCGCCGGAATCGTACTCGTTTGCATTCCTGTCGCCTTGAAATTTGCCGAGTTCGAGGTCAGTACCTCCATCCCTCCCTCTTCTCCAATCTGATCTGAAATATATTGATAAGTGGTTGGAAATGGAACAGTTTGCTGTAATTTTGGTTAAATATGTGATCTTGTTGATTTCGGCTTTGCCGTGTGTATTGATTTATGTTAAAATTCATTAATTTGATTAGATGTGACTGACTCTCCTATTTCTGCTTGGTCTCGGGAAAGTAAAAAACAATCTCATCTCAACTTTTAGCTTAAGTTTTTTAGGGAAGAAATCAAGTTTTTTATTTTATGGTTTGCACTAAGGGTTAGATGAAATCGGTATATAAACCAAAATTAAGTTCTTATAGTCATGTGGAAATGTGGAATGATGTAAATTTCTCAGAGGATTCACAATGCTGCTATAGGAAACAGTATTGGATGGTCAGGTGATGTGAGGAAATAGGAATGCATGGACAAAACCATCACAGGTTGAATGCTCAACCTCAGAGGAATATATTAAACTCACAGTGTTGTCTGACGGATCAGTCAAACTACAGATGGGAAGCACCTTTGTTTTACCTTTTTTTGTCATCCTAATACCAGTTATGTATAATTTGGTGCAACACCAGTGACTAAATAGGGTACCTATTTCTACTCTGAAACTTCCTTTCCCTTATCATTAAGCTTATCTGCAAAAGAAAGAGAAATGTCTTCAGAAACCTCTGAGAAGTGTGAAAAGTGTGCACCTTTTGGAGACTCAAATCCCAGTAAAGATGGAAAATATTGGGTGATTTATTCCCAGCCTAAGTTGCTTGGACTCGGGTGCGGGTGTCCAATACGGGTGTGGATCTAGAGGTCGGATCCTTCTTGATCTAATTTTTAAGATTCGGGGATATGGATCCATGTATGGATACGGGTGCGGGAATTCACCTAAAAATAATTAAAATGTCTAAAAATAGAGTTATAAAACCTAAATTATGAGATATTATGAGGAGAACTTGAGAAGAATCCTGGAAGAAGATTAAAGGAAAAGGAGTGACATAGAAATTTCTATACAAAAGGTATTCCATTTTCTTCAATTTCACCTTAGATTTTGTATTGATTACATGAATCATTAAAACTGTCCAGACTTTTCCTATGGATTTTGGTCAAAGTACCCAAAATCTTTTGACCAAATCGGACACCCACACCCACACCCATGTCGTGTCGACACGGGTGTGGCATCAAAAGTGAAGAGTCCGAGCAACTTAGTTCCCAGTTGCCTAAGCCTTGATGAACAGAGAGTTTTGTGTTGATTTATAATATTGTTACCATTCTCAGAAACCTTGATGAATAGAGTTACAAATACCTGAACAGATGGGAGGTAGCAGGTAGCCAGTGGAATAGTCGAGAGGTGTGCACATCTAACTCCGACACCACTTTTACCCCCAAAAAAGAAAGAGAAAACAAAGTGTGTGTAGTTGTATCTGGTTTCACAGATTATATATGTAATTAAGATAAATGTAACAAATAAACTTGGTTCTAGATCATGCTGATTATGATTTCCCAGAAAACAGAAGAAATCACAAAATTTGGCATCAAATCAGAAACTGATGATGCTGGGATTACATCCAATGATTCTATCCAAGTTTCTCTCTGGGTCTTCTTCATAGAAAATCTCATGTTGGCTAAGATAAGTACTGTACTTGTATTTTTTGTTTGAGAGGTCTGATTTTGCTTCAAATTCAGAATTGTTCAGTAATTTTATTCTGTAAAATGGACAAAGAAGGCCTAAAAAAGAAAACCACATTAAGCAAAATTTGACATGCTCATGGTGAAACGTTGACAATAAGTGTTAGCTTCATGCTGGCACACTCTTTCGGTCTTCCCCCTTGTGTGATCCTTCCATAGGATACCTAATTAGTCTATCTATGTCTTGAAGCTTTGGACATAAGGACATAGGCAGAATTCAGTGTGAATACACTTGTAGTCTGTGAACTCAATAAGACAAGATTGGATCCTGGTTACCGAATTCTCACACTCAAACTTTTGGTGTAAAAAGCATTCTGTCTCAGAGAAGCTGCTCTTCCACTCTGGTGATGTGGAACTCACATCAAACATAATTAGTAAATGATTACCGGGTGTTTAATTTATTTTTTTATCGTCTTTCTAAGGAGCTATCACTCTTAAAAGTGATTTTCTATGTTACTATTTAATTAAATGTATAACTTCTGGAAAAAAAAATTACTTGTAAAAGAAATTATTTTGGATACTCTAGTTATGCTCTTTTGAGTCCCAACACAGACAAAAGTTTGGTATTTTAGTAGAGAAGTGTAATGGGCAAGCCCGTTATTCACTGAGTTTCGACCCATGTGTCATGGTCCTTGGTGTTTTCTTAGTTAACAAAAAGGAAAAAAAGATAATCTAGTGATTCTCTGAACATATAGATTTTAGAAATGGTCGCACTGTAACCTCCCACTCTGCAGATTGGTTATCTTAAATGGGGAACCATTGATCATGCTAGGCAAAATTTAATGATTCTCCACTTTGTCAGCTTGACACCAGTCCCAGAGTTTTCTCTGGCATTGTCCAACCCAAACCTGCCATAACCAGAAAGGTGCCCAATAAATGTGTAGTTACTTTACAATGTATAAACATGTAGCTACTTGTTTATGCATTTTCCCCACATAGATGGAAAATAGAACAGAGTTTTGTCCCCCTCCTTTTAAGGTTCGCTCAAGTTAAACTTGCCTCAGGTAGCAGCTAGCTGGTGGAATAGCCGAGAGGTGTGCACATCTACTCGGACACCCTGTTACCCAAAAAAAGAAAGAAAAGACAAAGTGTGTGTAGTTGTATCTGGTTTCACAGATTATATATGTAATTTAGATAAATGTCGCAAATAAACTTGGTTCTAGATCATGCTGATTATGATTTCCCAGAAAACACAAGAAATCACAAAATTTGGCATCAAAGTAGAAACTGATGGTGCTGGGATTACATCCAACGATTCTATCCAAGTTTTTCTTTTGGGTCTTCATAGAAAATCTCATGTTGGCTAAGATAAGTACTGTACTTTTATTTTTTGTTTGAGGGTCTGATTTTGCTTTGAATTCGAAATTGCTCAGTAATTTTATTCTGTAAAATGGAAAAAGAAAGGTCTAAAAAAGAAAACCACATTAAGCAAAATGACGCATAACAGGGCCTCGAGGCATGGTGCCTCGAGGCACGGCGGGGAGGGGGGCCTCGAGGCATGACCTTGAGGTGAGGCAGAGTCACGATTCTCGGGGCGGGGTGGGGCAGGGGGCATCGAGACAAGATGCCTCGGGGCGGGGGACCACGAGGCACGGTGCCTCGGGCCGGGGGGGGCTCTAGGCAAAGTGTCTCGGGGTGGGGGGCATCGAGGGACGGTGCCTCAGGATGGGCGGGGAGGGGCAGGGAACATCAAGGTGTGGTGCCTCGAGGCTGGCGGGGCAGGGCCCGGCCTAGAGGCACAGTGTCTCGTGGCGGGGTCGGAAGGGTGGCCTCGAGGCACGGTGCCTCGGGGCTGGGCGGGGGGCCTCGAAGCACGGTGCCCCGAGGCGGGAAGTGGCGAGGCTGGGGGCCTCAAGGCATGGTGCCTCAAGCGGGGGGCCTCGAGGCACGATGCCTCGGGGCAGAGCGGGGTGGGGGGCCTCGAGGCACAAATCTTGTGGGAGGGGCCGGGGGACTTAAGGTATGGTGCCTCGGATTGGGGCGGGGGGCCTCGAGGCATACTGCCTCTAAAAGAAAATTAGAAAACTAACTACCTAAAAGGTGCCTATCTCCCCAACTTAAGGTCCAAAAGGCATTGGACTTCTATTAAGGTAGGTTTTAGACTGAATTAAAATATAAGTTACCTATCAGAATCTCTAAGCGTCAATCAAAACAAATAAGACATCATTTAGCAGGTAAAATCTCAAATTGGCCTCTAGGTTAGGTTATTTAGCATGCTTGCAAAACAGAATTAAATAGTGAAAGGTCTCATGCGATAGTGTGTGAGCATATAAACATACAAACAAGCAGCATAACGTGATATATTAATTTTAAACAAGCTGAGATATTGTAAGGAGGCAAAGTTTGATTTAATAACAAATAGTCGCACCCCATTTTTTTCGCAAAAACGGGTTGAGTGCAACGACCTGACCACTCTTTTAGGTTTATTTTAAAAGAAGAGTTGTCACCTAATGAATTAAAGGCGCGTTAGGGCACCTATCCAACCTAACTATTTAAATCTAAAAGGGTCTGCGAACCAGGGAGGTGTTGGGGCCTCGAGGCACGGTGCCTCATGGCAGGGCGGGGGACTCGAGGCACAGTGCCTTGGGGCGAGGAGGGGACTGGCGGGGCATAGGGCCTCGAGGTATGGTGCCTCAGGGAGGGGAGTGGGGGGCAGGACGGGGGGACTCGAGATATGATGCCTCGAGGGAGGGTGCGGTGAGGGGCCTCGAGACACGGTGCCTCAGAGTGGGGCGGGGGGCCACGAGGCATAGTACCTCGGGGTGGGGAGGTGGGCCTCGAGGCATGGTTCTTCGGGGCGGGGTGAGGGGCCTCGAGGTGGGAAGGGGATGGGGGCTTGAGGCACCGTGCCTCGGGGTGGGGAAGGGCAATAGGGGAAGCCTCGAGGCATGGTGCCTCAGGGTCGGGAGGGGAAGGGCGTGGTGCCTTGAGGCATGATTCCTCGGGGCTGGCTGTGCGGTGCAGGGCGGGGGGCCTTGTGGCACTATGCCTCCGGGCGGGCGGGCGGGGTAGAGGGCCTTCAGGTACGGTGCCTGTGGGTCATAGAGGTTTGCGGGGGCCTTAGGGCTGTCGGGGCATGTGGGTCCTTGAGGTGGGCAGGGCCTCGAGGCCCCGTGTTGGCCTTGAGGTGTTTGCCTCGAGGTCGGCAGTAGGCCCTGAGGCGCTCGGGGTAAGGGGCCTAAAGAGGTCTATTTTCAATAAATTATTTGATCATATAATAAGGTGTAGATCGTCTCATAAAATATGGAGGACCCTCGATTAGTTGTTCAACAAGAATCATTTTATGTTCAAACAAGGCTATCGTTGAAGCACAAATAAGAATTATTATTATTGTGGTTTAGCAAAGAATATATATCCTTTGTTACATCATAGAAACTTTATCTAAAAAATCCATGATATTCCAAAAGATCTACTTTAATTTTTTCACATTCCGCCTTAAAGTTATTTTTTCGAAATTTCTCCAAAATTGATGATGAAGAACCCAAACGAAGTAACTTGGTGAACATATTATCAATATTTTCATGACATCACACTTCTAAAGTGTTTATTGTTCCATCAAGAATTTTTGTCAGATGAAATGATAGTCCACCTCAATGTTTAGTTCTTGTGTGGAACATGGGATTATTTGCAAGCTTGATGACACTTTGATTGTCTCCAAAAACTTCCTTTGGCTTTGATATAGATAAATGCTAGTCTCCGGGAAGTCTTTGGAGTCATACACATTCTTGATTCTTGAGTTGTAACAATTGATGTTTTATATTCCACCTCCGTAATTGATAAATAAATTGAGTCTTGCTTTTTGTTGCACCAAGAAATACCTGTTCCGCCAAGAGTAAAATATAGTCCGAATCCTCTTTGCAGTTTCCAGGTGAGGCTTTTTTTAGTGATTGCATGAATCTGCTGACATATCCTACATATCCTAACAGAGAAGGTAATATCTAGTTTGAGTTAGTTTCACTTTAAGGCATCTTTACCACAACCTTTTACCTGACTTTTAGTAAATGGCGTGTTCCATCTTTATGTTGTTGTTGTGGTGGTGAATTTGGTATCCTACATGCTACTTTAATGTTTGTGTCACAACTTTTTGTAGCAAATCCATCAGACAGTTGCACCAGAATAAGACCAAGAAACTTGGTGAAGAGACAAAAATTCGTGGTTATGATGGAGAAATTGAAAAAGAACACTTACACAGAATTTGACATAAGAGGGTCATATTGGAGAGACGAAGTGATGAGTTTTCTCCCGGAAGACTAACTAAATCATAAAATGAGTTTTTTTTCTCCTTTCTTTTTTTCCCCTCTAGTTTTGGGGTGGGTGGGTGGGGTAAACCGTTGTTCATGCAAAAGCTTCGCACTCCGCGTTTTGTTATGTTCTTTTTAATCGGCTTTGATTGGTGACTCACTCATGTTTTCTTTGTCATGTGAAAAAACCCTTTTGCAAAACTTGAAGTTGGGACTTATTTACTTGCCAATATGGTGTGATGGTTCCATCGCACTGCCTCTACCTAGTTACTTATATGTTTTTCTGTTTTGAATTCCTTGGATTTTGCAGACTTATTTTGTGATCTGGTCTTGATTGTAACGTCAAGCACTGTTGACATTCTCTAAAACTCTCTACCTTAGTAAATCTTAACAGATTCGTAAATTGTTGCTAGTGAGATACTTCATTTTTGAGATAATTGGTAAAGTTACTGCCATGTGACTAGGATGTCATGGGTTCGAGATGTGGAAACAACCTTGCAGAAATGCTGGGTAAGGCTTGTACAATAGATCGTTTTGGTCTGGCCCTTCCCCGGACCCCGAGCATAGCAGGAGCTTAGTGCACCGAGCAGCCCTTATAACGGAAAGCTATTGAAATACTTCAGTGAATCTGCTGTTGCTATTTAGGAATGAAGTTACTGCTATTCTTTATTATTTGCTAATGTCCTATAGTTCCTTTTATCTTTATTGACTCAATTCATGTCTTCACTGGCTCGCTTGAAGGGAGAGCAAAGAGTTCGGCGACCATGGTGGACCCCGTCTTGTATCTCCGTAGTGTACAGTGGTTTCACTGAAGCTGGAACCTTAGACACTGATTACGCCATCTGTGCGCATTATTAGTTATAATATATCCAGAGGAGAGAATTTGGAAAAGGTGGTGATTTAACTTGCTTCAACAAGAAAATATCTTCTGATTCAGGGAAAGGAGGAGCTGTTACTATTTTAGTTTCATTGGCATTGAGATTAGTCTGAACCTACTTTAGAGTATCCAAAACTTCAACCATAGTATGCCTCACGTTCCTATCTGTCTGCAAGCATAGAAAAGCCAGCTCTGCCACTGAAGTAGTCATTTCCCGAGTTTTAGTATCTGAATCGAACCCCAGGGATGGATCAATCAACTTGTTAACTGCAGATTTTATGATCTTTTTTATTTCATAGTTGGCCAAATTGATCTCTTGGCTATGCCTGATCATATCCACATCCGGCATTGATGAAATGAGCTCAACAAGGACCACCCTGAAGCTATAGACATCGCTTTTACAAGAACTCGAGCTTTGTTTCTGATATCATTATGAAAAAATGTTGGATTATACTATACACGGCGAGCTGTTAAAGATATATGTACAAGGTGTTGTTGCCACATCTATTTTCTTAGAGGTCTGGGATTTGCTGGATCACTTTACTTGGATGCATGATTTGTTCAAGTTACTTTTTTGGCACATTTTCATTCATTCCAGTTCTTTCTCCTTCAGTATGATTTAATGGTAAGAAAAAGGAATTTCACTTTAAAAGTTAGTCTTTTTTTATAGTAATAATCTGTTGGAGTTAGCAGATGTCATGATAGTTCAGTTCGAAAGGAAAGACCGAGCTTGTCCCCGAATATAGCAGGTTTATGATATAAGATATCAGCATACGTGAGTTATTAAGTGTCTTATTTCCTTAAAGCTAAGATAAAATCAGTGACACATCTTTCAATCAATGTGTGGTTCATATATAGAGCATATATAGAGTCATCAACTGGTACATAACAACAATAGTATGCTTGTTTTTCTTTTGCACAGGAGAAAATTGAAGAAATCCGAAGTCAAAGGCAAGAAAGTATTGTCGAAGTTTCACCTAATGATGCACTTGATATAGTACTCCATCCCGAACACCCAGGCCGTGTTCGAGGGTTAGTTGTTCCAACTATGGCATTCAAACAGACATCTAGGAGATTTAATCATATCGATGTGAGTTCATCTAGCACTAGCGCTCCAACTCCAGAGTGGCAGCAAGAGATGACGAGTATGAAATCACAATTAAATGCGCTACTTAGCTTATATCAAAGGAATTACTATTTTGGATATTCTTGTTGAACGACACTTGAAATTACTATTTTGATGATGTAATTTTGTAGTTTTGAATAACACTTCAAAACATTAGTATTTTGATGATGTAATTTTGGAGTACTTTTGTTTAATGTGATGAATATTTTGCACATTTGATCTTTTATGTTGTGTTAAAATTGCTAATTATATAAATTCAAATATATAGGGTGCAATAAATATGATATAAATATTGATTGACAAAATTAGAAAATATTATTATTACGGCGTCACGAATTGAACATCACGGTGATTTTAAACCGTCTTAATATATAAATGATTTACCATTTTTCACAATTATGATGGTTGTAAACCGTCGCTCTATACAAAAAAAATGTCGCATTAAAAGAGGAATATTGCGACGATTTTCTAAATGTATTACGATGGTTTTGTGTGTATATATTACGACAGTTTCTTAAAAAGCGTCGTAATACGTTTGTAAAAATGGAATTACGACATTTTCACAAAGAATCGTCACAATAACCTCTGTTTTTTTGTAGCGCACGATTTACCTTGCTGAACCTTTTACATCTAACAAAGTTTCCTACTACTGATTTTGGGAGATCTTATTAATCTACAATTATCTATAAGAAAATTATTGTCGCTATCGGCTACAGACCTAGGGTAGATTAACTCAATTTGATTACATTCTTAATTAGAATTGACCATAATTGAAACTCATGTGGCCATATCCTAATTTGAAATCTAACCTTTTATCGTCAACGTTCACATTCCAACAATACATTTACCGCCTCTATATCATTCATCATACCATAGTTCAACAGCGATACGATACACCGGCGAACAACCAGGTTAATACCCTTTTCATTCCCTTGATTGAGAAAGGTTGGAGAGACAGTAGATAGAAACACAATATTTGAATTACTCTGCCCAGCTCAATTTTGTTCTTGTCTTTTTTTGTTATGAATCTGTTGTGATCATATGTTATCTATATCCTTATGTTTAAATTAAATATATGAATCAAATCGTTAAGTTGTTTAAGTGCATTTTTGTGTCTTTGGTTTTTGATTATCTTGAATCTGTGTTGCCCTCTGTACCAAGTCTTTCATTTGTTTGTTAATGTCAATTCTGTCTTCAAGTAGGCGTAGGAGTTTTAGGGTCGATTATCATAATAGTTGAGTAAGATCTGTTATTCTTTTCGCTTGAGTTTTGTTTATTTTTAGTATGAGTGTCTAAATGGGTTACATCTCTTATTTCAAAAAATGTCAACTCCTTGTCATTTTACAGTCTGAACTTTGTTTGGAGTTGCTAAGAACAAAAGGTATTTCTTGTCGTTATCTTTGTGTATTGCATTTTTGTAAAAGGAATTGCTAAATGAGAATATCGTGGGGTTTAAGGCTTTTGGTCTAGCTAGTGCCTGGATTTTCAAAAAGTAATTTATCCCCCTTGTTCATTTTCCTTTTGACACTGGTTGCAACAGCAACTTGTTTTTTTAAAAAATAGTCTCTGTACTGAAGTTTTCCTCCATGGATGTCTTTAATTAGGGCTATTTAGATGGTATAAATCTATTTAGGATAGAGGTGTAATGAGTTGATTGATACATTTTATTCTGCTCTCTGACCACTGTTAAACACCAAGTGCTAAGGCAGCTTGAAGTGTGAAGGATAATACACTGACTATACATGACCGTGCAAGTCAACATCGCAAACTTCAGCGACTTCCCATATTTTCCATATAAACCAGAAGTGTCTCAGCAACCAATGATCCAAGGTTTAGAGCAACATAGAAATAACTAAAGAATTTCGTCTTGGAGACTTTCTTCTGGATCCTCTTCATCAAACTGATCAGCTCCTAGTGTGGCTAGTGCTGGTTCTATAGAACCACTCCCAAGAGCTAGCAGGTATATCGATAAATAGAACATAGCAACCTTGACTTGTGATTGAGGTTTACATAGCTCTCCCAACTTGCCACGGCCTTCAGGTTGAAGCATGAATGCTTGAGTTAACAGAGACAATACCACCAAACCCTGCAAAAAGCAAGTTGAGGGTCGGCTATATGAATCCTTACTGTTCAAAAACGCCAATTATTAAAAAAAGAAGTGTGGGGCCAGAGGGGTTTATGGAAAAAGCTAACTTACAACATTCATAACAGCTAGAAAGACAACAGAAGTGAGATATCTTACAAGATAAGAATCACTTAGGAAAGCTCCAAGTAAAGAGAAAATATAAAGTGTTTCCATCCATTTGCTGAACATGGTTGCTGCTTCAGCATTTGACTGCCTTAAGACAGTCTTTGAGAAAAGAACCATGTTCACTTCCACTTCAGTAATCCTTCTCTGACTGCATCAATCAAAGAACATCAAGCTAATTAATCTAAACAGCTGTCCATCCAACTAATTAAACTAAAAATACCCGACGGATGCATTATATATGTATAATTCATGTATAATAAGTGCAAGATCATGTATAGTCAATGTATAATCTATGTATAAAATGTATCAATCACTTGTTAAATGTATTATCCTTCACACTTCAGCCAAAGGCCACAAAACAACAGTAAGTCAACATCGTCATCTCCGGCGAAGCTTCGAGTCATGGCTATGATGACGAACAGCAAACAACAAGAAAGCAGCCACGAGCTCCACCCACAACAACCACATCGCTGCTAGCTGCGAACTCTGATGAAACTCTCAAACTCTGGCAAAATTCGCTTCCTGATCTGCTCGGAAAAGCAACACTCGGGTGACCCTTTCAATTTTGTGTTTTTTATATCTATCTGTGTCTATTTTTCAGCTTCTTATTATTATTGCTTTTGATAAATATTTTCGATGTTACTGTTTGCTTCACCATTTTCACACTCATGGTTATTTTCACAACTACTGTTATTGTATTGTTATTATTATTATTATTATTCAACTACTATTGTTGTATTGTCCAATATTTTTGCTGTCTATTAGTGTTTGTGCACAATTTATTTTATTGGTAGTTGTTATCTCTTTTAGTTGGTATTTCATTTTTGACTATCTCCATTGTTATTTTGCACTACTTTTACATTTCTTTTTGCTGGGTTTGTATTGATTTTGTTCAAAAAGTTGCATCAGTAAAATTTATATTACTCTGGTTATGGTTTGTTTTATTTGTTCTCTGCTAAAACTTACTTGATATAGATTGCACTGTTGAATTGTTTGCCAATGTTTTATTGTTACATATTTTATGGACTGTTCTATTTTACCTTTTTTAAATAAGTTTTTCACTAATCTTGTGCCCCATAAATTGTCAACTTTGGCACTGACTATCTTTGGTCTCTCATTGTCATTTTTGGCTCACCTGTGTCTTCTTTTCTCTTTTAGCTATTTTAGATAGATATATGAGTCAACAAATTTAAAATTGGCCAATGAAAAAATCTTTTCGTCGGTTTTGAAGCCTCCCAATTATTAAAGATGGAAATTTAGCTTAAGTTCATATATATATTTTAAAGTTAAAATTGGCCCATGAAGAAATTACCGTCGATTTCCAAGACCTTCCAATGTATATAAGACGGGGTTTTTTTTAGGTTATTATTTGATTCATTTATTTTTATTCGAATTTATTTATTACCCAAAAGGATGCCTCGAGGCCGGCCCGGGGTGGCCTCGCCTCGAGGTCGGGGCTTCACCTCGGGGCAGGATGCCTCGAGGCCGGGCGGGGGGGGGGGCTCGCCTCGGGGCAGGACGACTCAAAACCGGGCGGGGGGCGGGGGTGGCGGCCTCGCCTCGGCTCGCCTTGGGGCAGGACGCCTCATGGGGTTATTTAATTTTACGAAATGATTTAAGGAATAAATTAATTTGAAGTTGTGTTTCAAATTTGGAAAAAATAACTTATAACTTGTCTCGCCTCGGGGCAGGACGCCTCATGGTGTTATTTAATTTTAGGAAATGATTTAAGGAATTAATTAATTTGAAGTTGTGTTTCAAATTCGGAAAAAATAACTTATAACTTGTTTTCGAACTCACTTTAAATCAGTAATATATAATCAAACACAATTTAACTTTATGAATTTAAATAAAAAGAATAATATTTGAAACAAATTAATTAGGGCCTGAAATGTAAAAAATTAAAGCATAATTAATTTATCTTTTCTATTATATTTTATAACTATACTTAAATTATACTTATGACTTAAATAAATTTTAAATATAAAATTATTGAAGTAAACTAGTAAGAAAATATATGCAAAAATACTAAGGGGAATTAATGTCATTTTACAAAAATCCTAAACAATGCGTCTAAATAGAGCAACAAAAATCGTCCATAAAAGTATTTCTATTTAAATTAAGGAACATACATATTATAGAACAAAAATACATTTTAAAAAAAGTAGTACTCACTTTTCTTTCCTTTTTACGATTTTTTTGAAAATTGCTATTTTATTTGTTTTGAAAAATAAACTTTCAGCCCAAGTATTTTATCACCTCAATGAAATATATTTTTTCATATATAAGTGAAAGAGGGTGATGGTAAGAAAAGTTCAATACTAATTTCAATTATGAAAAAAGTTTTCATCAATGAATCTTCAAGGTGGAAAGAAAAATTTATTCTTTTAGATATAATTTTTCATGAATATCACTAAATTTTTAAAAATTGTTTTTCACTTATCAATATGTTGATTGTCTTTGTAAAGTTATTTGACCTTCTTCAATTTATATAAGTCATTATTGTGATTCTTTAGTATTTTTTGTGCAGGTGAAAAATGATTCATGTGGATAGAGACTTTGTGCCAACTATGAGCGAATTTAAAGACATGTTTTTTTCTAGAATTTATTTCTTTTTTCATATTGGTACTGCTTATGTTGATTAGATTAAATTATTAGACGTTTTTCAATCAATATATGAATAAAATTATATAAGTCATTATTGATTGATTTTTCAAATTAAATTTTTTGACCGAAATCAAGTTACAGTAGGTGTACATAGTGACACTTAAATTTTGATGCTCTCAATCTGATCACAGTTCGACAGTCGAGGCACCTACCAATATGTGGAGGTTATTATCGTCATTTTTCTTTGTATCCGAATCTCACTCCTCATCACAGCCACACTATCTTCCCACATTTTCACCCAACCTTTATTGTACACACTCTGAAGTGAAACAACAGTCGTACCTTTGTATGTCATTCTCAACATTTTACCTATGTTTTAAAAGCATGTCCTAATTCTATTGGTACATAGAAAGAGTAGCTTTGTGGCAAAGAGAGATATATTTGACGTTCTATAATCAATATATGAATAAATTTACACAAGTCATTATTGATTAGTTCTTTAGTATTCTTGTGCATGTGAAGAAATATTCATGTGGAGCGTGTGATTGAGACTTGTGCCAACTACGAACAAACTTGAAGACATGTTTTTTCTTAATTTTATTTCTCATTCATATTGGTACTACTTATGTTGTTAAAGTTAAATTAGTAGATGTTTTTCAATCAATATATGAATAACTCTATATAGTAAGTCATTATTGATTGATTCTTCAAAATTCTTGTGGAGGTGAAGAAAGATTCATGTGGAGCGTGTGACTTAAATTTTGTGTTGGTTATGAATGGATTGAAGGTATGATTGTTTCTGAATTTTATTTCTCATTCAAATTAATACTATTTGTGTTGTTAAAGTGTTTATTAAATTTATATTTCACATGAATAAATTTATATTTCACATGAATAAATATATATTGCACTTTAAAGAAAATTATCAATATCGATGATAAATAAAAAAGAATATAAACTCAACAAAATATTTGTAAAAAAGAAGAAGATAAAGTGAGATACCACTGACAATAATATATTTAAGATACAATATTTATTTATATCTTTTAATATATATAACATATATTTTAATATCAATTGTTACTTTTTAATGCTTTTATTTAAATATATAATTTTATTGACTAATGAAAGACACGCATACAAAGCACGTACACTAAACTTGTTAAATAAAATGAGTTCAATACAATGTACATAATCTGACCCAAAAGACATGACCCAACACAAACTTGAAAAATAAATAAAATAAACATATATAGACAATGAAGAGTAAGAGGAGGGGAATGTCTCGAAGTTTATAGAAGATTCCGATTCTTCATCTTCTACAAATAAAACAAATTCAACACAATGTACATGACTTGACCCAAGTTGAAAAGGGAACAAAAATATACAATAAAGAGTGAGAGCAGGCGGATATCTCGAAGTCTACTTTTATTGATTAATGTAAGACACGTGCAAAATACGTACACTAAACTAATTAAATAAAATGAATTCAACACAATGTACATAATCTGATCCAAACACGACTCAACAAAAACTGAAAAAATAAAATAAAATAGAATAAACATATTTAGACAACAAAGAGTGAGAAGAGGCGGATGTCTCGAAGTCTATAGAAAGCTTCTGATTCTTCATTTTCTATAAATTAAATGAGTAAAACATAATGTACATGACTTGACTCAAGGTGAAAAAGGAAACAAAAATATACAATAAAGAGTGAGAGGAGGCAGATATCTCGAAGTCTACAGAAGCTTCTAATTCTTCATCTTCTCCGATGATGTCTAGATGAAACGAGGAAATCAGTTCACTGATACATGTCGTCTACTTCGACAACAACTAGGAACTCACAGATCTCCCACCCCCGATTGTTATCGATAATAGATGAACACACAAGAAACTAGAACCTTTTAAATGTTTTCTCATATATTCTTTGTGATTAAATGTTGGGTAGATTCCATCTAAATGTTAAGCATCTTAAATATTATATGTATGAGTTTATTTACACTTTAGTACAATTAATATAAGGTAAAATTTTAGTTGATTTTTTTTTAAAAAAAATTTCAAACATTGTTTGGGTCAATTAATTAAAAAATTAATTGAAATCAGAAATCTAAAATCAAACTAAATTAAAATTTTAAAAATGTTGATTTAATTTATTTTTTAATTTGGTTTGATTATCAAATTATGAACACCTTATTCACTTGTAAAATTTTAAAATTTCATGATTGCGATTATTTTTAAAGGACTTGAATAATAAGGATTATTTTCTGTTATAATTATTGATTTTTATTCTTTTTAAAGAGCGGGAATATGGAATGTAGTAAAGATTTATAAGTATCAAATGTTTGTATTAAATTGTAAGTATATTTTATCACGATCAGCTTATAAATTGAACTTAGAATTTATACTAATTAATTATAATTTAGCATGAGTGTAGCGATCTAAAATCGGGTGTAATGGCACTTGTCATATCCCACAGGACAAGTCAGCCTAAAACCTAGCAAACGGAAATAACATAAATAAAGAAGATAAATAGCCAAGAGGAAGTCTACCAACTTAAACAAAACCAACCCAAGACTGGTTGTCACATGTACAAGCCACTAATACAGAAGTTCAATAGATAAGTAAAAGTCTCAATATATTTGTGTCTCAAATAGAACAAAGTATAGAAAGAGGACCTAGAGGGATCGCCGATATTGAACAGCTACCTCTCAAGTATCCACAGAAGCATCGGGAGAAAGAAGAGAGAGATCAAAATCACGGTCCGGGCTAGCAACCTACACAGATGTAGAAACAAGGGTGAGTACAAAAAAATGGTACCCAGCAAGTCAACCAATAAAACAAGGTCAACCTAACTAAACTCACGAACCCCTTTCCTTCCAATCGAACCTCCACAACTACAACCCACACAGAAATCAGCCCAACCTAGTCTACACAGTTATATCGCACATAGATCATCAACAGTGCACAATTATCAACAATAGAACAATAAGCATCGAATACATCAAATAAAGTATCACGGTACATAAACACAACCCCACAATGTCAAGAAAAAGGACAGTGAAATGCAATGCAATGTCAAGTAGCATGATGCATGGCTGTCCAATGATACACATCCGCTGAATCTCAGACCAAAACCCATGGGGGCCACACATGGACCATGTATCCGCCGGAACCATTTTCCATCAGCATAATTATCAATCGCCGAAACCATTTCCCATAGGCATAATCATCGCTCGTCGGAACCATTTCCCATCGGCATAAATCATCACTTGCAGGAACCATTTCCCATCGGCATAATCATCAAAGTGTCTCATCATAGTGTTTTAGAACCAATGCACATAAGCATGTTCACACAAATAATGAGAAAACGATAGTGCTCACAATCACAAAGCAATTCATATCAATGCAAATCATGTCACACTATCAACATTATCAATTATATCATTTACAACAAGATCAATTGCATAGTCTCCGATTCACTACTCCTTTTATCACAAGTAGAATTAATCACTAAGCAAGAGTTTTAAGTCTAGTCCTATAATCCACAATGAGCAGAGACATATTCATCAATTTCACGATTTCATAGCCCTTTTCCAATCACAACACCACACACAAGATCACTACAACTCCACTTAGTTCACAACATTAGCACAAACGCCTTTTTACTACCCCATCGATCAAATTAGATTGATTTCATACAAGATTTCTTCTCATTCCTCAATCCCATTACTCCCCAACTCAATCAAGGAAGAAATTCAGAAATTTAACGAGGTTCACAAAGTTTTAAAGGTTCACTTGCCTTAATCAAAATACGTTCAATTCACAACCGGAGCTTTTCCTTTCCGAGGGCAATCCAAAGCACCACAATCTACTCAAAATATGAACCACAATCACAATCCGGAGCTAACAATGCCAAAAACACGAAATTCGAAAAGGAAAGGTAAAACAACCCAAAACTTCTATTTCGAAAATGGAGTTTGAATCCGAAATTTCTTACATGAAAAGGTCCCTCAAGGCGTTAGCAACCCAATAGAGAAAACCATTTGGAAAACGGGATTCAAAACAGCCCACAATCCTTACTTTATCAATAAATCGGAGTTCAATCAAAACCCCAAAAATTTTCACTTTAAAAACCCAATTTTCAAGTTAAAATCATGTTTACAACAATGGGTAACCAAAGCTTAGGGTTAAAATCACTTACCCACACTGATTCACAAGAAATCCCTCTTCAAAAATCTCCTAAGAGTTCCAAAATGATGAAAATGAAGGAAATCCCGACTTAACACTGCTCAGGTCAAAAATGACCTCCGCGAACGCGACTGACTTAGCCCGCAAATGCGGAGACCAACAATACGGTACTCCACGAACGCGGAACCCCCCTCTGCGAACGCGGAGACCAACACACGCCCCTCCGCGAACGCGGGCATCACTCCGCGAACACGCAGAACAAACAGGTCCACCTCTGCGAACGCACCAGTGACCCTCCGCGAACGCGGAGGGTAAAATATAAGCACGGGTAAAATATAAGCACCAGATAATAGCAATTTCAGCAATTCAACAAGTCTCCGAATGGACCCTCGGGATTCGTTTGGAACCTCGTGCACACAAACCACATATGTAACCCTAATAAAATTAACGTTCCGAACTCAATGGAACCGTTGGAAATCAAATTCGAGGTCTCCTTGACCCAGAATCCGATAAAACGCAACAAAACTAACTTAAGCTTCAAAAACTCAAAACAAACTCGGGATCTCTAAAAATTTAACCAAGGCCACCCATAAGCCTAAAATCATCCTCCGAATCCAACGGAGTCGTCGGAATCCGCATATGAGCATCCGATCTCCGAATGTTGACCAAAGTCAACCCTATGATCAAAATTTCATAATTTTCCAACTTAAGACCTCAAATCCACGATACAGCCCCAAAATTGATTCCGTCAACTCTCCTAGACCAATTTCCACATTTTGGAAATGATGGAATCGACGGAATTCTCATCCGAGTTCTGAAACTCCGAAAGACCTCAAAAACCACATTTTTACCACTTAAACCTTAAGCATTCAAAATTATCCAAAAACCATAACTTAACAAGAATTTTCGCAAAATTAACATCGGATATCAGCCAAACATGACTCGTGGCAACTCTCGGGAGGGGTAAAAATGTCATATTACAAAAATTATCAAAAATGACCTTCAGGGTCATTACAATGAGGAAGGGTGTGTAGTGAAGATATATATTTTGATGTATTTATTTGGGTCCATTATTTTCCTCTAAAGTAAACTAACAAGAATGATGTTGTGAAATACATTTTTGGGTTTGTATTATGTGTAAAAGAAATTATTGTTAAAGTGGATTTCAATTAACTCAGCTAAAGGTTTTAATTTTAGGGGATTAAAATAAGTTAGGACCATTTTATCCAATTTAAATCTTATCATAATCATTTTTATCCATATTTATATGGAAGAATTGTAATTTAATTAAGTTTAGTTCGATCCATTTTTAATTTACCCAATTCTAATCAAAATCGGTCACTTACTATCACTAATATAGATATTATCGCAACCTTTTTTATTTTAGGTTGTGACATTTAAAAATATATATAACTATTAACTCTAGATTAAAGGCATATGAGTACTCATGAGTTAAAAAATTGTGAACATATAAAACAAATATAAAAGTGATAAATACGAGAAGTGCAAATGAGGTACAATTGTACAAGAACACTCTCCATTTTTTAAAAATTTATCAAAAACAGGCAAAAATGATATAATCAATCTCTTTATAACATTATTTCACTATATTTGGTCTGTTTTTTTTTTTTCAAAATCAATTCTTCATGTTGTATTTCACTTCTGCATAACAATACCTGTAAGAATAATGTAATGACATTCATTATTACAATACATTCTTTGAAAAATTACTTAAATATTATGTAATAATATTTTGTAAAAAATATATTATGTATACAATAAAATATTAAAATATTTATGATAATCATCATTAATGTTATACACACACTAAGCTACTTGAGGTGAGATAGAAGAGTCAATTATTATGCTCTTGAAAACTATTGAATATCATTTTGGTGAAAGTATAGACAAAAGTCTTTGTTTATACAACCAGATCCTGTAGTTATGGTATTAGAGCCTAGGGATCTTCATGGTAAATACTTGTTTAAGAAGTGAAAATATTTGATATGGATATGAATCTTGATTTGTTTATGGAACAGGGAGACTCGAGTACTAAAAGTACTAGATTGCAAAAGGTAGATATACCTCAAAATTTAGATCTAGCAATTTAAGTACCCGTACAGGGGATATACAATCGAAGTATAAGAGAATTTTCATCTAGTTTTAATGACTGTATGGAAGTGGGATCTTATTCCCTTTTATCCGAGCAAGGGACCTGTCTAGATCTTAGTACATACTCAATTTGAGCCCATGTATCTTGAAGTTCTAACCGGGGAAGAGTTGTCTTTTTTCTCCTTGTATCGGGACTTACAACCACCGACTCACCAGACATAGCCACTAAGGCAAAGCCAACAAGAGTAGTGCTAGGATTTGACTGTACCTCCATCCCGGAACCAAGTCAAAAACAACCGGACAAAATTTCTTTTATACCTAAATTGAGTCTAGATTATCTTCATGGTTAACACAGTCTAGAAGTTAGATATTCGACATAGATATGAAATAACTTAGCCGGAAATCATTCAGGCTAGAATAGATATAAAGAGTTATAAGAAAACAAAATTAATGCCTATTAGCTGAGATCTCGTAGCTGCCTTCAAACTTAAAGATTTTATATTTTTTAGAATTTTTTTACAAGAGAGCTTACAACTTAGAGAGAGAAGGAAAACAAAACTTAATTAAAAAAAAGCTTGCCCTCTACAACGAAGGTAAGGTCCTATAAATAGGAAAATAAAATCTACTTTATCTACAGTACTGGGCCCCTATCTGGGTCCTTGCACTGTTTCTAGTGCTTTGTTACAGTAAATTTACTGTTTGGTGGATCCCCTAGCGGCTCTATTGTTTCTCTTTCCCTCTAATCCCTCTAATTAGTTTCTCCGCCCTTTTCAAGGATTCTTCGGCCAATATGTCTTCCGGTTCAAGTGGCTGAGAATCTGTGACCACTCTGTCATCGTTACTGGTTTCACTTCTCATTGAATTGTCCGATTTATCAAATTGGTTAATAGATTGAAGCAAATTCCTCTTTACTTCCTCGAGATATCTCTCAATCATTTCGTCTTTATTACCTTCTTGAACTGAGATTCGTCTGGCTATATGTCGCACAGAACTGTCATCAATGATTTCTTTTATAGGAGCCTTCGAATACCCCTGAATCTTTGTTTCAATTTCATCAAGAAGCTCTTGACCGTATAAAGTCTTTGTCTTCGGATCTCTTTTCACAAGCTTATCCCAGAAGTTATTATAAAAAATCCTGTATAAGCACGGAATCTGTTCTTGGGTGAACCCCAGTTTCGGAGTCCATTTATGAATCCATGGAATTGAAAATTCGATAAAAAAATAAATTTGATCGACATTTTCTAGATAGCAGATATGATCTGCATGATATAATTCTGATAATTTAGGTGATACTTTTACCCATTCTTTGTATAACTTAAAAAATGGTTCAGGCAATATCTTGACTGTTGGACCATGGTATGACCACCATTGCAAAAACCAATTTGGAATGTCTTGTTCGAATATCTTCGGACATATTTTCACAAACCAAGTATGTTTGTGCCTGTCGTTGTTATAATAAAGCACCTTATCAAATGCTTGTACATAGTCCCAATAAGTAAAATTCATCTTGGTTTTGTTAAGGCTTATCTGTCTTTCTTTCATGGTGGATATTCCCCATTCCTCAATGGTTATCACCTGCTTAATAATTATTTTTGAAAAGTTATACACATTTTCATTTGAACTATACCCGGAGAAGTGCTGAAAATCTGCACTACCAGTTTCTTTAAGAATTGTTTCGTAGTAAGACCGAGTTTTGTATGACTCACCCGGGTAATATAATCCGTTAATCAAATACCTTTGGAATATCTTCCAAGGTTCTTCCTTTCTCTGAATCTCAGAGTTTTCTACAAGAAATATCATTTCTTGTTTACTTACCTTTTCGTAAGATTTAATATCATCATTGTCTTCTTGAGCAATGGCAGCAAAGGTATCACTTTGCTTTTGCTTTCCTAGGTATGCTTGCAGCTGCGCATATAATGGATTATCTTCTGGAATATCTTCCAGATGTATCGACGAAGTGGTTTGAGAAATCTTCTCATTAACCAAGCTCTTTTTCCCCATTTGTATAACTGGAGAGCTGTAGGATGACGATCCATATGAGGATGCCTGAGCATATGATCTTTGTTGCGGGGACGATCTTCCCCCTCTTCCTCTTCCTTTTCCTCTATAATTAGAGGATTCCATCCTGCACACATAACAATTTTTACTCGGATAAGTCCTCATAAATTGTTAAATCCCTTTCAATATCGTTAGATATATCTAACTCATTTTCAGACTCATATGACCTATGTCCGTCTACCATATATTGGTAGATGATTTCATCAAGAACTTCGGTAACAATATCTTGATTAAATGGAAGAGCTCGAAGAATAGTAATTAACACTTCTTCTCCTAACCATCTGACAAAAAAAGTCATGTTTGAATATATTCTCTGGATAAGAAATCTGGCAAGGAGTTTTCACTTCCTTTCTTATAAAGAATTTCAAAATCAAAAGGGGCTAGCTGAGCTGCCACCTGGCAAAGATTAGTTTCGAAGCGTCATGTTTAAAATCTTTATTAAACACAAACTTTACTGCTTGAGCATAAGTTTTTATCAAAAACTTTTGATTATATAAATCATCCTGAAATTTTAAAACACATTTAACAATTGTAAGCATTTCATGCGCCACGGTAGCATATTTTTTCTGGGCTTCAGTCCATTTCCCAGAATGAAATCTAATCAAATATTCAGTCTTATCATGAGGATTAATTTGTTTTAAAATTCCACCGTAACCGATATTGGACGCATCTGTCTTAATAATTTTTTGCCAAGAAGGGTTAGAAAGAGTAAGGCAAGGCAAAGCATTTACTCTTTGTTTAACAGATTTTACTAAAGCAGTATGACTATCAGTCCAAGGTTCTTTATAACCCTTTTTTAGTCTATCATATAGAGGAGCCAAATCTCTAGACAAATTTTTATAAAAAGGAGAAATATAATTTAAACTCCCTAAAAATCGTTGCAATTGCGTTCTATCATAAATGACATCAAGAAATTTCGATGCAAAATCTATAGATCTTTGAATAGGCGTTATCTTGCCTTGACTGATAAGATGACCCATAAATCTTACTTCAGTTTGAAAAAGACTCATTTTTGGTTTTGATATAACCAAACCATTTTGAATTACAATCATTTTAAAGATATCTAGATGCTTAATATGCATTTCAAAAGTTTTAGAATAAACCAAAATATCATCAATATACACAATAATGAAATTCATATAAGGATTGAAGATATCATTCATAATTTTCTGAAATTCAGATGGGGCATTTTTTTACCCAAAAGGCATTACGTTCCATTCATATTGACCAAACGGAACATTGAAATCAGTCCTATATGAATGCTCTTTAAAAATCTGAATTTGCCAATAACCTAATTTTAAATCAAATTTTGAAAATATATTAGCATCATATAACCTGGATAATAAATCTCTTTTATTTGGAATAGGATACCTAATCCATTTCAAATATTTGTTTAGAGGTTTATAATTAATTACCAACTTGGGAACACCTCTTTCTTTTTCAGCTGCGTTATTAACATAAAAAGTTGTACAAGACCAAGGGGATTTCGAGGGTTTTATCAAACCTTTTTGCAATAAACTATCAATTTCCTTTTTGCAAAATTCGACTAACTCAGAATTCATTTGACAAGGTCTAGACTTAGTCGGAATATTATCTTCAACAAAATCTTCTTCATAAGGAAGAGTAACAATATGCTTTTTTCTATCCCAAAAAGCACTTGGATGATCCGCACAAATATCAACTGAAAGTTGTTCAGTAATCAATTTAATTTTTTCCTGAACTTTAACATATTTTAATGTTTCAAAAATATTCATACTAAAACATTCAAATCGAAGCGTATCAACATGCCTCTGTTTCATATCTATTAAAGCACTGATCTCCTTTGATATAGGATCAGTAATAAACTTACAATTAACTTTTCTATCATTAATCCCTGCAGAAAATCCTTTAGCATCAATATTAGTGAAAGGATAAATAGCATTTATGAAAGGAGTTCCAAGTATAATTGGAGGATATAATTGATTTTTCACCAAGAAAAAGAAATGCGGAATGCAAACCTTATTTTGGCAAATACTGACATTTGACAGCTTATACTTTAGATCTAAAGCATGTCCTGATGCAGATTTAACTGTATGAGTAGTTTTTTGAAAATACTTTGAAGGAGCTAATCCTTATTGAATGCAACTAACATCTGCACCACTATCAATCATAGCTACATCCGTTATTGAAAAACTATTATCAATCAGAATGGTACATTTAACATACCACTTATGAGCAGTAATAACTTGCATCATACCAAGAAAAGAATTGTTTTCCGAAAAGTTTTTATCAAAAACTTCTTGTGGTTCTTCATCTTCCACAATATTTTTACCTTTATCACTGGAAATTTCAGTTAAAGAATTGAATTTCTCCACCTGAGATATCCTGTGATCACAAATCATTTGAGTCTGTTTTAAAGATTTAATCTCTTTTTTAAGTTTTTCAATTTCATATTTCAAATCATCAAAAGAAGAATCTTTAATCGGAGTATTCATTTTATTTAAACGGTTATTAACCTCATTAATAGAATAAGGAGCATGATAGTCAAAGCTTTTGGGGTTTCCAAAAGTTTTTGAAGAACTTGATCCAGAATTATCTGCCAGATCAATGATCTTTTCCCGAAGTTTGTTATCAGTAACTTCCTTCAAAAGTTCTATCACATTGTCAGACGTAATAGTTTTGACATTTAAATCTTGAAATTGTGCCTGTAATTTGTAAAATTCATCATTTTCACAAACACAGTTATCATCTTGACAAGTATTGCAAGTATTATCACAAGTTTTGATGTATTTATTTGGGTCCGTTATTTTCCTCTAAAGTAAACTAACAAGAATGATGTTGTGAAATACATTTTTGGGTTTGTATTATGTGTAAAAGAAATTATTGTTAAAGTGGATTTCAATTAACTCAGCTAAAGGTTTTAATTTTAGGGGATTAAAATAAGTTAGGACCCATTTATCCAATTTAAATCTTATCAAAATCATTTTTATCCATATTTATATGGAAGAATTGTAATTTAATTAAGTTTAGATCGATCCATTTTTAATTTACCCAATTCTAATCAAAATCGGTCACTTACTATCACTAATTGAAACGACCCAAAAAAAAATGCCCGAAAATGTGCTTCGGAAACACCTATAATTGTAATTTCCATATATCTCAAAATCCGTGCATGATTTCGGAAATTCGACTTCATATTCTTATTCGTGGGGTCAAATTGAGTGGGAAATGGGTCTAACCCGAATTTTAGAACAACCGTATCAAAATTCGAAAATCGCAAAAATTGTGATTTGGAGGGTCAACTTTAAAAGGGCATATCTCTTAGCACACAAGGAACTGGAAGGGCTGCAACCTATCAAATTAAAGCTCTTTGAGTTAGCTTTCCAACGCACTTGGTTTCACCTCATTCCAAGTTAGGATGAGGGAGTTATGACCATTTTCGTAAAACCTGTCTGTGCAGATTTGCAATTTCCAGTGAGCAGTTTTTTTGAGGCGGGTTGGAGTCATTTTTTATAAAAAGGGGATATGTCCCATACTTAGTCATTTTTCTTAACTCCAAAAACACTCTCTAAGCCCTCTCCAAAAATTCCACCAAGATCTTCAACCAAATTCAAACATCTCAAGCTCTAATTCCGGATTCAAGACTCAATCTCAAGCTTCGATTCTCCATTCCAATCTTCATCAAGGATTCTCCAAAGTTGAGGTATGTGGGTTTGATTGTGGAAACCTTCCTTTCCACAAGTCCAACCATTTATCCTCTATTTCTACTTCAAGTTTATGGGTCCTTATGATTATTTATGAACTCTTGAATTATGGAATTACTACTACACACCCTATTATGGTCCATTTTGCATATTATCATGAAATGGAATTATTATGTGATGTTTATGGTTTACATGCTTCCATGATCAAATTATGAAGGTTGATATATATATGTATGTTGTTGGTGGGCTGATTTATATGGATTTTGGAATTGGTTGGACTTAGTATTCTTGAAATACATGATTTCATTTACATGAACAATTGCCCACCTTGTGTTTGATAAAATGCCCATTTATAGAATTCTTAGGAAAGGGAAGGTCCAAGGTACGTCCTATGAGTCGGATGGTTATGTAATTACTGAAATGATGATGAAATGGACACATGTATATGATTTTCTCTATAATAAGTGTTGTGAGTCGACCAAGCCTAGTACGGGGGGTAGTAGGCCCGTATAACCGTATCGAGGGGTTTGTACCTTGGTTGCCTAGGGGGGGTAGTAGGGCCCGTATAACCGTATCGAGGGGTTGGTACCTTGGTTGCCTAGTACGGGGGGTAGTAGGCCCGTATAACCGTATCGAGGGGTTGGTACCTTGGTTGCCTAGTACGGGGGGTAGTAGGCCCGTATAACCGTATCGAGGGGTTGGTACCTTGGTTGCCTAGTACGGGGGGTAGTAGGCCCGTATAACCATATCGAGGGGTTTGTACCTTGGTCCCTAGCTCGGGGGGTGGTAGGCCCGTGTAACCATATTGAGGGGTTTGTACCTCTTTCGCCTCTCCAAGGGGGTGGTAGGCCTTGGAAATACTATATTGATGGTCACTCGCCACACATGTACTACGTCCCACTAAATATGATTTTTATGTAAGCATCATTATACATATCATTTCATTAATATGCTATCTATTGGGTATGATTACGCATTTTTCCTATGATGTCCATCTAATGTAGCATTGCATTGCATCCCATATACTTAGTACATTCAAATGTACTAACGCATACTCTATGCCTACATGATGTCACCATGTAGGGACCGGAGCACCGCTTGACCATCCTCCTCCGCGTGGCTAGTACGATTTTCTATAGTGGTTATTGGTGAGTCCTCCATTTCGGGGACGTTGCTCATGATCTTTTGCTATGTATTAAACTTTTCCTTTCTAGTTATGTTTTGACTATGAGGGTGAGCCCGGTAGTTTGTCTTGGCCCCCGCTAAGTACTCATGTTTAGAGGTGGTGTTGGACAAGTTGTGTATTATGCTTGAGCTTGACTCATCTATGGTATTTATGTATCATTTCTTTTTTTTTTCTTCTTGCTCCCTTAGTCCCGATTTCCCCTTGACTATGCTTATCGCTTATGGTCATTTAATTGCTTCCGCGATCAAGGATGTGTAATGATACGCTATGAGGCTTGTTTGGGGTTCCTTCGGGTTCCCCATTCGTCGGTCACATCTAGGCCCTAGGCTTGGGTCGTGACACTAATATAGATATTATCACAACCTTTTAGATATTAGGTTGTGACATTTTTTTAATGATTATAACTATTAACTCTAGATTAAAGGCATACGAGTATTCATGAGTTAAAAAACTGTGAACATATTAAATAAATATCAAAGTGATAAATACGAGAAGTGAAAATCTTGTACTATTGTACAAGAACTCTCTCTATTTTTAAAGAATTTATCAAAAACAGGCAAAAATGATACAATCAATCTCTTTATAACATTATTTCACTATATTGGTCTCTCTTTTTTCCAAAATCAATTTTTCATGTTGTATTTCACTTCTGCATAACAATATTGACTTGTAAGAATAATATAATGACATTCATTATTACAATACATTCTTTGAAAAATTACTTAAATATTATGTAATAATATTTTGTAAAAAATATATTATGTATAAAATAAAATATTAAAATATTTATTACAATCATCATTAGTGTTACACACACTAAGCTACTTTAGGTGAGATAGAAGAGTCAATTATTATGCTCTTGAAAACTATTGAATATCATTTTGGTGAAAGTATGGACAAAAGTCTTCGTTTATTCAAGCAAACAACCTACAACTATAGAGTTCTTACGTCAAACTTGAAAATTTATAACTTTCTATTTATTTTAAATGCATATATGACTAATCATAGATTTATTAGTAATGTATTAGTCTTTTCAATTTTTAATTAATAAATTATGAAAATTAATTGAGATTTGAAATGTAACAAAAATTAGTTTTTGTTTATAACATAAAAGTATAAAAGAAAATTTATTTTGCATATTTTTGTTTAACAATAATAAATGAGATATAAACATTAAATTATTATTCATATATCACAACAACTTGCTATATCAATCATGAAACTTTCAAATATTATTAAAACTTACAAATATTATTACAACTTAAAGTTTAAACTCTAGAGAGAGTTGCTCTAATAATAAATATATATAAAATAGATTAACTTATATCCACTGATAGTGGACAAGAAATTACACCGTCAGTTCATTTTTAGAAATACTTATTTCTCTTGATTAAATTAAATTAAATTGAATATAATAATTAAATTAAGAGAAATAAATATTTCTAAAAATGAAACTGACCGTGTAATTTTTTTGTCCACCGTCAATGGATATAAGTTAATATCTATATAAAATACTCCACGTTTCAAATTTGGAAGGTTGTGGATTTAAATTACCAAACGAACAAAAAGAGTAGGAGCTGATGCTCTTAATACGTGTGTGGGGTTATTATGGTCATTTTACATTTTTCCTCTTATCCGAATCTCACTCCTCATCATAGCTACACTATGATTAGGCACTTTTCACCCAATTTTTTTTCCTACACACTCTCAAGTGAAACAACGATCCAACAGAACATAGGCAGGTACTAAATCTCTCTCTCTTTCTGTCTTTTTTCAATTGTTTTTTTCGGATTAATTTTTTATTCAAAGTTGGATCTGGATTCCAAAACTTGTTCTGGGTATGTTTATACACCTTATGAAGCTTTTTTCTCTTCTATTTTGGCATCTTCTGGAATTTAATTGCAGAAAGATTTGATTTTTTTGCTCATACAGGTCTGAATTTGATGCTTGTCTGAATTTTTGTTTCTTGGTTTTCTACATTTCAATTAGTGTGGTATAATCAAATGCGGATTTTTTTGTTCTTAAAGTTTAAATCTTTGTCGAGGTTGGTTTTAACTTATTTGTGATAAACTATCATTTTTTTATTGGGATGATTCTTTTGGAAAATTATTACAGCATTCTTTTTTACCTGCCTATGTTAAATGCAAATGGTGCTTTGGCTATTCCGTAGGGTTTCGGGGCATCTAACCTATAAACTCTGTAGATATATGTTAGTAGTTTTGAGAGATTGATGGGAAAGTTTTTTTTTTGGATCAAGTAAAAAGTTCCACTTAAGGCATCAAGAAATACCATTCAATGGCAATGTTGTACGAGGTTGAGTGTTGCCCGTCAAGAACTATCATGTTCAGAAGATGAAGGTAGCAGAAATGAGGAGGATTTGATGGATATGTGGACAGAGTAGAAGAGACAAAGTTAGGAACGAAGATATATGAGGCATGGTGGGAGTGACCTCCGTTGTTGGGTAGGATGCACGAAGCGAGACTGAGATGATTCATGTATGTGAATATGTAGATACCCTAGTGAGGAGGTGCGAGAGGTTGACAATGATAGGTCTAAGAAGAAGTAGAGGTAGACCCAAAAAGAATTGGGAAGAGGTTTATTAGACAGGCTATGTATACACATCTTTAGCTCACTGAGGTCAGGTCAATAAAGGCATGGAATTCTTTGTTTTTGATTTTTTTTTTTAAATAGACAATGGATTTGTCTGAACCAATACGTGCAACTCATCTGTATAACTGTATAAGACCAATTGGCATAGGCCATAGACAGAGAGGATGAAAGAAAGCCATAGGAACACACCCACACACACTGAAGCTAAAGGGGCCTCTCTATTTAGCAAGTTTCTGTTGAAGCTTTTCACTAACTAGAATTCCTAGACCTTTTTTTCTTTTTGATATTCGTTACCAGGCTGGCAGAGAATCTTCTGTTTACTTGTTTCCTTCTTGATGCCGCAATTTACTACTGATCCTTTGGCTACTCCGAAGGCTTTCAAATCCCTGGGGATTTGTTTCAGCTAGATACCAGCACAAAATTAGTCCCTGATATGCTGCATCTTTACTGTCCATTTTAGGCGTGAGATCTCCTCTCTTGGCCTACATCAAAAAACCTGTGTTCAAAGACCCTTGTTGGCCACATAAGGTTGTGATTGAAGCCATTTCGAAAAGGCATTTTCATTTCTGATGGCCATTGGCACACAGCTCCAGTGGATAATGAACCCGATCCTCTACCCTTCTCCACTTAAATACCCAGATTTTTCTGCAACATGCTTCTAACCCATGATGTGCGCCTAACCCATACAATACTTGCTATGCTCTTACACAGTTATACTAAATCAAAGCCCCGGGGGCCATTTCGGAAAGGCAGTCTTAGTGTTCACGTTGATGTTTAGGCTGTGGAACAACTTCTATTTTCTTCTACTCGATTTAATTACCCATCCTTCCCTTCAATCCTAAGTACAGCTGTATCGTGAATACAAGTGTGATAAATTAATATCATTGATCAAAAACTCAATACAATCTTGTGGTTGACATCGATTTGAGCTGTAACAGCAGGGTTTGTGTTAGAGATTTTGTCTGTGAGCTGGTAATTTCTTGAGTAATGTTGGCGTTCCATTATTGATTGTTTATACTTAAATTGATACTTCACTCTTTAAGAAACTTGTTGTATGGTGACTGGTGAGAACTCTAGTTTGTTTATCTGAAGAAGACAAGTACCACAGTCGTGTGCCATTTCTTTTTAGTTCTGTTCCTATCCATTCTTTAAGCTCCTTCTGGGATGAATATTCTGCATCCTGCAATATTTGTACTCCCTATATTCCAGTTTATGCAATACTTTTCCCATTTTAGGATGTTCCAAAATGTTTGAAACCATTCGATTTTTATAAATTTATCACAGTTCTTAAGAATTAAGATGTATTAAATTATCCCTCCTTAACTTTGACATGCTATCTCTTTTCAACCACTAAATAGTTCTTATATCAAATTAATTTCTTTAATGTCATGCTCTGTCAAACATCTTCACAAAAAATGAAATGAAGGGAGTACTCAAGAATAATAAGGGAATCCCTACTGAATTATGTATAGTTCAATCTGGATAATTGATTTTCGAAGTTTGATACTTGTCACTGACAAGTTGTCAGGATATCATACTCAGAGACTAAGCAAAACGCTCCTATATCATTTAGGTCCTCTCACTTTTTCCTTTAAACATGTTTTTTGTGCTTTTAGGTGTTAAGTTTTAATCTAAAAGTACTTGTGTTTTTCAGCTTTTCTTTGAAGAGGATTCAAGATCCATCAGTTTTACTTGCTAGTTTTGCTTTCATTTTAGAATTTAGTCATATACAGATCCCGCTACCAATTCCAATGGCTATGATTAAGGTTTATGTTTTGTTGCTCCCCACTTATATTAGGTATGTTGTTTGCCAGGAGTCTTTTTTAGTTCATTGCTGATTTGTTTTTCAGCAGAAAATATAGAAACCTTTAGTTATAGAGAATCCTTGATAATTATCTGAGTATTGGAATGAAACTGCTCCAAATGGAGCAGAATGTATAATGAGTGTTCATATAGCAGACCTCAACTAGTTTAGGTTTGAAGTATAGTTATTGTAAAGTACACTCCAGCTCAACCCTAAACAGGTCGGGGCTGGCTATATAGATCCTTAATGTCCATATCACTCCATATAAGCTGTCGTAAAGTAGTATTGAAAATTTGAACCCGGGTAGAGCGGAATGGTTACAAAGGAACCGAACATTTGAGATTAAGACATACTTATTGTTGTACCGTACTAGGATTGTTTATATATCTTTGACGAGTTTTAGGAATTCATTTAGCGAATGGTAATCAAACTTTTGACGTGACGTTTTTTCCTTTCACCTAACTCTTATAACTACTACTACTTTAGTATCTTTTATCTACTCTTTTCTAAATACACAAATCATGTTTACTAATTTATTTTCATTCCCATTCACGTATAATAGAAGGGATGAAGTATTAAGTTTTTGCATTCCCTTCTATTTGATTCCTGGAAACCAGATGCAACTTTTTCAGCAGACACTTGTCCTATGCCTCAGTTACTTGTCTTGTTCTTCAAAACATATAACAAGTTTTCAGCTTTTCTATCCTAATGCTAGGGACATTGAACTTTCCACTTTAGGGAATTTTAAGTGCAAATCAATGTTACGTTATCCTTTTCGTATCATTGTGCTTTCGGTAATGACTATTTTAATCCAAAATGTGATACTTCGGTCACCTATGGCAGCAAGAACTTAGTTCTCTGTCGTTTTCTATAACCAACTTAAGTTCCAGGTCAGATTTTCCTAGTTTCCTCACTTTTGGGAATCCCAGTACTCCTCAGATCACTTTTGGGAATCCCAGTACTCCTCAGATGTATTTGTACATTCTTCAATGCTTCTTCGTATTGCAGGGCTTAACTTTTCTGCTTCATGGTCCGAGTATATTCACAAGAATACAAAATGACAATCAGCAACATTGATTTGAAATATGGAATTCAAATATTATTTATGGATCCAGAGAAGTAATAACCTTTCTTGTTTCTACAGGAGCTTTTATGCCCAAACATTTATGAGATTGAAGATTTTGTGATGGAAGAAGGAGATTCTTCTGTAAGGAGATGGGAGGACCTTGGTATTGATATGTTGGTGAAGATACTCCAGTATTTTGACCTTTTTGAGTTGACTTCTGGACTTGCCCATGTTTGTAGAGCGTGGCGATTGGCTTGTTCTGATCAACTTCTCTGGATGACTCTGGACTTGTCGATATTAAAATCAAATTACATCAAAATCCCATCAGAGCCGTACGTATATGTGGACTGTCAGTCTGATAAAACATTGACCAGCCTCCTGAAGATTTGTTTGAACCTCAGTAGTGGAAACATACGAACCTTAATCTTCCATTACAATTTGTATGTCAGCGACGATCAGTTGACTTATACCGCCGAGAGGTATTCCCCCAATAAATCGTCATCTTTTAATAGTGCTATTACTTAAATCAAAAAACAGACAGCAAGCATCATTCCAGAGTTCAGGCATCTGACATCTCAAATGCCCTATGATCTTCCATTATTCTAATTCAGGTGAAGCAAAGTTTACTGTGAGAACAAAGAAGACAGCTAATTAAATCTCCTCTTTTTCAGGTGTCCACGTCTAAAACGTCTTGTTATGCCTGCTTGGAACAGAATAAAAAAGACTGGAATATGCAGGGCTATTCGTATGTGGAAAGATCTTGAATCACTGACGATGCCTAGTATAGCAAATCCTCCGTATGTCATGGAGGAAATTGGAAGGAGTTGCCAAAATTTCGCTGAGCTCAAGATTATGGGGCCCTGTGATATGCGCTTTGCATCTACACTGGTATCATTTCTTCCAAACTTGAAAGTGTTGAGTGTGAGGTGCACATTGTTATCTAAAAGTGCCTTGGTTACCATCTTGGACGGGTTAAAAAAGTTGGAAGTGCTCAACATATCTCATTGCGTAATTATTGAAGAACCTCCACCTGCACCAAAGAAAATTCTTGCCATGCTCGATGAATCAATTCTCGAAAAAGCATCTAGGTTACACAAATTCCTAACCTGCATGAGTGACTCATGCATCATGTGTCAGCGCAGTCGAAATGATGAAGGGCTGATGAGGTGGTATAAGTACGAAGAAGACCTCTGGAAAGTGGATGAGGTGAGATCTCTTGCAATATGACAACTTCAAGAATGTATTGCTTCATGTGTTAAGGTCCAGTAAAATATGTAAACTTGTGTATATGAAACATAATAAAACCTGGTCATTTCGAATGGACGCGAATCAGCATCCAGTTTGCTTGCAGCAAGTATTATCCTTTTGGTGGCAAAAGGGAGAGTAGCTTTGTAGCATAGGGAGACATATAAACAGATCTTCTATGTAGTGTAATGCTACTTCTGTGTTGTAATTTTATAAGTTTTAAGGGGCCGTTTGGTTATGGGATAAGCCCAAAGCTAATACATGAATAACGTATTAGTTTTATACCATGTTTGGTTTGTAAATAGAATAAAAGTTATTCATGTATTAATTTTATACAATGTTTGGTTGGTAGATTTAAAATGCTGTATAAAAATTATTCCTGCATTAGTTTTATACGATGTTTGGTTGTGTTTTAGTGAATCCACATAGTTAATACTTACATAACTTATGAGGAAATCTATGTATAATTTTATGCAGGGTAGAAGGTGGAATAAGTTATGTGGCTATTAGTTATACGTGGATTAAATAATATATTTACATATTTACCCTTCTCAATTAACTTTTAATTTTTTTTAATTATGTGCGCTTTTAAAAAAGTTATACTATCAATTTTTTTCTTTGGTTTTTTTGTCTTGATAGTTGCTTAATTATTTTTAGTTTCTTTGCTTTATTTTTTATTAATTATTTTCTTTGGCGATAAGATATTGCCGGTTAATTGTAATTAGTTCTTTACTTAGTTTCTTTGCAACGGACGGCCAATACATGTATTATAATATTTTTAGTTATTTCTTATTTACTTAATTACTTATCCTATTCAATACAAATTAATTAACTGCTTAGTTATTTGTTATTTACTTTAGTGTTTTTAGCTATTGACATTTTTTTAAATTTTAATGTGTTATTAAGATAGTTGTTTATTTTAATGGATATAATAAATATTAGCTCGCTAAACATTTTTGGAATTAAGAAATAAAAATTAGTTTACTGTATTGTAATTTGTACATAACTAAACCATGCATAACTAATATCTATATAATTAAACCCTGCATGACTAAACCATGCATAATTAATATCTGCATAACTAAACCCTGCATAACTAATACATGCATAACTAAACCCTGCATAACTAATACCTGCATAACTCTAACCAGTAACCAAACGGCTCCTAAGTCTATTCTCTTTGACAGACTTGTATCCATTTACATATGTATTGCAAAGTGTTGTAACCTCACTTTTCTATCACTGTTTTGGGAGTTTCATATCTAAATTATTGGGTATTCACAGAACCCCTCTTAATTACCATAAACTCGTAATGAGAGGAATATGACATGCTACGTGAACATCACGGTTCAAAAGCTTCTCCATAGAGTTTCAATAATTATTGTTTTGCGAATTTCATATTTAAATTATTCGAACATATTTCTTGAACAACCATGAACTCATTGTGTTTTGTAGATTCATTTTTAAGGATTCTTTTATCTCCCATGCGCCTCTCAACAAGGTATTCCAAATATTTTATCACATATTTAATGGGACAGTTTTCAATCTAAAGGAAGTTATAGTCCAAGAGGTAACAAAAATGCTCAATAATTGAATTATGAAAGTCACAAAATGATATAGTTTAGATTTTTTTTTAACCATCAGTATATTTTTACTATTACTACTTAGTAGAAGCGGCTACAAGTAGGCTGGACATCGTCAACATGCCTGCTTGTAGCCAGGGGTAGTTTGGTAATTTTGTTCTTTATTTGATGTAAAATTAAATTTTTTTGTAAAATTTTAAAGAACTACAAATAATTGAAAAAAGAAATCAACAAGCACAAGATCATACATTACCTTTTTTTCTTCAAATATTGTTAAATCTAAATACGACCTACCGGATTACTAAATTATTGTTGTGATGTTTAAAATTATTATGTTATGTATTGTATTGTTATCTTGTATTTAAATTATTATATCATGTATGGTATTTTTAAATTAAAATTTCCATCTTATCATTTAAATTTTGTGCATTCTTCATAGTGAAAATTAGTAATAATACTCACTTAAAGTGACGAAAATTGAAAAAAAAATATTTGAAATATTATTAATTCGGGAAGAAAGTAGTATATATTAAATAATATATTTTTTAAAATGTTGTATTACATTTAAAAAGAATTATGAATATTAGAAATTTAATTAATAGCCGTATATGAAAAATAATATGTTGATTACAAAATAAAAGAAATAATATTAAAATAATGAAAAAGTGAAATAGAGAGGATGAATTTGGAGAACTACTATTCACCTCTCTATAGATAGAGAATAGAGGGCATTTTAGAGTGTGATTGGAGACCGAATTTTCTATTTTTTACTCTCCAAATATAGAGAATGAAGAGTAAAATAGATGGGGTTGGAGGTGCATGAACTTAGGTACATCTAAAAAAAATTGCAAATGACATTTCAACTTATTTTATCTTATCGTTTTTAGGGTAATCATAAAAAAATAAGTTCAGAAACCTCGTAAAGGGGGCGAGGGGCCTCTTCTCAGGGAGTGCAGGCCGGGCGGGGCGGGTGGCAGGGAGCCTCGCCATGGGGCTGGAAGCCTCGAGGCCGGGCGAAGTGGGGGCGGTGAGCCTCGCCTCGCGGAAGGACGCCTCGAGGCCGGGCAGGGCGGAGAGGTGGGGGGCCCCCAGTCCTCGTGGCAGGACGCCTCGAGGCCGGGCGGGGCGGGGAGGGGGGCCTCACCTCGGGGCAGGACGCCTCGAGGTGGGGCGGGGAGCCTAGCCTCGGGGCGGGACGCCTTTAGGCCGGCGGGGTGCCTCGCCTCGGGGCAGGACACCTCAAGGCCGGGCGGGATGGGGGGCCTCGCCTCGGGGCAGGAGGCCTCGAAGCCGGGCGCGGGGCCACGCCTCGAGGCGGGGCGGAGGGCCTCGCCTCGGGGCAGGACGCCTCGAGGCCGAGGAGGGCAGGGGGCAGGGAGCCTCGCCTCGGGGTAGGACGCCTCGAAGCCGGGCGAGGTGCAGAGGTGGGGGGCCGTAGGATGCCTCTAGGCCGAGCGGGGCAGGGAGGGGGGGAGAGGTGGGGGGGCCTCGCCCCAAGGCCAGGCGGAGCGGGGGAGGGGGGCCCTCGCGTCTGTGCAGGACGCCTCGAGGCCGGGCGGGGGGAGAGGTGGGGGGGCCTCGCCTCGAGTCAAGACTCCTCGAGGCCGGGCAGGGGGAAAGGTGGGGTGGCTCTCGCCTCAGGGCAAGACGCCTCGAGGCCGGGCGGGGGGAGAGGTGGAGTAGCTCTCGCCTCGGGGCTGGACCCCTCGAGGCCGGGCGGGGGGAGAGGTGGGGGGGCTTTCGCCTCGGGGCAGGAAGCCTCGAGGTTGGGGGGAGAGGTGGGGGGCAGTAATCCTTGCATTATTTATTTTTTTACCAAATTATAATATGATAAAAAATTATTATAAGTTGTCAAGAAAGGACAAGTAAAAAGTCAAAATTGGACAAATAAAAAGGGGAACAAAGGGAGTAAAATAATTTAATGACAAGCGAAATTGTTGGATAAATAATTCAATGACTATCAAACATATAATAAAGTAATCATGTATTTTATTCAGGATCATTAAGCTCTCTTTAGGTAGATCTTTGATAACTCCAACATTCTTTTTTATTGATTGTGTCACACTTTAACTTTGAGCTATAGGGATGTATTCATAATTTAATGTTATAGATTAATTATTTTGCACAGTTCTTAAATTTATAACTGATAATATTTTATGGCAATTCATGGCAATTGTTATTTAATTTTAGGGCAAAACGATTAAAAAAATTTCACTTAAGCAAAAGTAAAAAAAATATTTTTAATATGGTGGACAAATAAAAAGTGTCAGGACAATTCATTTTACTCAAAAAATTCAAAGGACAAAGCAAATTTATTATAGTAACTGCATGTTCTTTTTGTTAATATGGAAAAGACAGTAAGACGTGGCTCATTTTTTTTCATTTCAAAGTTATCGGAACATTGGCTATAAATTACGATTCATATTTTTTCATAATTACATTGCCTTTATTTGAAAATCAGTGTTTGACATGAAAATTTAAAATTTATGTTGAAGTTGTTTTTCAAATTCGGAAAAAATAACTTATAACTTGTTTTCTAACTCACTTTAAATCAGTAATATATAATGAATATTAATTCCACATTTCATAAAAGTATAACATAACACAATTTAACTTTATGAATTTAAATAAAATGAATAATATTTGAAACAAATTAATTAGGGCCTGAAATGTAAAAAATTAAGGCATAATTAATTTATCTTTTCTATTATTTTGTTACTATTAACTAAGTATTATTATATTTTATAACTATACGTAAATTATACTTTTGACTTAAATAAATTTTAAATATAAAATTATTGAATGCTCGGGCTCTTAGTAAACATGTAAGAAAATATATGCGAATACTACGGGGAATTAATGTCATTTTACAAAAATCCTAATCAATGCGTCTAAATAGAGCAACAAAAATTGTCCATAAAAGTATTTCTATTTAAATTATGGAACATATTCATCTTATAGGACAAAATTACATTAAAAAAAATAGTACTCACTTTTCTTTCCTTTTTACGATTTTTTTGAAAATTGCTATTTTATTTGTTTTGAAAAATAAACTTTCACCCCAAGTAAATTATCACCTTAATAAGTGATACAATAAAGAGGGTGATGGTAAGAAAAGTTCAATACTAATTTCAATTATGAAAAAAGTTTTCATCAATGAATCTTCGGATTTGGCTCATCTCCATTACATTTTCTCTCCATTTCCTCAAGTGCACATTTAGATGAGTGACACTTGTCATATTTAAAATTTAAAGGTCTAGATTAAATTTAATTTAACTAGCCTCTTGATCATAGTTAAAAATAAATTAACAAAAAATCACCAATTTTGGTGAGAAAAATCTCTATCTTTCACTAATTTTGGTTCCTCATTAATATAATTATTTTAATTATACTTTGCGATTTCTTTTTGATATAATTGATTTGGTTATAATTTTATTTAAGAATTTAATCAAATGAAAACATGAAAATCCTTAGTAAAAAGTACATAAAAGATTATAGAAATACACATTAATAACTCGATATAATCTAAAAAAACACATTAATAACTCGATATAATATATAAAGTTTATTATGAAAAAAAGATAAATTTCAGATCTTGCCTTTTAAATTACTTTAACATATAACATTATATTTTTCATTTATGTTTTGTTGAAATCTTGTAAACCACCTTTGACTGGAATTTGTTTTTAAAAACCTATTTATTGTTGAGTAAAAAATAAGTATTTAGCATATAAATTAATATCAAAAATGAAAAAAAAAATGGAGACGAGAAAACATATTGTATAATAATATTTGTAAAATGTTTTAGAATATTTTATGTTTAAAATAAAATTGGTCTTTTTTTTCTTAATTATTTTGTTGTTTTTTTACCCCATGTTTGATCTCATTACATTTTTATCAATGGTTTTACTTTTTCATATATAAAGAAGAACGGAAAGAATTCTTAATTTTAGATTAGGAAAATGATATTAATGGAGATGTAAAACATCTATCATCAAAATAATTATATTAATTAGGAGCCAAAATTAGTGAAAGATAGATATTTTCTTATCAAAATTGGTGATTTTTTTCTTAATTTATTTTTTAACTATGGCTAAGACGTTTGTTAAATTTAATTTAATCTAAGCCTTTAAATTTTAAATATAACAAGTGTTATTCATCTAAATATGCACTTGAGGAAATGGTGAGAAGATGTAATGGAGATAAGCCAAATCCTGAATCTTCAAGGAGGAAAGAAAAATTAATTCTTTTAGATATAATTTTTCATGAATATCACTATTTTTTTAAAATTGTTTTTCACTTATCAATATGTTGATTGTCTTTGTAAAGTTATTTGACCTTCTACAATTTATATAAGTCATTATTGTGATTCTTCAGTATTTTTTATGCAGGTGAATAATGATTCATGTGGAGTGTGTGGTAGAGACATTGTGCCAAATACGAACGAATTTAAAGACATTTTTTTTTCTAGAATTTATTTCTTTTTTCATATTGGTTGCTTATGTTGTTAAGCTTAAATTATTAGACGTTTTTCAATCGATATATGAATAAAATTATATAAGCCATTATTGATTGATTTTTCAAATTAAATTTTTTGACCGAAATCAAGTTACAGTAGGTGTACATAGGATAACACTTAAATTTGGATGCTCTCAATCTGATCACAGTTCGACAGTCGAGGCACCTACCAATATGTGGAGGTTATTATCGTCATTTTTCTTTGTATCCGAATCTCACTCCTAATCACAGCTACACTACCTTCCCACATTTTCACCCAACCTTTATTGTACACACTCTGAAGTGAAACAACAGTCGTACCTTTGTATGTCATTCTCAACATTTTACCTATGTTTTAAAAGCATGTCCTAATTCTATTGGTACATAGAAAGAGTAGATTTGTGGCAAAGAGAGATATATTTGACGTTCTATATTCAATATATGAATAAATTTACACAAGTCATTATTGATTAGTCTTTAGTATTCTTGTGCATGTGAAGAAAGATTCATGTGGAGCGTGTGATTGAGACTTGTGCCAACTACGAACAAACTTGAAGACATGTTTTTTCTTAATTTTATTTCTCATTCATATTGGTACTACTTATGTTGTTAAAGTTAAATTAGTAGATGTTTTTCAATCAATATATGAATAACTCTATATAGTTAGTCATTATTGATTGATTCTTCAAAATTCTTGTGGAGGTGAAGAAAGATTCATGTGGAGCGTGTGACTTAAATTTTGTGTTGGTTATGAATGGATTGAAGGTATGATTGTTTCTGAATTTTATTTCTCATTCAAATTAATACTATTTGTGTTGTTAAAGTGTTTATTAAATTTATATTTCACATGAATAAATATATATTGCACTTTAAAGAAAATTATCAATATCGATGATAAATAAAAAAGAATATAAACTCAACAAAATATTTGTAAAAAAGAAGAAGATAAAGTGAGATACCACTGACAATAATATATTTAAGATACAATATTTATTTATATCTTTTAATATATATAACATATATTTTAATATCAATTGTTACTTTTTAATGCTTTTATTTAAATATATAATTTTATTGACTAATGAAAGACACGCATACAAAGCACGTACACTAAACTTGTTAAATAAAATGAGTTCAATACAATGTACATAATCTGACCCAAAAGACATGACCCAACACAAACTTGAAAAATAAATAAAATAAACATATATAGACAATGAAGAGTAAGAGGAGGGGAATGTCTCGAAGTTTATAGAAGATTCCGATTCTTCATCTTCTACAAATAAAACAAATTCAACACAATGTACATGACTTGACCCAAGTTGAAAAGGGAACAAAAATATACAATAAAGAGTGAGAGCAGGCGGATATCTCGAAGTCTACTTTTATTGATTAATGTAAGACACGTGCAAAATACGTACACTAAACTAATTAAATAAAATGAATTCAACACAATGTACATAATCTGATCCAAACACGACTCAACAAAAACTGAAAAAATAAAATAAAATAGAATAAACATATTTAGACAACAAAGAGTGAGAAGAGGCGGATGTCTCGAAGTCTATAGAAAGCTTCTGATTCTTCATTTTCTATAAATTAAATGAGTAAAACATAATGTACATGACTTGACTCAAGGTGAAAAAGGAAACAAAAATATACAATAAAGAGTGAGAGAAGGCAGATATCTCGAAGTCTACAGAAGCTTCTGATTCTTCATCTTCTCCGATGATGTCTAGATGAAACGAGGAAATCAATTCACTGATACATGTCGTCAACTTCGACAACAACTAGGAACTCACAGATCTCCCTCCCCCGATTGTTGTCGATAATAGATGAACACACAAGAAACTACAACCTTTTAAATGTTTTCTCATATATTCTTTGTGATTAAATGTTGGGTAGATTCCATCTAAATGTTAAGCATCTTAAATATTATATGTATGAGTTTATTTTAACTTTAGTACAATTAATATAAGGTAAAATTTGAGTTGATTTTTTTAAAAAAAAAATTTCAAACATTGTTTGGGTCAATTAATTAAAAAATTAATTGAAATAAGAAATCTAAAATTAAACTATATTAAATTTTAAAAAATGTTGATTTAATTTATTTTTTAATTTGGTTTGATTATCAAATTATGAACACCTTATTCACTTGTAAAATTTTAAAATTTCATGATTGTGATTATTTTTAAAGGACTTGAATAATAAGGATTATTTTCTGTTATAATTATTGATTTTTATTCTTTTTAAAGAGCGGGAATATGGAATGTAGTAAAGATTTATAAGTATCAAATGTTTGTATTAAATTGTAATTATATTTTATCACGATCAAATTATAAATTGAACTTAGAATTTATACTAATTAATTATAATTTAGCATGAGTGTAGCGATCTAAAATCGGGTGTAATGGCACTTGTCATATCCCATCAGGACAAGTCAGCCTAAAACCTAACAAACGGAAATAACATATATAAAGAAGAGAAATAACCAAGAGGAAGTCTACCAACTTAAACAAAACCAACCCAAGACTGGTTGTCACATGTACAAGCCACTAATACAGAAGTTCAATAGATAAGTAAAAGTATCAATATATTTGTGTCTCAAATAGAACAAAGTATAGAAAGAGGACCTAGAGGGATCGCCGATATTGAACAGCTACCTCTCAAGTATCCACAGAAGCATTGGGAGAAAGAAGAGAGAGATCAAAATCACGGTCCGGGCTCGCAACCTACACATATGTGGAAACAAGGGTGAGTACAAAAAACACGGTACCCAGCAAGTCAACCATTAAAACAAGGTCAACCTAACTAAACTCACGAACACCTTTCCTTCCAATCGAACCTCCACAACTACAACCCACATAGAAATCAGCCCAACCTAGTCTACACAGTTATATCGCACATAGATCATCAACAGTGCACAATTATCAACAATAGAACAATAAGCACCGAATACATCAAATATAGTATCACGGTACATAAACACAACCCCATAATGTCAAGAAAAAGGACAGTGAAATGCAATGCAATGTCAAGTAGCATGATGCATGGCTGTCCTATGAAACACATCCGCTGAATCTCAGACCAAAACCCATGGGGGCCACACATGGACCATGTATCCGCCGGAACCATTTTCCATCAGTATAATTATCAATCGCCGAAACCATTTTCCATCAGTATAATTATCAATCGCCGAAACCATTTCCCATAGGCATAATCATCGCTCGTCAGAACCATTTCCCATCGGCATAAATCATCACTTGCCGGAACCATTTCCCATCGGCATAATCATCAAAGTGTCTCATCATAGTGTTTTAGAACCAATGCACATAAGCATGTTCACACAAATAATGAGAAAACGATAGTGCTCACAATCACAACGCAATTCATATCAATGCAAATCATGTCACACTATCAACATTATCAATTATATCATTTACAACAAGATCAATTGCATAGTCTCCGATTCACTACTCCTTTTATCACAAGTAGGATTAATCACTAAGCAAGAGTTTTAAGTCTAGTCCTATAATCCACAATGAGCAGAGACATATTCATCAATTTCACGATTTCATAGCCCTTTTCCAATCACAACACAACACACAAGATCACTACAACTCCACTTAGTTCACAACATTAGCACAAACGCCTTTTTACTACCCCATCGATCAAATTAGATTGATTTCATACAAGATTTCTTCTCATTCCTCAATCCCATTACTCCCCAACTCAATCAAGGAAGAAATTTAGAAATTTAACAAGGTTCACAAAGTTTTAAAGGTCCACTTGCCTTAATCAAAAAAAGTTCAATTCACAACCGGAGCTTTTCCTTTCTGAGGGCAATCCAAAGCACCACAATCTACTCAAAATATGAACCACAATCACAATCCAGAGCTAACAATGCCAAAAACACGAAATTCGAAAAGGAAAGGTAAAACAACCCAAAACTTCTATTTCGAAAATGGAGTTTGAATCCGAAATTTCTTACATGAAAAGGTCCCTCAAGGCGTTAGCAACCCAATAGAGAAAACCATTTGGAAAACGGGATTCAAAACAGCCCACAATCCTTACTTTATCAATAAATCGGAGTTCAATCAAAACCCCAAAAAATTTCACTTTAAAAACCCAATTTTCAAGTTAAAATCATGTTTACAACAATGGGTAATCAAAGCTTAGGGTTAAAATCACTTACCCACACTGATTCACAAGAAATCCCTCTTCAAAAATCTCCCAAGAGTTCCAAAATGATGAAAATGAAGGAAATCCCGACTTAACACTGCTCAGGTAAAAAATGACCTCCGCGAACGCGACTGACTTAGCCCGCAAACGTGTAGACCAACAATACGGTACTCCACGAACGCGGAACCCCCCTCTGCGAACGCAGAGACCAACACACGCCCCTCCGCGAACGCGGGCATCACTCTGCGAACACGCAGAACTAACAGGTCCACCTCTGCGAACGCGCCAGTGACCCTCCGCGAACGCGGAGGGTAAAATATAAGCACCAGATAATAGCAATTTCAGCAATTCAACAAGTCTCCAAATGGACCCTCGGGATTCGTTTGGAACCTCGTACACACAAACCACATATGCAACCCTAATAAAATTAACGTTCCGGACTCAATGGAACCGTTGGAAATCAAATTAGAGGTCTCCTTGACCCAGAATCCGATAAAACGCAACAAAACTAACTTAAGCTTCAAAAACTCAAAACAAACTCGGGATCTCTAAAAATTCAACCAAGGCCACCCATTGGCCTAAAATCATCCTCCGAATCCAACGGAGTCGTCGGAATCCGCATCTGAGCATCCGATCTCCGAATGTTGACCAAAGTCAATCCTATGATCAAAATTTCATAATTTTCCAACTTAAGACCTCAAATCCACGATACAGCCCCAAAACTGATTCCGTCAACTCTCCTAGACCAATTTCCACATTTTGGAAATGATGGAATCGATGGAATTCTCATTCGAGTCCTAAAACTCCGAAAGACCTCAAAAACCACATTTTTACCACTTAAACCTTAAGCATTCAAAATTATCCAAAAACCATAACTTAACAAGAATTTTCGCAAAACTAACATCGGATATCAGCCAAACATGACTCGTGGCAACTCTCGAGAGGGGTTAAACAGTCATATTACAAAAATTATCAAAAATGACCTTCAGGGTCATTACAATGAGGAAGGGTGTGTAGTGAAGATATATATTTTGATGTATTTATTTGGGTCCATTATTTTCCTCTAAAGTAAACTAACAAGAATGATGTTGTGAAATACATTTTTGGGTTTGTATTATGTGTAAAAGAAATTATTGTTAAAGTGGATTTCAATTAACTCAGCTAAAGGTTTTAATTTTAGGGGATTAAAATAAGTTAGGACCATTTTATCTAATTTAAATCTTATCATAATCATTTTTATCCATATTTATATGGAAGAATTGTAATTTAATTAAGTTTAGTTCGATCCATTTTTAATTTACCCAATTCTAATCAAAATCGGTCACTTACTATCACTAATATAGATATTATCGCAACCTTTTTGATTTTAGGTTGTGACATTTAAAAAAATATATAACTATTAACTCTAGATTAAAGGCATATGAGTACTCATGAGTTAAAAAATTGTGAACATATAAAACAAATATAAAAGTGATAAATACGAGAAGTGCAAATGAGGTACAATTGTACAAGAACTCTCTCTATTTTTTAAAAATTTATCAAAAACAGGCAAAAATGATATAATCAATCTCTTTATAACATTATTTCACTATATTTGGTCTGTTTTTTTTTTTCAAAATCAATTTTTCATGTTGTATTTCACTTCTGCATAACAATACCTGTAAGAATAATATAATGACATTCATTATTACAATACATTCTTTGAAAAATTACTTAAATATTATGTAATAATATTTTGTAAAAAATATATTATGTATAAAATAAAATATTAAAATATTTATGATAATCATCATTAATGTTATACACACACTAAGCTACTTGAGGTGAGATAGAAGAGTCAATTATTATGCTCTTGAAAACTATTGAATATCATTTTGGTGAAAGTATAGACAAAAGTCTTTGTTTAACATATTTTACTAAAGCAGTATGACTATCAGTCCAAGGTTCTTTATAACCCTTTTTTAGTCTATCATATAGAGGAGCCAAATCTCTAGACAAATTTTTATAGAAAGGAGAAATATAATTTAAACTCCCTAAAAATCGTTGCAATTGCGTTCTATCATAAATGACATCAAGAAATTTCGATGCAAAATCTATAGATCTTTGAATAGGCGTTATCTTGCCTTGACTGATAAGATGACCCATAAATCTTACTTCAGTTTGAAAAAGACTCATTTTTGGTTTTGATATAACCAAACCATTTTGAATTACAATCTTTTTAAAGATATCTAGATGCTTAATATGCATTTCAAAAGTTTTAGAATAAACCAAAATATCATTAATATACACAATAATGAAATTCATATAAGGATTGAAGATATCATTCATAATTTTCTGAAATTCAGATGGGGCATTTTTTTACCCAAAAGGCATTACGTTCCATTCATATTGACCAAACGGAAAATTGAAAGCAGTCCTATATGAATGCTCTTTAAAAATCTGAATTTGCCAATAACCTAATTTTAAATCAAATCTTGAAAATATATTAGCATCATATAACCTGGATAATAAATCTCTTTTATTTGGAATAGGATACCTAATCCATTTCAAATATTTATTTAGAGGTTTATAATTAATTACCAACCTGGGAACACCTCTTTCTTTTTAAGCTGCGTTATTAACATAAAAAGTTGTACAAGACCAAGGGGATTTCGAGGGTTTTATCAGACCCTTTTGCAATAAATTATCAATTTCCTTTTTGCAAAATTCGACTAACTCAGAATTCATTTGACAAGGTCTAGACTTAGTCGGAATATTATCTTCAACAAAATCTTCTTCATAAGGAAGAGTAACAATATGCTTTTTTCTATCCCAAAAAGCACTTGGATGATCCGCACAAATATCAACTGAAAGTTGTTCAGTAATCAATTTAACTTTTTCCTGAACTTTCACAGATTTTAATGTTTCAAAATTATTCATACTAAAACATTCAAATCGAAGCGTATCAACATGCCTCTGTTTCATATCTATTAAAGCACTGATCTCCTTTGATAAAGGATCAGTAATAAACTTATAATTAACTTTTCTATCATTAATCCCTGCAGAAAATCCTTTAGCATCAATATTAGTGAAAGGATAAATAGCATTTATGAAAGGAGTTCCAAGTATAATTGGAGGATATAATTGATTTTTCACCAAGAAAAAGAAATGCAGAATGCAAACCTTATTTTGGCAAATACTGACATTTGACAGCTTATACTTTATATCTAAATCATGTCTTGATGCAGATTTAACTGTATGAGTAGTTTTTTAAAAATACTTTGAAGGAGCTAATCCTTATTGAATGCAACTAACATCTGCACCACTATCAATCATAGCTACATCCGTTATTGAAAAACTATTATCAATCAGAATGGTACATTTAACATACCACTTATGAGCAGTAATAACTTGCATCATACCAAGAAAAGAATTGTTTTCCGAAAAGTTTTTATCAAAAACTTCTTGTGGTTCTTCATCTTCCACAATATTTTTACCTTTATCACTGGAAATTTCAGTTAAAGAATTGAATTTCTCCACCTGAGATATCTTGTGATCACAAATCTTTTGAGTATGTTTTAAAGATTTAATCTCTTTTTTAAGTTTTTCAATTTCATATTTCAAATCATCAAAAGAAGAATCTCTAGTCGGAGTATTCATTTTATTTAAACGGTTATTAACCTCATTAATAGAATAAGGAGTCAGATAGTCAAAGCTTCTGGGGTTTCCAAAAGTTTTTGAAGAACTTGATCTAGAATTATCTGCCAGATCAATGATCTTTACCCTATGTTTGCTATCAGTAACTTCCTTCAAAAGTTCTATCACATTGTCAGATGTAATAGTTTGACATTTAAATCTTGAAATTGTGCCTGTAATTTGTAAAATTCATCATTTTCACAAACACAGTTATCATCTTGACAAGTATTGCAAGTATTATCACAAGTTTTGATGTATTTATTTGGGTCCGTTATTTTCCTCTAAAGTAAACTAACAAGAATGATGTTGTGAAATACATTTTTGGGTTTGTATTATGTGTAAAAGAAATTATTGTTAAAGTGGATTTCAATTAACTCAGCTAAAGGTTTTAATTTTAGGGGATTAAAATAAGTTAGGACCCATTTATCCAATTTAAATCTTATCAAAATCATTTTTATCCATATTTATATGGAAGAATTGTAATTTAATTAAGTTTAGATCGATCCATTTTTAATTTACCCAATTCTAATCAAAATCGGTCACTTACTATCACAAATATAGATATAATCACAACCTTTTAGATATTAGGTTGTGGCATTTTTTTAATGATTATAACTATTAACTCTAGATTAAAGGCATACGAGTATTCATGAGTTAAAAAACTGTGAACATATTAATTAAATATAAAAGTGATAAATACGAGAAGTGAAAATCTTGTACTATTGTACAAGAACTCTCTCTATTTTTTAAGAATTTATCAAAAACAGGCAAAACTGATACAATCAATCTCTTTATAACATTATTTCACTATATTGGTCTCTCTTTTTTCCAAAATCAATTTTTCATGTTGTATTTCACTTCTGCATAACAATATTGACTTGTAAGAATAATATAATGACATTCATTATTACAATACATTCTTTGAAAAATTACTTAAATATTATGTAATAATATTTTGTAAAAAATATATTATGTATAAAATAAAATATTAAAATATTTATTACAATCATCATTAATGTTATACACACTAAGCTACTTTAGGTGAGATAGAAGAGTCAATTATTATGCTCTTGAAAACTATTGAATATCATTTTGGTGAAAGTATGGACAAAAGTCTTCGTTTATTCAAGCAAACAACCTACAACTATAGAGTTCTTACGTCAAACTTGAAAATTTATAACTTTCTATTTATTTTAAATGCATATATGACTAATCATAGATTTATTAGTAATGTATTAGTCTTTTCAATTTTTAATTAATAAATTATGAAAATTAATTGAGATTTGAAATGTAACAAAAATTAGTTTTTGTTTATAACATAAAAGTATAAAAGAAAATTTATTTTGCATATTTTTGTTTAACAATAATAAATGAGATATAAACATTAAATTATTATTCATATATCACAACAACTTGCTATATCAATCATGAAACTTTCAAATATTATTAAAACTTACAAATATTATTACAACTTAAAGTTTAAACTCTAGAGAGAGTTGCTCTAATAATAAATATATATAAAATAGATTAACTTATATCCACTGATAGTGGACAAGAAATTACACCGTCAATTCATTTTTAGAAATACTTATTTCTCTTGATTAAATTAAATTAAATTGAATATAATAATTAAATTAAGAAAAATAAATATTTCTAAAAATGAAACTGACCGTGTAATTTTTTTGTCCACCGTCAATGGATATAAGTTAATATCTATATAAAATACTCCACGTTTCAAATTTGGAAGGTTGTGGATTTAAAAATTACCAAACGAACAAAAAGAGTAGGAGCTGATGCTCTTAATACGTGTGTGGGGTTATTATGGTCATTTTACATTTTCCTCTTATCCGAATCTCACTCCTCATCATAGCTACACTATGATTAGGCACTTTTCACCCAATTTTTTTTCCTACACACTCTCAAGTGAAACAACGATCCAACAGAACATAGGCAGGTACTAAATCTCTCTCTCTTTCTGTCTTTTTTCAATTGTTTTTTTCGGATTAATTTTTTATTCAAAGTTGGATCTGGATTCCAAAACTTGTTCTGGGTATGTTTATACACCTTATGAAGCTTTTTTCTCTTCTATTTTGGCATCTTCTGGAATTTAATTGCAGAAAGATTTGATTTTTTTGCTCATACAGGTCTGAATTTGATGCTTGTCTGAATTTTTGTTTCTTGGTTTTCTACATTTCAATTAGTGTGGTATAATCAAATGCGGATTTTTTTGTTCTTAAAGTTTAAATCTTTGTCGAGGTTGGTTTTAACTTATTTGTGATAAACTATCATTTTTTTATTGGGATGATTCTTTTGGAAAATTATTACAGCATTCTTTTTTACCTGCCTATGTTAAATGCAAATGGTGCTTTCGCTATTCCGTAGGGTTTCGGGGCATCTAACCTATAAACTCTGTAGATATATGTTAGTAGTTTTGAGAGATTGATGGGAAAGTTTTTTTTTGGATCAAGTAAAAAGTTCCACTTAAGGCATCAAGAAATAACATTCAATGGCAATGTTGTACGAGGTTGAGTGTTGCCCGTCAAGAACTATCATGTTCAGAAGATGAAGGTAGCAGAAATGAGGAGGATTTTGATGGATATGTGGGCAGAGTAGGAGAGACAAAGTTAGGAACGAAGATATATGAGGCATGGTGGGAGTGACCTCCGTGGTTGGGTAAGATGCACGAAGCGAGACTGAGATGATTCATGCATGTGAATAAGTAGATACCCTAGTGAGGAGGTGCGAGAGGTTGACAATGATAGGTCTAAGAAGAAGTAGAGGTAGACCCAAAAAGAATTGGGAAGAGGTTTATTAGACAGGCTATGTATACACATCTTTAGCTCACTGAAGTGAGGTCAATAAAGGCATGGAATTCTTTGTTTTTGATTTTTTTTTAAAATAGACAATGGATTTGTCTGAACCAATACGTGCAACTCATCTGTATAACTGTATAAGACCAATTGGCATAGGCCATAGACAGAGAGGATGAAAGAAAGCCATAGGAACACACCCACACACACTGAAGCTAAAGGGGCCTCTCTATTTAGCAAGTTTCTGTTGAAGTTTTTCACTAACTAGAATTCCTAGACCTTTTATTCTTTTTGATGCTCGTTACCAGGCTGGCAGAGAATCTTCTGTTTACTTGTTTCCTTCTTGATGCCGCAATTTACTACTGATCCTTTGGCTACTCCGAAGGCTTTCAAATCCCTGGGGATTTGTTTCAGCTAGATACCAGCACAAAATTAGTCCCTGATATGCTGCATCTTTAATGTCCATTTTAGGCGTGAGATCTCCTCTCTTGGCATACATCAAAAAACCTGTGTTCAAAGACCCTTGTTGGCCACATAAGGTTGTGATTGAAGCCATTTCGAAAAGGCATTTTCTTTTCTGATGGCCATTGGCACACAGCTCCAGTGGATAATGAACCCGATCCTCTACCCTTCTCCACTTAAATACCCAGATTTTTCTGCAACATGCTTCTAACCCATGATGTGCGCCTAACCCATACAATACTTGCTATGCTCTTACACAGTTATACTAAATCAAAGCCCCGGGGGCCATTTCGGAAAGGCAGTCTTAGTGTTCACGTTGATGTTTAGGCTGTGGAACAACTTCTATTTTCTTCTACTCGATTTAATTACCCATCCTTCCCTTCAATCCTAAGTACAGCTGTATCGTGAATACAAGTGTGATAAATTAATATCATTGATCAAAAACTCAATACAATCTTGTGGTTGACATCGATTTGAGCTGTAACAGCAGGGTTTGTGTTAGAGATTTTGTCTGTGAGCTGGTAATTTCTTGAGTAATGTTGGCGTTCCATTATTGATTGTTTATACTTAAATTGATACTTCACTCTTTAAGAAACTTGTTGTATGGTGACTGGTGAGAACTCTAGTTTGTTTATCTGAAGAAGACAAGTACCACAGTCGTGTGCCATTTCTTTTTAGTTCTGTTCCTATCCATTCTTTAAGCTCCTTCTGGGATGAATATTCTGCATCCTGCAATATTTGTACTCCCTATATTCCAGTTTATGCAATACTTTTCCCATTTTAGGATGTTCCAAAATGTTTGAAACCATTCGATTTTTATAAATTTATCACAGTTCTTAAGAATTAAGATGTATTAAATTATCCCTCCTTAACTTTGACATGCTATCTCTTTTCAACCACTAAATAGTTCTTATATCAAATTAATTTCTTTAATGTCATGCTCTGTCAAACATCTTCACAAAAAATGAAATGAAGGGAGTACTCAAGAATAATAAGGGAATCCCTACTGAATTATGTATAGTTCAATCTGGATAATTGATTTTCGAAGTTTGATACTTGTCACTGACAAGTTGTCAGGATATCATACTCAGAGACTAAGCAAAACGCTCCTATATCATTTAGGTCCTCTCACTTTTTCCTTTAAACATGTTTTTTGTGCTTTTAGGTGTTAAGTTTTAATCTAAAAGTACTTGTGTTTTTCAGCTTTTATTTGAAGAGGATTCAAGATCCATCAGTTTTACTTGCTAGTTTAGCTTTCATTTTAGAATTTAGTCATATACAGATCCTGCTACCAATTCCAATGGCTATGATTAAGGTTTATTTTTTGTTGCTCCCCACTTATATTAGGTATGTTGTTTGCCAGGAGTCTTTTTTAGTTCATTGCTGATTTGTTTTTCAGCAGAAAATATAGAAACCTTTAGTTATAGAGAATCCTTGATAATTATCTGAGTATTGGAATGAAACTGCTCCAAATGGAGCAGAATGTATAATGAGTGTTCATATAGCGGACCTCAACTAGTTTAGGTTTGAAGTATAGTTGTTGTAAAGTACACTCCAGCTCAACCCTAAACAGGTCGGGGCTGGCTATATAGATCCTTAATGTCCATATCACTCCATATAAGCTGTCGTAAAGTAGTATTGAAAATTTGAACCCGGGTAGAGCGGAATGGTTACAAAGGAACCGAACATTTGAGATTAAGGCATACTTATTGTTGTACCTTACTAGTATTGTTTATATATCTTTGACAAGTTTTAGGAATTCATTTAGCGAATGGTAATCAAACTTTTGACGTGACGTTTTTTCCTTTCACCTAACTCTTATAACTACTACTACTTTAGTAACTTTTATCTACTCTTTTCTAAATACACAAATCATGTTTACTAATTTATTTTCATTCCCATTCACGTATAATAGAACGGATGAAGTATTAAGTTTTTGCATTCCCTTCTATTTGATTCCTGGAAACCAGATGCAACTTTTTCAGCAGACACTTGTCCCATGCCTCAGTTACTTGTCTTGTTCTTCAAAACATATAACAAGTTTTCAGCTTTTCTATCCTAATGCTAGGGACATTGAACTTTCCACTTTAGGGAATTTTAAGTGCAAATCAATGTTACGTTATCCTTTTCGTATCATTGTGCTTTCGGTAATGACTATTTTAATCCAAAATATGATACTTCGGTCACCTATGGCAGCAAGAACTTAGTTCTCTGTTGTTTTCTATAACCAACTTAAGTTCCAGGTCAGATTTTCCTAGTTTCCTCACTTTTGGGAATCCCAGTACTCCTCAGATGTATTTGTACATTCTTCAATGCTTCTTCGTATTGCAGGGCTTAACTTTTCTGCTTCATGGTCCGAGTATATTCACAAGAATACAAAATGACAATCAGCTACATTGATTTGAAATAAGGAATTCAAATATTATTTATGGATCCAGAGAAGTAATAACCTTTCTTGTTTCTACAGGAGCTTTTATGCCCAAACATTTATGAGATTGAAGATTTTGTGATGGAAGAAGGAGATTCTTCTGTAAGGAGATGGGAGGACCTTGGTATTGATATGTTGGTGAAGATACTCCAGTATTTTGACCTTTTTGAGTTGACTTCTGGACTTGCCCATGTTTGTGGAGCGTGGCGATTGGCTTGTTCTGATCAACTTCTCTGGATGACTCTGGACTTGTCGATATTAAAATCAAATTACATCAAAACCCAGTCAGCGCCGTACGTATATGTGGGCTGTCAGTCTGATAAAACATTGACCAGCCTCCTGAAGATTTGTTTGAACCTCAGTAGGGGAAACATACGAACCTTAATCTTCCATTACAATTTGTATGTCAGCGACGATCAGTTGACTTATACCGCCGAGAGGTATTCCCCCAATAAATCGTCATCTTTTAATAGTGCTATTACTTAAATCAAGAAACAGACAGCAAGCATCATTCCAGAGTTCAGGCATCTGACATCTCAGATGCCCTATGATCTTCCATTATTCTAATTCAGGTGAAGCAAAGTTTACTGTGAGAACAAAGAAGACAGCTAATTAAATCTCCTCTTTTTCAGGTGTCCACGTCTAAAACGT